>CM035228.1:83467027-84067027 GCA_020226215.1 Sindora glabra
ACTCTTCTAATTGATGTGAAAGTTATTAACTTCTATTTTTTTATTTAAACAAAAAGTATGCTACTAATTTAATGATAATAAAATAATAAACGATGTTTAAATTATTTTAATAAAAAGTAATTTAAAATATTTAAGTTAGCTTTTCTTATTATGTCTTATCTTTATAATAAATACAATAATCTATTAAAGTAATTATTGGTGGTTGCAAATTGATTTTAATACTTTTTATTATTTAAATTAGTAATTTTTTTGTAGAATCAAAAGTTTTGATATATATATATATATATATATATATATATATATATATATATATTAATTTTAACTAAACTAACTTTATTTTCCTTTAAACTAATATAATTGATAAATACTTGCATTGGGCTAAGCCGAATCTTATCTTTAACCTAAAACCAATCAACTTGCTTTCACTTTATAAACATTAATGGTAGTCAGGGGCTCCAAAAAAGGCCTCATTAAAAAGGTTTTGATGGTGCCACTCTAGAAGATGTAAGTTGTGAAACAAAAAAAAAGTAGCACCAAAGTAAGGAAATTAAGATATGGAGACAATCACTCTAATAGCTTAAGTAGTGGTAGCAAAGGTTTTGATAGTTGCCATAATAGCCATTGCGACAAAACTTACGTCTTTCTTCTTTAACCCCTCTTTTATAGATGATTATTCTCTTTTCTTTTTACTGTGTGAATGAGATAATTACTAAACCAATCAATTTGCTTACAACTACCATTAAAAAAAAAAGGTTCCATTCGCTTAGATAATCTTTCTTTCCTCTTTTGCACTTTAGAATGTCATGATTTATCCTAACAATCTCGAGGAGGACTTTGACCCCTTTTTTTCCCCTTGATTCTCTTTAGCTTCCTCCTTTTTTATTTCCTTGTAATATCAGCTTTCTAGTTTGATCCATAATAGGAATGTTTCCAAGCAAACAAATTCTTAAAAATAAAAATAGTGACACGTAATTAGTCAAAATAAAAGAGTAAAGATAAGTATACAACTAAAACTTAAAAAAGTATTAAACACACTTATAATATCTCATATATTAAGGAAGCTAGGCTTTAAAACCTTCATCAATCTATTAACTACTAATTTGTTCAATTTATCTAGTTGGCAACAGACTTTAAAAATATGACTCTTTCTAACCATGCACACCAAAGTTTAAGCCCTCAAAGATGTGTCTCTCCTCTTTAACACTAATATACATATAAGAACTAGTAGTTTTGCATGCATTATAGAAGAAATAAAAGAAACTATTCATTAATGATCTTAACTCTAAATTGATAACTAAAATTTCAAAACAAACTAACTTTAGCCATACATTATAAGTTATTTGAGGAAAGGCCATGTCAACTCTTTGAAGAATAGCTTATTAAAAAGGTGTAAAAAGTGATTTAGCACTAATTTTTTTAATAATCGTCGTGTAGAACATGAAATAATACCTAATTTGATAGCAGCTACTTAGATGGGCTCTGGGCTTGTAGCCAATATGTTTAGAACTAAGGACCGAAGCACTAAGAAACTATTTCAGCATGCCATTTGAATTAGATTAGTCGACCCGCTAGCGAAAACAAGGAGATTGATTTGGTCACAGACTCATTTATCTTTTTCAATTAACTCATAAGCAAAAATATTTAGCTTATAATGAGAGGGAGGGCTAGCATTATATAGTTTAAGTATTATCTTAGCTTTTAATCATTCTTCTAAAGAATTTCAAGCTTTCACATCATTGTACACAAATTTTATCAGCTTAAACCTTCCTTTAACAAAACAAGCCTAATTAACTAATTAATGGTTCTTAGATCAAGCAAAAGGTAAATGTTTAAGGTAATTTACTCCATAATTCTCCTAAGTAAAATTGACCAAGTGTGCTCTTGATTTAATGGAAAAGGTCTAATATTATTATTAAAGCTAGTTGAAAAAGAAAAATTGGCATAATTAGTCAGCATAGAAGAATTGATCATATGAAAAACACTAATTGTTTTCCTTCCTATTTGACTATAGTGACAATTATTCATCTACTCCAGAATCTAAAATAATTATTTAAGTTATAATATCTTCACTTAATTTATATCCCTTTCACCATAGTTTACAGCAAGGTATTTATCGATTAGTCTTTTAGTAAAATTAATATGATCTTCAGTCATCTTCTTAAATGTTTTATGATACTTGTAATGCCTTAAAACTAGGAAAAAGCCCAATCTTATTGATTCATTCAAAGATCTTTCTTGTATATTGGTATTCATGAAAGAATTTAAAGATAATGTAAAGAAAAAGAAGAGTTCAAAATTGAAACAACCAACAATTAGATAAAGTAAATCAATGCATAAATAATATAAGGTTCAAAGAATAGATAAATGTAAAGGTATTAAAAAATGATCCATATTACAAATAAAAAATAATAGTTTTTTTTTTTTACAAATTCTATGAGTCAAAGCCATACTTCACAATTAATAATCAAAAGATAAATTAAGTTCATAAAATTAAAAACATAGATTTAGGATTGAT
The DNA here is from genome assembly GCA_020226215.1 of Sindora glabra. Lineage (NCBI taxonomy): Eukaryota > Viridiplantae > Streptophyta > Magnoliopsida > Fabales > Fabaceae > Sindora > Sindora glabra. Next base: position 83,469,543 of record CM035228.1, read on the forward strand.
AATACTACCTTATATGATGAAAAAAGAACAATAGTTGCATTGATTCTCTAGTAAATATGAACATTACTAATTAGAGAAAAACAATGAAAGGCATTATTTTCATTTGAAAAAAAATTTAAAATTTGAGGTTTGGTAAAAGTACTAATCTAGAAAAGAAAAAAATTATATTTAAGTTTTTCAATAGCTAAGATTTAGACATGTTGATACACTTCAATGGCTAAAGATCATAATTACATGGATTCTTATTTGTATCTAATAATTTTAAAGAGTGACCACTAGGATTGCAACTTAATCTAATAGATGATATTTGTTATGTCCTCTCAAGAAGAAATCCAATGGTCCATCACTACAAGCATGTAATTTGGGGGGTCTTATTAATAATGGTAAGAATCCCTTAACAAATCATTATAGGTATAATAATTTTGAGATACGTTGTATATACACATTAAATATTTCCACCTTTTATCAAGGTGTCATTCATCGATATATTCTAAAATATAATTGATTTGCACTAATCAATTAGGTAAGTAAAAACTTTCCTGATTTTTCCAAATGCTTAGTTTAGCCTCACAATATTAGTTTTTGTAAGGAAGGATCCTAATTGATAAATACTTGTGCTGGGCCAAGCCAAATCCCATCTTTGACTGGAATCGATTAACTTACTTTATGGTTTGCAAAGTAACCTAACATTAATTCAAGTGATTGAATTGAATAAAGAGAATTGATAATGTTAACTGGATAGTGTTAGAAGTGATTATTACAATTCGAATAGGTGGAAAATGGTTACTAAATATGGGTTATTTGCTTATTTTCAAAATACTAAATTACTTTTATAAATTTTATGATATAACCACTTTACCCTAAGTAAGACCTATCCTATAAATATCAATTGCATAACAAAGCTATACTCTTTAACTTTGCTTCTACTTATTATAATTTATTCTGTGTTCTCATTTGCACTGACTTAAGCTTGAAAAGGCCAAAATAATAGACCTCTCCACCATTTTGGCTTGCTTGTAGGTGGTGAGCAGCATTCTTTCAATGGTTTTCACCTTATTATTTTAGATAACCACCTTTCTAGTAAGGTAGAACTAATAATAACCATTTTTATTCAAATTATTGGTATACACAATGTGAGATCCTTAAATATGTAATTAATATTCCTATTTTGATTTATCTTTATAATAAATGGTATCTTATCTTCCATTTCTAAAGTTGATTGCAATGGCATGTAAAACATAAATGCTAACTAGACATATATGAAGTTGGAAATCCTTTGGACAAAGTAATGGGTAAAACTTAGTTTAGGAAATGTGTATTTATTACATGTTATGCATATATTATAAGCCTTCTACCTATTTAAAGCCTTCTAATCCTTAGCCTGTTGACCTATTTAAAAACTTATATATAAATATAAGCTTTTAGAAAAAGGTAAATCGAGCCTAAATTAAATTTTCATATAGGTTAATAGGCCATCATGGCATTGTTTTACTAAATAAGTTTGACTTGTTTAAGCTAAAGTATAGCCTAACCTAACTTGACTTAATTCCATCCTTAAAGCTATATAACTTGTTAGTTATAAACTTATAGTTTGTTTAAGCAAAGAAAATGGAGAAGATGGGAAGGGAAAAGATGGTCATATGCAATCCATTTTTTTGTTTGGGAAATTTGTTTAAAGAGGGAAAGGTAATGAGAATTTATGGTTAGTTCTCCAAAACTTTTTACTCTTCAATATTTTTTTACTTCAAAATGGTGGGTTTAGAAGGTTATTTACTTGATTTACTAATTTGGCCCTATTTTATTTTTTAATTTACATTTACATTTTTAATATTTCATTATCATGCAAATAAAATTTTATCTTTGAAAAATATAACTTAGAAGTCTTCATTCTTTGCCACAAAATTAGTTAGTTTTTATTATATACTAAATTTGTCTCAAATACTATCAAGTTTTATTTACTAGAATATTTTTTTATAAACTTATAACAATAAAAATGGAAACTATAAATATTAAAAAATACATTATTTACATTTCTTTAAAAAATACCTAGCATGTGAAAAATACATATAATAAATATGTAATTTTTTTTATAAAAATATAAAATTATCTTACTCTTATTGATAATAATTAGCTATGATGATTGTGACCTATATTTATTTACCTATATATACACATCCTTTTATTGATCCATTGATATTAGTATTACAATGAATGTTAGTTAAGTCACACCATTACAAAATAGTTTATTGATGTCAGGTGTTTAATGACTTACACGTTGATTTTTAACCAATGCTTCACCCATATCTTACAGAGTATCATCATATGTTTGTTATTATGATGTTGATTATACAATTGATGTAAAAAAATGATGATCACAATGATTTTTTTAGAAAATTGACATCTTTTCTTTTCAAAATATTTTTTTTTACATTTCTCATCAATTTTAGTAAAAAAATTGACATGAAATGTGTATCTTTTAATGTCATTTTTTCACTTCTTCACTAAAATATTTGTGATTAAAGTTGAATAAACCCAGCATCCTAACAAAAACATGTATTTTAAGCTAATTTCCTACATAGTTGTTTATTTGAGGTAAATTTTATGTTATTTTTGGAAATCTATCAATTTAAATCTTTCCTAGAATAGTGAAAAATGACTACTTTCATAGACTTTTTTTTTCAACCTTTTCTTTATCTCTAATCATTTATTTAGTTAGCTTTATTTTCCATTGCAACATTTTATTAAACTCATAATAAGAACCTAAAAATTATATACAACCTTAGAAGTTATATAAAGGAAACCTATACAAAAATCTTCTAAATTTTTTTTTGTATTTTGAACAAGTGGGTTGGAATATTAAAGTATTTATTTTTTGCTCAATGTTAGTTAAAAGAGTATCAATAATTTACTAATATATAGTGAAGGATAAAGGAGCATCTAGGGTTTTGCAAAAAATGCTAGATGAAAATAGAGTTTGAGCTTGGAAACAGATAAAAAGAAAAGGAAGGATGATAACAAGGAAAAAATATGATATGATTTATTTATAATGTAAAAATATTACCCCATCAAGGGTTTTTACTAGACTTTTACAATACCTTTAGACATCATTCAATTCTAAAATTGACGTTTAAATTTTCTTAATTTTCTAATAAACTTTAAATGCCATATATTTTAACATTGGCTTAGCAAAAAGACTAAAGTTTTTAATTTTCTAATAATTTCATAAATGCCACCTTATTCAAATAGACATTTGTTATTTCCAAAGCTAATATCTTAAGTTTCCTAATTTTTCTATCAATCTTTAAATGCTCTACATTATGATATCAATTAAGTGAAAAATCAACATCTTAAATTTCATAATAATTTCAACAATGTCATTGCATCCAAATAGATGTTGATTAATTCCAAAATTAACAATTTAGATTTTTTTTCAATTTTTAGTAATTTTTAAATACCTTACATTAAGACATTAGTAAAATAAAAATAAAAATTTTAAAATTTTTAATAATTTCAAAAATATCATCGCATCCAAATAGATGTTGATTAATTCTAAAACTAAAATTTAAATTTTCTTATTTTTAAGCAATTTTTAAATGTCATATATTATGACATTAATTAAGCAAAAAATTGATCTTCTAAGTTTTTTAATAATTTTAAAAATATCATTATATCCAAATAGATATTGATCAATTCTAAAACTAATGTCTTAAGTTTTTCATTTTTTTCAGCAAGCTTTAAATATCATATATTATGATGTTGACTAAGTAAAAAATCATTATTTAAAGTTTCTTAAGAATTTTAAAAATGTTACCATATTAAAACAAGTATCAGCTATATTTACTAGTTGCCATTTTATTAATTCCAATAATTTTAAAAATGTTACTACACAAAATATAAACATCAATTTTAATTTTTATTAATGTCTATCTACTAACGTAAAATTACAATAATATCATTATTAACCTTTTCAAATAAAAGTCATATTATGTCAATTTATAATAATTTTTTATAAGATTTTGATCAAAAATTATAATATTATTATTATATGTTGATTTATTATATTATTTTTCAAAGAGACAATTATGATAGAAATAAAAAAAATTAGAGAAAAAGCTTAAAGAACAATTTTCATTTTGAAAATTTTCATTTGAAGCCACTTAATGTATTCATGAACTTCTTGATTCAAATCCGAGATATTAGAGGATGAGAAAATTCCAAGACATTAGTGGGTAGCATTGCACCATTAAAGGTACTGGCTGTTCATTATTATTAAATGATCGTTGGGATTTGCTTCGATAATACTTTACTGAAATTGTGAATTTTATAAGATTTTTTCATAAAATTTTCTGCATTTTACATAAAATTTGTAATTTCTTTTCATAATTATGAATTATGAAGTACAACTATTCGCATAAATCTTATAATATTTGTAAGATCTTACAAATTTTTTTTATGAATCTTGTAATATGAATAATGATGATTGTAGTATAAAAATTTTAGAAATTTTATGAAAAAATTGCAATATCTTTTCAAAATATTGTAAAATTTTATGAAAAAGTTATAAAATTTATGAAAAAATTGCAGAAGTTGCACTGGTTCCTATAGGAATACCGATGAATGTCCTGTGATTTTTTTTTATTATGCAAATGTTATTACATGATTAAAGGCTTAAACATTCTCTGGACATTGTTTCTTTCATCACAGATGTAACTGGTTTTCTTTAATAAGCCACAACTGGGCCTCTAATACAAAACACTCTAAGCCGAAACTGGGCCTCCATCAGAGATACCGACATCGGCCCAAAATTGAATGCCTTGCTATCTGTTTATAAAAGGCCACAACGGGGTGATTTAGTAATTAGAACTGAACCTGTGGCCTTTTTCGACCCAACTCTTGTTTATTGTCCATTCTCTAGAATCTAGCCTTTTTGAAAGAAAAGAAAGAAAAATATTGCAGTCCCTTTTATCACAGCCAGATTTGGTATTTCTTTGGAAATTGATTTTATTATTATTTCTAAAAACTCCTCTCATACAAATTATACAATATATATATAATAAAGTCTAAACATAGCACATACTCATTTTGATTAGAAAGGAGAAGATGGCGCCCTTGAGTCGAAAATGTCAAAAACTTTAATGGCGAGGAAAACTAGAAAAGCATAAATATTAATGAAAAAAAAAAAAACTTCGTAATGAATTTATCATATAGTGAAGACTTTTCTTTTAAATAAAAAGAAGATAACACATACTCATTAAAATTAGAGATTTCAAATAAAGTAGGCACCTCCGGTATTGTAATATCAGCTATTACTACTTTTGGAAATTTTTTTTCCGTCATATCCTAATTTCAAAGCCATATATTATTATTTTATAACTCCGTTTCATATAATAAATAAGTTAACTTATAATTTTTTAATTACGTTAATAAATTATAAATTAACTTCTAGAAATATTTCTCACACTAATTTATAAACTATTAGAGATAATTTATAAGTTTTGATAAAATTTTTTTAATTTCTTTTAGAGTAATTTATAATTTATAAGTTATTATTTTTTAAAATTTTTTTTAAATCTATCCTTATTCTTTTATTAATTTACAATCTATATTTTTTGTAATATAAATTTAAGTAATTTTTTAAAAAATATAATTAATTATATTTTAAGTAATTATAGTTTTATAATAAGTAATAAAATAAAAGTTATATAAGTAAATAAATATATAAGTTTATAAAATATAATTAATTAAATATTAAAAATTACACTTTTATTTTAAATTTTTTAATTACATTAATATAATTTAATTTTTAGATAAATATAAATTATTTTAATTATATATAGATTTCTATTAATATATTTTTTTATATCATTTTATAATTTTAACTAGTTCAATAACTAATTTAATGAGATACTTTAATTAACTTATTAACTATCAATTACCTTATCAACTATTAGCACGAAACAGGGCCTATTATTACAAAGTTATTTAAACACCTGATTTTATATTTATTATCTCTAATAAATACTTAATCACTACACACTAATTCACTTTTAATAACGAGTCATGAATTAATAAATTGTTACTATTTTCCTTTATATTAAAAACATTTAATAATCCTTTTAATTCTTGTATATTTACCTCAGACAACAAATAAAATAAGGGGAGGAGTACATCATTTATTCGGTTTAGAAATACAATTAATTAATGCTAGTATCTCTTAAAACCGAGTAAGTGACCTACATGTGTTATCCTACTGATTGAGCTCTTAAAATTAATTAAGTGAGCTGCGGTTCTCTATCCACAAATTGCTTTCAAGCGATATTAATTATACCTTTAAAATATGCAACAAAAATACTAATGATTGGGATAATTAAAAATAAAATTTTATTTTATTTTTAAATAAATTTTCTTTTAAAATGATGTTTGGCTTTAATTAAAAATATTTTTCATTTTATTTGTAATTTTTATTTTAATTATATTTGTACTATTATAAAATTCATTAAATTTAGTAAGTATTTTATTAGAATTTATTTTATTTGACTTAAAAAATATATTATTATAAGATTTACCCTTTTTCTAATATTATATTTATCATAATACAGTTAATATCTATTTTTAATTAAATTTTATATTTTTAATATATTTCAAATAAAATAATAAATTTTCACATAATTGAAATTATTATTTTTAATAAAATTTTTAAATAATAAAATTTATTTATAGTTATATTAAAATCGTTGTTACCAAAATGAAATGAAATTAATTTTAAAAAAGTTGAACTAAGCCTCAGGCAAAATCTTAATATAGTGCTAGAGGCCATAGCATTTATTTGATAACACTAACCTCCAGTGGAAGATGAAACCCTGATTAAGTGTCTCCATCAATCTCTGAGTAAACAATGTGTCACAATGATTTTTTTTTTTTAATTCAGCTTGTTCCAACAGTATTCCAAACTTTAGCCAATAATTTAAAATTTCAACTACAACAAATCGAAAAATCATCGAATCATGGTTCAGTTAATTTAAATGGTAAAATTAATGATCAAATTTGACGATATCATAAATAAAAATTTATTAAAGAAATTTAAATAATATTAATTTGTATTATATATAAACTCATATTTTATATAAAAATTTAAAAATAAAATAAATTGGAAAATTTTTAATTAATTAGGTATGAAGTTTATTTTTGTTGTATTTTATTTACATATAAGTTTGTTAAGTCAATATAAACCCAAAAAAATAAAAGAAGTTTAAAAGCAAAAAAAAAAATTATTTGACCATTTTTTTATTTTTTCCCATTCTTGCTCGTTCCAGCCGTTTCAACCAATAATATGATTCTTGGGATCAATTCAAATCAAATAACATAATGATTAGTAGTTAGATTGTTCCGTTTGATCCAGATTTCCAATATTGCCATGAGCATCTTAATAACAATAAGAAAACTTCATATTTTTTCTTAATTATAATTTTATCTCTTTAATATACAAATTGTTTGGGTGGAATTTGATTCAATTTATATATAATATTTTGATGACAATAAAAAATACCTGTATCAACTTTAAGATGGTTAGATTTTGCATTCTTTAATTTTAAAAATTTGAAAATACCCCTTTAAATTATGCAAAATTTAAAATAAATTATGTCATCATATTAGACATTTGTTAGACCTAAAAATGATATTTTGATGTTTGTCATTTTCTCAACATTATTACAATTTCTATTATATAAATAATCAAATATAAAAATAAAGTTATTTTTGAACTAATTCTACATAGAACATTATATTTGTTTCGATATGTCTACTTTTTAAAAAAAAAATTTGTGTATTATACAATTTTAAGTAAAAACAATATATAAATGAGTAAAGAGAAATAATTTAGCAAATTTAAAAAATGTTAATTATCATTACTCTATTCATAATGAAAGTATAAATAAACAAGTAAAAAGAAATAATATCTCTATAAATTTATACAAAATAATAGTACTAAATTATCGATAAATAAAAATTATGTGTCTACATATGAATATACAAAAATAACAAAAAAAAATTATTATGGATCAAATTATTCATCCTCTATGCAAACTCCATCTTTGTTGCTCAAATTTTTCCAATTTTTTTATTCCATAAGAAATGAGAGAATATATAATTGAGAGAACTAAAGGTTAAGCTTTTTTTATTGTATACTCTCTTGATGAGAGAGGAGTGAAAGTTTAACAACTTTTCCATTCAATAGCTCTTCTATTCTACTTTTACAACATGGGAAAAAGAAAAAGTATACAATAGGAGAAAATGAAGGTTAAGGCTTTTTTTTATTGTACATTCTCTTGATGAAAGAAAAGCGAGATATTAGCAGTAACATTATGTATCAAACTCATTATATTAAAGAACATATTAGACAGATGTCAAAAGAATTCATATGGAAAGATAAAGTTAGAGCGGAGATTTATAAGAAAAAAATAGACATAAGTTATTAAACAAAGCTGACGTTATATGCTTTTGTAGTTTCTAATAAGGCTCTTTAAATGATTCTTAGATGATGACTATTAATGAAGACTGACATCCTATGCTTTTATGGTTTCTAACAAGACTTTTGAAATATTTTTTAAACAATAGATATTGACTAGAATCAACATCCTATGATTTCACAATTTCTAATGAGGCTTTTCAAATTCATTTTAGGCATCAATTGTGTATAAAATTGATGTTGTAAGTTTTTGAACCATGTTTAGCCATTATTTTTATTCCTATATATCATTTTAAATTTTTATATAATTTGAAAGATCTCACTGTGTCAAATTAAATATCAATTTTATTATAAACAAACATCTACCGATCAATGTAAATCATTAATTCTGTACTAGTTTGATTTAAGCATTGAGTAAATTATTACTCAAACTACATTTGGGGATGTAAAATATATATATTTTTTTATTTTTTTAATTACTTCTTTTGTTTTCATGTACTAAAAATTTTTTTATAAAAAATCACAAGTGGTTTATCTCTATCTTTTTCTATTTTCTTTAATTAAAATTTCAATATTGTCAATATTTTAAAAAATTTAAAGGAATCATTTGTAAGTTTTGGAACTTTAAGGGGCTTATTTGTATATTTCCCTAAAATATATGTCAAAAGCTTAGGTGACATAATCTAATAGTTAATATTCAATTTTAAAGTCTTCCTAAACTATTGGATTATTGAAAAGAGAAAAATTCAAATTTAAATTTGATTTAACATGTGCTAAATTTGAAATAAATTAAATAATGGAGTTGTCCTATCATAATACAATTCAAAATCATACTGAAAAAAAAAAAAATTTGTGCACGATTTTGTGTAGTTAAACCAAATTGTAAGCTAGAATTCAACACACTATGAAATACCAAGCTACTTGCTATCTCAAGTCTGGATAAATATTAGGTGAAAAAGTGGTTGAATTTTATTTCCTATGGTACAAGCATGCCTTTTTCAACAATGGGTAAAAAAAAGAAGCTTGTTAAACAAGTTTTACTTAGAGTGTAAGTAGCTTTCACCAAATTTTCTCTATAAATAAAATGCATTTCCTTAAAAACAATATACCAAGCATTTGATCTTCAACTTTCACATCTTTCTTACTCTTTTCTAAAAGTTTCTAAAGCTATCTTCAACTCTTGAGCCTTAGCATGTTATCCACACTACTAAGCATTTGAGTGAACGTTGTAAAAATCTCTTAATGAGATTATGAGAAATTGTTTCTTGTATTTATGAAAAAGCTAGAAATTTAGAGAAAGACAGTTTTTTTTGAAAAAATCTTGATAATTTGTATTGAACCTTGGATTAGACTTGAAAATATTTTTGTAAAAAGAACAAGTGTGTTTGTTGTAAAAAGGGGTGAAAGAATAAGTAGCTGTAATTCATTCACAGCTAGTGGAATATGACAAATAATATTTAATAATTTAAGAAGTGAAGAAACCCAAAAGATATTCTTTTTAAATTATTGAATCTGATATTTATTGTTCTTTCATATTCTTTTAAATCATTTTCTGCACTTTGGATTCCATACAAGTTCAAATACTTGAATTTTGTTCGAAGCATACTAACAATTTTTCATACTTTTATTGAAGTAATTGTTTTGTAATTCAGAGAACTTTTGCATTTTATAAAATATTTTTGAAACTATATATTCACTACTTTAATAAAGAAAATTTTAGGAATTTATTCTTACATCCTCACGACGTTCATTATAGGAATCAAATCATTTTTAATTTTCAATATATATTAATAATTTTTAAAAATTTTAAAATCAATTCACTTATCTTCTGTCCATATACAACCAATGACTGTTTGATTGGCTCTGTGAGGGAAAAATGGTCATTCTGCTTTGCCAGGTTGTTGTCATTAGCCTAGCCTCTGAGACAAAATTTGAAGTATAACCAATAATATATAGTTACGATTGTTTCTGTGAAAGCTGTGTTTACTACCGAGACATCGGCATTTATCAGAAAGGAAAATCGATCATTTATTTAAATTCTGTTTATTTTTTAAAAATATTTTTGTAAAAATTTTGTTTATATATATATTAATGAAAAAATGATAAGTTATTAATTTATATTGATAGTTAAAAAATGATATTTAAAATTATGATAATAGAAAAAATATTTTTTTAAATAAATATTTTTTAAAATTTTTATATTTAATATTAAATAAACAAAACCTTTTCTATCTTAATATTTTATATTTATATTTTATGAAAAATGTTTCCGTGGGAACAAACCAAGCCTTGGTAATGCTTGGATAATTAGGTTTTCTTCCTCATTAGTCTTCCTTACTTGATGCCCCATTACTTTTGAACAAAATTAAGAAAACACACAGCACTTAATTGTTAATTAGAGGGATTGGAGATTTAAAGCAGTACTGCATTCGCACAATTAATATTCAATATATAAAATTTAATTCAATATATATAAAAGATTTGAAATTTAATTTTAAATATCATTATAACATTTTTTTAATGTATAATCTATATATAACGTAGTGATAGCTATAAAAGAACGAGAAACTTCCTTTTTTTATTGTATATATGGGCATTATTCATAAATGCTTGCAAAATATCGAGATGACACACTATGTAGGAGTATAACGCCGACCTGCAAATTAGGGTAAATTGAGGTTTTGTTCTTTTTCAAAAGATTTTTTTTTTTGTAAAATAATTTCATTTGTTTTCGTATAAATTGAGGGATGATGAATTACCTCTATACTTTAATAAAAAATATATCTAAACTTATAGTAATTAATAAAAATAACATTTTCTTTAAAAAATTATCTTTTGCATATATATTAAATTTTCTATTATTAATATTCAATATATAAAATATTTTTTATATTTTTAGTAATTCGTAACTATATTTTGATGAAAAATATTTCTTAGCAAAACAAATGGAACGTAAGTCCAAAGTTTAAGTGATCTTCAATGGCTTCGTTTCGATAAATAGTTTGAATAGTATATTATACTATAAGATATTTTTTCCCTCTAATAAGTTGTATTACCATATACAAATGTTATTTAAAATTGTAAGTTAATTTGCAGCTGAATACATATTCCGATAAATATTTAAAATTGTTGCATATTTGTTTGAATGTATAATTATAAAGGCACTTATAAATTATTAAAACAATTTTAAAAAGAATAATAATGAATATTTATTATTATACAATTTCAAATAAATTAAATTATGTTGCCTATTCATCAACTAGAATTCTAGACATCTAAAACTTCATATACAGAAAAATTACAAAATAAAAAAAAATTAAAGTTGTTGTATCCGTTGAAAATTTTTAACTCTTTGAAATATTCATTTTACAACTTAATTTTTACGATATGTTTACAATAAGACCATCAGTTTATAGAAAATTCCAATTCCAATTAACTTTAGGATGCTGTATTTTTCATAAGAATAATCTTATCTATATGTTTATAATTACAAAAAAATATAAAAAAATTTGTAATGAATATAAATTTAATCGAGTTCATATGATATCATAAAAATAGTTTATTATTTGATTCAAATTTAAGTATATAAAAATTTATTTTTCAAAATTAAGTTAAATATCAAAATTTTCATCTCATTTTATTTATTAATATAAATTTCTTTACAACTATAAAAGCTATAAAAATATTTGCACAATCATAGTATAATACCAAAAATTGCACTTATAAATAGAAAGCACCAATACTTGAAAATTAATCATGTCAATTAAAACATTATATTTTTTAACACAACGTTAATAATTATTAATGTAATTATATTTTTATATATTATATTATTTATATAATATAAAAATAAAAATACAATTTTATTATTAACGTTATTTAGGTTTACAAATTACTCAAATTAAATAATATAAAACTCACAATCAATCTATGTATTAATCAAATTTAATTTAATTTATTTAAAATCAAATTTTTTAACAATTAATATTAATTTTATTACAAATAACTTGACTTACTTATTATTTACAAAACCATTTAGTTATATATTAATGAAAATTTAAAATATATATATTCTTTTACCAAACCCAATAAACCGTACATGTTTTAGTGTACACCAATTTTGCTTTTCCGCACAGAGATCGGATGGTTAAGATCATATTTTAGTCCAACAAAATATCTGTAAAAGGAGAAAACGCGAAGGAAGAGACCTCAGGTTAAAATATTAAAATACGGCTATTTCATAAATTTTTTTTGCTTTACCGCGATTTCAAAAGTATTTACTAAAGTACGCAGGACGTCACACTGTATAGCGTTATTAGGCACCCGCTGAAGGCGCCATGTTGAAAGGCGCCTTCAACCTACACGAAGACAAAAGCGCCATCATAGGAGCCGCACCTGTTGGGGCTCCAGCTCCATTTAGAGTGTATGATTGAATTTTAGAAAGAAAATTCAGCCATGTATACACATAAATCCATGTATAAAATTTATTTACTATAAAGCAAAATAAAAATAAATCCATAATTACTATAAAGCCCTCGTTGAGTAAATCAATATTTACTATAGTAAATCAATATTTTAAGAAATTAATAAAAATCCATATTTACTATAGTAAATATTAATAAATCCATATTTACATAATATAAATCAATATTTACCATAGTAAATCAATATTTACTCTATGTATACTGTGCGGATATAGAAAATTAATAAAAATAAATAAAAATAAAGAATTAAAAAATTCAGCCATGTATACACATAAATCCATCTATGTATATTGGTCCAGTTTATACAATATCTATCCTATAATACAAGGGATATATACAATATAATTTTTATTATTATGTAAAAAGGATATAAAAAGGAGGGGAAAAAAGAAAAAAAAAGAAGAAAAAATTTTAGTTTTTATTTTTATATTTTTTATACAAAGAGAATTTTAAAATTAGGGAAGGAGGTGATTTGAGGGGAATCGAATTTGGTTTTCATTTGCCCTCCCACCTCCTTCCCTAATTTTATGAAATGGGGCTGGGGGAGGCGCCAAGTGAAATGGCGCCTCCCAGCCACCTTTGTGCAGCGCTTGCTGAAGGCGCCTTTAGCGAGCGCCCAATGATGTCATACAGTGTGGCGCCCTGCGTACTTTGATAAATACTTTCGAAACCGCGATAAAGCGAAAAAAAGTTTATGAAATAGCCATAATTTGGTATTTTAACCGAGACCTCACATGCACCGTTGAGAAGAAAGGAAAGTTTAAAATTTAAAATTTTTCTTTATTTATATAGGAAGAAATTAAAAAGAAAAAGAATTTGCATTGCGTTTATATATTAAAATTTTAAATTTTTTAATTTTTTTCTCTAAATAAAGTTTAAGTTTCTTTCTTGTCTTTTCATTTTCTACTCTCCTTAATATAATGGTAAAGTGAACTAATTAAGAAATTTCAAATAAGATTTAATCTACAAATTCTAATCTTTTTCAATATTACCAACATGGGCTTGGTATCCTCGCGACTCTTAACTTTATTTATTAATGAAATGAGTTTAAATTTTAAAATGATTCTTATAAAAGGAGAGGAGATTCTTAATTCTGAATTTCTTATAGTGTGGTTCTTTCATCTCGTGTCTTCCCAAAATCTGAACTGTTACAATCATGTATATATAGATCATAGATTTATAAAAATGAGGGGCTAAAAGGCATATTTCATCTCCCGGTTCTTTTGTCCCCTATATATTTTACGTGAAAGCAAATTTATTTTCTGATTTTTTAAAAGTCATAATATTATTCAGTAATTTAATGTTATTAAATTTTTTGATGAAAATGCTTATATAATATTCAAAATGAAATTCTACATAATGTACATAAATCATTTTTTTATGTTTATTAAAAATATTCTTGATATCTTAATTTTTACTAAAATTTTAATTTTATTTCCTAAATTTTATAAATAAATTTATCCTTTAAAAACTAAAACTTCATGTTGCAGTTCGTGGGGGGATATATGAAATTTTGGCTTTGTTTGATTTTCAAAATCACATGAAACCAATCCTTCCAACCTAGGGCTATTGGACTATTGGGCTATTGTTTTCAAAATTGGAATAGGAGTTGGAGATACAATAGATCCAACTAGGAGTGCGAGCAACTCAGACGATCTATTAGGAGCTTATAGTCTAATCTATTTAAAACATAGCATAACCTAATCTATTTATCTAAATAAATTAGATTTAAGCTAATAAATTAGACTATTTAGATAAATAGGTTAATTTTTTTTCTTTAGGCACAGGTCGTAGACCTATCAAGCCGACTCATTTAATTATAAATATATTTATAAATAATATAAATATTTATATATATACATGTATACAGGCCTAATTAGACCATTGAATAATTTTAAATTTTAAGAAAGTTCTAGTATATTGATAAATTTGAAAGCCTATTTATACAAATAAACTTTTAAATAGGCTTTTCAATAAGGTAATAGGTCAAATCAAGCATTTTTAGAGGTCAAGCTGGGCTTAATTTTTGGCCATATATATGCTTACAAATCAGGTCCAGTCCAATGATTTAAAAAGCAGACTTGACTTATTTAAGGTAAAGCTCAACTTAGTCTATCTTATTTATACCCCTAGATCCAACAAGTACCAATGAATATATATAAACATAATTTTAAAAATATATCACATATAATTTTTTTAGGAAGTTATATTATAAATTTGGTTTAAATAAAATTTAGGGATAAAAAATACCTGATTTTAACATTAAAGTATAAAAAGATAACTTATACGAACTATATAAAATGTCAAGTTAATGTTTTGTAAATACTTCAATTAAAAAATTTAATGACATTAATTAATTAATTAATTAATTAATTAATATTATAATTTTTTTAAAGGTAAAAGATAAATTTACTTAAAATAAATTTAGGAAATTAACTGAAAACTTTAGTGAAAGTAAAGGATGAAAGTTTCCTTTTCGTAAATAAAAAGAAAAATCATTTGGTATGAATTGAAAAACTATTATAATAGACATGGACCTTAGGAGAAAAAAAAGATCTGTACAAAAAAGTTATCTATATAAACTCTCATTATCATTTATATAATTGTTATAAACAATATTATCACCTACATTGAATTGTCTATATAGATTCGCATATGTTTCAACTTGTACATGACTTTTCATATTTTTCATATAAATTCCACTTATACATATAATAAAGTTGTCTATATAAGGTAGGAAAAAGATTAATTTAACTTTCCTATATAAACAATATTTTGTCATTTGTGCTATAAAAAAATTTAAATTAAAAAAATCTATATGAACAATACTTGTATTTTTTAAAAAAATTAAAAAGTTTCATATGAATAACTTTTATTGTCTATATAGATTTTTAAATTTTTTTAAAAAATTTAAAAACCTTAAACAAATAATTTTTTGTTGTCTCTATAGGTTTTTTGAATTTTTTTAAAAAAATTTGAAAGGCCTATACAACATTGTTCGTATGGAATTTTTAAATTTTGAAAAATGTTTACAAAAGATTGAAATTATATTGTGTATATAAGTGTCATTTGTATATTACATAATTATTGTAGAAAAAAATTGTATAATCTTTTTATAAAAACATGTAACTTTTTTAGTAAGTTTTGTAGCTTTTTGATAACAACCATTGCTCTTCACAGGCATCTTATAATTTTTTTTGTAAAAAATTATAATTTTATTAATTGCTGTTATAAAAATTTTAAATTTTAAAAAAGTCACAAAACTTCATAATAAATTACTTTTAATAAAAAACTATTTTTTACATAAATGCATCCAAATGTCAACTCTAAAATTAAATTTTAAAATTTATATTTATTAAATTAAAATTAACGAATTTATTTATTCACCCTATATTGCTTATTTACGTGCAGAATCCAGTTTTAAATCTATGTGCGTTTAACCTTGCTGATTGTTTCCAGGCTGGACCCTGGTAAAAATTAAACTCCTAAACCTACGGTGTTGAGCTCCTTTGAAAATCAAAAATGGCGGGCGGTACTTAATGTAAGGGCACATGGCTAAATTGCATGGCCGGCAACTTCTAATAAATAAGGGAGGGTTTGTCTCAGTCGTGGTAATTACAGACCCATGTGACTTCATAATACCCAGAAATAAATGAACATTCAATATGACAGCCTTCAAAATAAATAACAACAGTAATATTGGACAGATAATTTATTTATAACGTACCTTCTTCAATTATTTTAAGTATAGGTTTAGATAAATGTTCAAAAATTACAAAAAATAATAAATAATTTTAATTTTAAAAGTAAATTATAATTTATTATTCTCTTCATCTCTTATTATTTATTGTATTTAATGAATTTCAAAAAAATTTAAAAAATAATTTAATTTATTTATTTTTAATAAAATTTTTAAAATTATCCTTTAATTTAAAATAAAAAATTACTTTATTTTTATTTCTTTCTTTGCTCAGAATTTGTATCATATTTAAATGTATATATAAGTTTCTCTTTTTCTTTTTATGCACAAATTTCAACATAATTAAAAACATAAAGAAAAAGATGAAATAAATTTATTAAAATATTTTAAGATATAAATATAAAATAATAAAATATTTATTAATAAAGAAGAATAAAATTAAAGAATATATATTTAATATTTTATTAAATTTCTAAAATAATAGATAAAAATAAAAAATTTTAAAAAAAAGATAAATAATAAGAGAAGGAGGGAATAATAAATTCTTTACAAAAAATTAACTGATAAGTAAATAATTGAATATTTATTTAGTTAATAGGAGTAATATTTGATATGAAACAATCTTAGTTTTCTAAAATAACAAATAAATAGGAACAATTTTCTTTTAAAATCACACTTAAATAAAATAAAGAGAGTATATTTTTATTTAGGTTTAGTGAAAAATAATTAATTACTACTAGTATCTTAGTAATATAGTAATGTTTAATATTACTTTAAGAATTTTATTTTTTATCATATTTGAAATTTGAATTCAAAATTTTATATGTGTAACTAATAAATTATCACTGTTACCATTGCTAAAAAAGTACTCTATATATCCCTTTTTATTTGTGTTTCAGGAAAATTACTAAAGGTTAGTTTATTTTGTCTAATTTTATTATACTTTCAAAAACTACTATTTACTCTAATAATTAAAATTTACTCAATCATTCTAATCATAGGATTCAAGATGGTTGATTGTAAAAAGAGAAAAATTGAAATTTTTTAAATAAATGTGTAAAATAATTAAGCATTTATTAGAAATAAAGAAAGATAAAATTGAAAAAAAAATATTCTATTGAATTTCTAAAGAGAAAAATAAAAAGAGATAAATAATTTCTTTCAAAAAGCCATAAAAAATAAGAGATTGAGAAAGTAATTAATTATAATTATTTATTCGATTGTATAAAAAATTAAATTTTATAATTTCTAAGATATTAAAAATTTTAAACGACTATTACTTGTACAAGTATTTCTCAATAGAGCACAGACGATGAGATGTTCGGGCATCCCTTGTGGCCAAAAATTCACCGCACTTGTGTAGTTTACCAATTGCCTGCCCTTTTTTTAATAGCAAGATTGGTTAATTATTAAATTTACACTCACAAAAAATTTGATATAAAAATAATCATTTAAAAATATATTAAATATGATCTAAGTCAAAACTTTTGGTATCTAATTGCTCTGTAAAAGTGGCTACCAGTTTATCTCCTTACAATATGCAAATAATCAAGGAGAATTGAACTTCTCCTCAATCTGCTCCAAGAAAAAAAGATGAAGACAAAAGATATAAAAAATTTCTTTAAAATTATTCATTATTTGTATTATTATATTTTAAACTATGAAAACATATTTTCTTGAATAAAAGAACTGACGAAATAAATCATCTGTCTTCTCAATATATTGTAATTTTGTATTAGCTTTATATGTGGCAAGCACATAAAAAATTACTATTCTACCGATTGAAGTTTTAAAATAAAAGTTTGAAGGTTTTTATAGAAAAAATTTCTTCTTTATTATTAAAAAGTGTGCAAAGCATGAAAACAATTTTATAAGCCACGCAAGGGAGATGTACATACAATTTTTTTAATAAATCAAAATGGTTAACTATTAGATTCACACAGATTAGGAATTGAAACTCTAATACAATTAAAAGATACAAAATTTTTGAGAATATCGGATACTGCTCGAGCTAATTAAGCTCTTTGGCATTCACTGTATATAAAACCAGGTCTCCTAAATATTATTAAAAAGCTATAAAACTTACATTTTTTTTTTCGTCTTCCGATCGTTTTCTTTAATATAACAGGCTTCTGAGTTAAATTCTTGTCTTTAAGGTGGTCGTCCAACTTTATAATATACTTCATCATGTTTATTTATTAATTATTAATTTAATGTGTTAATTTGATATAAATCTATAAAATAATATATCTTATCTTGAAGGATAACATTTCACAAAACCTTTCGAGAAAGCCAATTTTATTATATATTGAATAAAATTTAATGCTCATATAAATTGATTTTATTAATAAGTTGTAAATATTTAAATCAATTCATAGTGTTTACAATGAACAAACAAGAATCGAATCAGCAGTACTATTTGAAGAAAGAATGAATCGATTATACACAAACTAGAGTTTTACCCTTTGCACGGACATTATTATTTTTTAATTATTAACAAAAAATTAATATATATAACAAAAGAAAAAATTATAAACATCAAATTAAGGAAGAATTAAGAATTAAGGAAGTGGAAGAAATCAGCAAATATAAGGTAACATTTATAAAAAGAAAATAGTAATATAAGCATAGGATTTGTTGTAGAAAATGCAAGAAATTAAGAAAAATTTCTTTCTTTCAATGAATCAACAAAATTAAAACAAAAAAAGAAGTCTCAAACTAGTGAGTGGAATACACCCCCTCATAAGGAGAAAGCATTGGATTCTTTGGATGTAAGTAGAGTGTACACTCTAATAAAAAAAAATATTGGATGATTAAGTAAACTGTTAGAATATCATAACTAATATATTAATAAATAAATGGAATCAACTCTTAACACGTATTTCAATCTTAGAGTTCATTTATCACACACAAAGATAATACCAGAAGAAATAAAGAAAGGAAAGGATAAACAAATAAAAAATCTAAATTAAGAAGCACTCTACATTTTAGTTTTCAAATGCTTTTTCCTTACTTTGTTTTCACATTCACTTGCTCTTCTATCCATTATATACCATATTACACTTTATATACATAGAGTACAACACCCTTTCATATCATTATAGGCTAACAACTAACCGATTCAAGTTAACTAATAAAAAATTTTCTTGTACGGTTTGAATTATTACAACAATGGTAAGCTATTAGATTAAGGGTTTGTTTGTTTTTGTTTTTAAAAATAAGAATAATTTTTTAAAAAAATATATAATTTTTATTTGATAAACTATTTTCAAAATCTATTTTTTAAAAAATTATTCCTAAAATTCTTGTTTTGAAAATAAAAAATAAGAATAAGTTTTAGATTTTTTAAAATTATTTTTTGTTTTTGATAATAATTTTGTAATTAAATAAATTTTTTATTTACTTCACCAACTATTATCTATCCATTATTTTTTAAAAAATTTGAGAATGATATTTAAAAATAATTTTTAAGACTAATTTTTAAAATTAAAAATAAAAATATACCTAAATATATTCTAATTTTTAAAAAAAAATATAAAACTTTATATGAATCATTAAATTCATACATTAAATGAGTAAAACCTAATGTATCGAAGAATTTACCTTCCAATAATTGTTTGGTTGAATGAAAGTAATCTATCTTGCAAATGCAATATAAGAGTTTAGAGTGTGATTTTTTTAAATTGCCTTTATTAAAAAGGATTTATTATCTATTGTTCAATAGAGATTAATCTCATATGCTAATTAAAAAGGACGTAAGAATGTCCAGGCCATAAACCTAAAAAATATTCCGCAAACATTATTATTATTATTATTATTATTATTATATTATTATTATTATTATTATTATTATTATTATTATTATTATTATTACACCCTTTTCCTCTTTGGGCAAAAGCATAAAAAATGATCTCTATATCGTTCTCATTTTATGGGATGTCCTTCAAGGACAAAGTTTCAAAAAACTGACGTCGATGCACTGTTTATATATATATATATATATATATATATATATATATATATATATATATATATATATATATATATATATATATACTATATATATATATATATAAGATGTATCAAGTGAGAATGACTACTTTCAAATGAAAATGAGAGGGGTATCATCAAATTTAATAATGAAGGATTAAGATTAAAATATAACAGTAGTGACATATTATTAAAAAAAATCGTAGACTTTTTCATACCATTTACAATCTTTAAACAAAATTAATAACTCTTTTACAATAAATTGTTTAAACGATGAGTTTACAATTTTTTTTCATATAATTTTTTAATTTTTTCATAAAGTCTTAAAATCTTTTTAAAAAATTATAATATGAAATATCAAATTTGAAAAATAAAAGTATTTGAGGTGTATTAAAAATTACAAATGTGTATAAAAATATAATATATCACTTAACATAACGTATGATTTGTAGGATCATATCTCTCTTAAAATCATAATAATTTTGGGAATGTAATTATCACAATTATAAAATTATCCTTTAATATTAATTGTTTTACCCATTTGATATCATTAGTTATTACTCGATATATATATATATATATATATATATATATATATATATATATATATATATATAACATTGTTAGCTTTTTTAATAGGAAAACCAACATTTTTAATTCCTATATTTATTAACCATTCATATAATACATTGATTTATAACCAACCTTATAAATTATAATCAATTGATATGGAAGACAAATTTAGATGTCAGTCTGAAAATTGTTGTTGAAAATTGACATTCTTTCATAACATGAATTTTACATATAATTTTAGTTTATGTTAAATAACTGATGTAATATGTTTTCAAAGGATGATGAGATTTTATAACAACTGACATTATTTATTAATTTTTCATCCAGTAATATTCACGTTATATCTCGTTACACTTAAAATAGTATTCAAAGCTAAGTACAAAATCCAGCAACTATACAATTATACAAGAAGTGTTATTGTAAACAATAGTATTTGAGCTTTGTCTCAATACCTCTCTAGTAAAAAATAATATTTCAAATAAAATAAATAATACTACACAAACAATTTCAAATATTTAATTAGGTCCAAATAATTAAAGACATATAATATGTATATATTGCAAGAATTGAAAATAATATCTCTAAATGTCAAAGAAGAAAGTTACATTAAATTATAATAACATGACCATTGACAAAAATATTAGTGAAATCTATTGTGGCAAAAAAAAAAAGCACAATCATATCATAATTGATGTTGTAGGTGTAATATTACTACCACATCATTCTTTTGAAGAAAAATTTATTACATAACTTATATTTTTAAACTTTAGGCGGCATCATATATTGTTTGATAAGTTGTGGAGCACTATTCTTAACACTAGAGGCTAAGATGATTTAGGTAACATGCGAACTTGTATTATATTAGAAGATTAGGAAATATAAAGACAGTGTTAGAAACTAATTAATAATTAAAAAATGCTACATATTATATATACATTATGGGCATGAGAAATATGAACATAATTATCTTCAATCTTTCCTAACATGTCTAAAAGGATTTTCAACCCATATCACCTTAATATGATCATCTTGCACGTAGAACTCCTCCTCATCACTTTCATTGTTTACTAAGAGGTATTCTTGTGTAAAAAGAAGCAATCTCGTTAATATTATCCTCCAGGTTTTCTTATTCCCATCACTAAACAATTTGTGTCTTTCTTGGAAAAACTACACACTACTTATGATCGCGGATAAGTTTGTGACACAGAACATTGATAAATATGTCTCAACATCAAAAACTAATTATTAGTAGTTTGCTAAAAATTATGCAATATAGGATGACAAACTCAAGTCATACTTTTAGTGATCCTTTAATATATCCTTTCTCAATTATTTACTAATAATCATTACCAAATTATTTAAGCTTTTAATGCACTAAAAATGGATGGAAGAAAAGTAAATAGAAATAAAAATAGGAATGCAAACAAAATGCAATAAAATATAGAATTCAAAGAATCAATAATATGCAAAACAAAATGAACACAGAACCAAATTGGGGAGAGTTTTGATCCGAAATTAAAATAAATATGTTAATCAAAATAAAACACAAAAAGTAAAGTACTTAAAAAAGAAAATTAATATAGCAAGAAGTCAATCGAAGGATTTGTGAGGTATTAGTGTAGATTAATCATAAATCATAAAATATTTAACCATTCCACTTAATTTTTAAACTTTAAATTATCCAAAATCCTTGCAAAAATTTACAAATCCTATGCTAGATGTCCATTTGGAATTTGATTAATTAAGATTATAGGATTAAGTAATTGATATAATCTATAAAGTCAAATCAAAATTGATTTAAAAATAGAATTCAATTGAATTAAGAGATTAAATCAGAAATTTTTTATTTAATCTCTAAATACTTTGTCTCCACATGAAAAATCATGATTAACTAACCATAATTCAATACAAAAATAGATAAATAACACAAATCATAAGGTTGAATATCAATTATACTAAATCAGCATTTAACATATGCAATTTTAAGCAATCAACACAAGAATAAGGGAAAGAGGAAAATTGATTAAAAAATTCAATATTACAAATTAAGGTCTCATAATCTAATAAACATGAGCTTCAAAATCCTTAAATTAACTAGAAGTTTAGCTCTTTATGATTAAAGAATAAGAAACTTTAAAAAAGGAGAAAGTTATCTTTGCTAAATTATGTAGTATATTCCTGCCATTGAATGCACACCTATCTTATCTGATTTCTTCACCTCTAAAACTAATAGACTTAAATTCTATATCTCTTAAAATTATAAAAAATAAAGTCTTGCTAATTTTAAAAGCCAAAAACCTATTTTACAAATAATATACTCCAAAAGTTATAATAGTAAAATTTTATAGGTTTAACTTCCATTTAATGTGACACCATTAAAACTATATAGTTTTAGTAAACCACGAAAATAAAACTTATAGGGTTAGGTCTTAGCAAACTTTCGCATTGGTTTCATATTAATTGAACTTTTAGAGTTTTAAATATAGCCTAAAAATCAAAGTTGGCTTAATTGAAATAGAAATAAAGTTTCAAATTCTTAGTTAAATTAAACCTTTAAAAAGTATGAATTAGGTTTTGACCAAAATATAAAAATTATAGAAGATTTTTTAAGCTTTTCAATGATATAAAGATCATCCAATATAACATTTGGAGCTCAAAATATAATTAAAAATATGAAATAATGTAAAAAATCTAATATTAACTAAATAATTTCAAATCATTGAAAAACCTACTCCAAATTACATAACAATGCCAATTCTATAAGATTAAGCATATATAATACACTAAAAGGCATAAAATAAAAGAAAATAATACAAACAGAATCTTGCACATCAAACACTTATTTTACCTAGGATGCTATTATAAATAGCTCCCTAATATGACCTACCTTATTAAAATCCACCAATTTAAATCCTAACTTATCAACTTGAATATTGGTCTTATTCTTAATCTATTTACATCAAAACACAAGAACCATAACTATAATGTAATCAAGCTACAAAATGTCTTTAATGACCTTATAATATAACATATTGGCATAAATAGAATTTTCATTTTAGAACTACTCACATGCATAGCTTGAGCCATCAAAGTAACTCTATTATTCAATATAATGCTCCTATTATCCTTGCCTTTTGTATAGAAAGAATATTTATTAATATCATATCTACAATAAGAGATAACTTCCATGTGTGGCCCTTGTGCTAACCATCTGATGATTTTAGAAACAACATTCAATCTTTATGTCATCCAATAACGAATTCAGCTCTAGAATTAACCAAAAAATGATCGATTCTATTTATCTTTGATCCATTGATTATTCCTCTAATAATTTTGTCCCTTTACAAGGGTAATATGCACATCCACCTAAGGTTGAACTTTATCATTATTATATAGGATGTAAAAGTGACCTTACATAAATATTTCATAACTTATGCTCACCATTTGGATTCCTAATGTGCCATTTCCTGCAATTCTATCCTTGTGATGAGACTTTGGAAGTCCAATAACATTTGTATTTGATAGGTGGTTATTGTAGAACTTGACTACCTCCTCAATAATATAGCCTTCAACAATGCATTCTTTTTATCAATGTTTATTCCTCATATATCCTTTTAGGATTTTCATATTATGTACTACTATATTTGACTCAATTGAAATGATTTTTAGGAATGTTATAGTATTTTTGTTTTAATTAATTTATATATTTTCCAAATATATTATTAGAATAAAAGATGTCCTCGTTACAAATTAAGGGGTCAATCATATTTAATGATGGTGGATAATAATTAATAGTAATGGGTAATAGTAGATAATAATCAATAATAGATAGTGAGCAATGAGTGGTAGCAAACAACAACCACTAGTGGTAATAGTGAATGTTAGCTAATAGTAGCACATGGAAGTATGAGATAGTCATTATTACAAATTTACCTTTTAACATCACCCTATTTATATTAGTTAAAGTAAAAATCAACACTTGTAATGGTGCGATGACATTTTTGAAACTAAGTGCAACTTACAATGTTGGTAATGTCAATTATAATAATAAGCCGACATTATAAAGCCTTGTTTTTCAATAAGAAATGAAGGGTCTAACATAAGGAACTTTAAGATAATGATTGTATATTAAATTGATATCTAAAGGAATGTTGACAATTAATTAATATTTGTATTTATAATTTTATTGAAAACTTTAAAAAATATTGATGTTTTAGGTGTCAATTACACTTGAAAACTAAGCTTAAAGATTATCTACAACAAATTAATGTTTATATTTATAGTGTTATTGAAAACTATAAAAATTATTTATATTTCAATGGTTTGCTTATTTAAAACATACTATAACATTCATAAGGTGAAAACTTATAACATTGATTTAATGTATAACCGTTATTCAAAAGGTATATTAATGGACTTAAGATGTCAATTACTAACCGATGTACAATTTTCTATATTATCTATAAATTGCCTCATAGTTTCCTTTCTTTTTTATCATTTTTTATTAGGTTTTCACTTAATAGTTCCTATTTCATTTCATTTTTTATTTAGGTGGTACAAGAGGATAATATATGATCTATATTGCTTGATTATTAACCATTAAGATGCAAGTCATTGCTCTTGGGCTATCATCCTTTTTCAACCACAATCTGCGTCAAGTTACTATTTTGAAAAAAATAAAGATGACTATGTTTTTTTTCTATGTTATTAACTTAATTAATGAATATGAAAGTATTAGTGGCAAGAAAGAACAAGTATTTCTTTGAGAGTTTGCTAATAACAACTTTAAGGATCAAAATGATTAGTATAAATATGAAAGCATGGAACTACTTTGAAGACACTATGAAAATAATCATTATCACTTTTTTAAGAGAAAATTTTCTGGATATTGTTTATTGATAGATCAGGATATCAGGATATAAGGATTCCTAATAACCTAATCTATCAATAAACAAACTCGATCATCACTTTTTTTAATAAGTGAAGTAGTCATGGTTATAAACATTATGTCTCCTTAAATGTTAATGATAAAATGATTAAAGTTTCATTAGCTTATTGCTAAATATGTAAGATTTAATACTTATAAAAAAAATACAAAATATAAATATAAGAATTTATTTTACATTTTATGTTTGTTTTTACAATTTAGTTATTGATTTCATAATTGACCATATTTTATTACCTTTTACTTTAATACAACTTTTACAAATTTATATAGGTAAAAAAAATTAATTTCATTCATCTCTTTTGGCATTCAATAGAATGTTATACATAAAATTTTAATGAATATTATTTATTGCATTCGTAGATATCGGATGTTCTTTTTTAGGGAACACTAACCTCATATATTAAGTAAGAGGTATCCAAAGCGAAACACCCATCTTTGACTAAGATAACTTTTTATTGTTTTCAAACTATTTTTTAAAATTCTTAAAATCAATATGGAAATATTAATTAGGTTAGGGTGTGAGAAAAATTAATGATTAATATTTATCCTTAAATATCTATATGAAGGGATAAAAGTGTCTATACAAACAATTATTCTAGAGTAAAATTGATCATTTAATGTAATTGAAGGATCATTTTGTTATTATTTTAGAATGAAATTGGTTATTTAATATAATTGAAGGATCATTTTATTAGCGCTATACAATTTTAAAGATGAAAGTTGTATCTTTTAAATAAATATGAAATTTTAATACATTATGGAAAATAAGAAAGATTTTGTATAGTACTAAAATTAATATGTAAAGGCATAAAGGAGAAAAATGACAGGTGGGTTACGAATCCCCTCGGGAAAGGGTAACTGCTTCTCAGGGAAAGGAGAGACAATGACAATTCAACAATGCCAGGTCTTATCTTACCATATTTGTTGAAGCTATCTACCCCTCCATCTCTATTATATATACATTTTTAAGCATTCTTGTTTTCTTTTTAATATTTTTCATCCGACAAAGAAAATGATTTTTTTTTTATTTGGAATCTCTTGGTATTCGAGAGATATATTAAATTTCGACTAATCTAAAAATCGAATTGGATTGAATTTCAATAAAAAAAAAAGCTCTCATAATATTTATCATTTTTATATATAAAATTTAAATTCAAAATCTTACTTGAAAAGGCACAATTCGACATCGTATTTAAGAGACATTAAACTCCAACCCCTTGGACCGCGTTGGTAAGAAAAGGACCCCCGATCTTTCTGCATTCAAATCCCCAGCATTACCACGTCTCTAGGAGTCAACAATATGAATCCTCTCATGTGGCTGTTATATTTAACGTACTTGTGGTGCAATTTTATTCATAGATTTAAATTGCAATACATTTTTTTTTTGTTTTTTTATCCGAGGACTTCCAATATTCAACAATCACGTTAACCTTCAATTAATCTGAATTTGAGTCGAGTTGTATCTAATATAGAAGAACAAAATTTTTTTAATGATAATTTTTTTTATTTATAAAATTTGAACTTGATATTTTATTTAAGAGGATTAAATTTCTAATTATTTGAACCGACTATCATTGATATACATGTTATTTTATACTGCAGTTACGGCATTCGACACAATTATTATTATGACATTTTTTTAAAATTTTAAGTAAAGAGGTATCTTGGGGTAATACGGGATTTCAGTTGCAATGATTATAATAATTGTAATACAATTATTTATAAATTTTTTGACAAAATATAAATTACATTTTTAATATTTTATTCATAAATGAATTTTATTTAATATAATATAATATTATATTGAATTAAAGAATTAATATTAAATAATATATTATATGTTAAAAATATATAATTACGTGGATAAATATTATTCTTTGGTTTATTTATTTATAATTGTGAATTAAAGTTTGATCTACTATCTGATTATAATCAATAAAAAATCATAAATTTATTTATTGATTAATGAAAATCATCGATAATTATTATTTGATGCTTAGGTCTATAAATAACCATGATTGTAAAAGGGCTTTACATATTCAAAGAAATAAAAATAAAAAAAAACTCTTCTTCATATTCAAAGAAAAATTATATATCCTATAAAAAAAAAGAAATTTCATGGCCACAATATTTATATTTTACATTTATTTTTACGTCGTACTGTGATAAAAATTGCTTTATAATGGCATCCACAATTTAAAAACTTGTATGTATTTATGTCAGTAGAAGCCAAAACACTGACACGCATTTTATATGTTTTCTAAATTTTTTCTTGCACTTATAAAAAAATAAATTATGTGATTGGTATTTCGTGTCGCCTATTCCAATTACATACGCGATGTAAATCCTTATTTTATCAAGATGTCACTCTTCCCTTTTTTTTTTTTTTGGTAAAAAGATGGGATTTAAATTTTATAAAACCTTCCTAATATTGTGGAATACCTTCTTCAAGAATTGCACACCCCCTTTCTATTATTAAAAAGAAGAATTAGTTATAAATTTAGCTCAATCGAATAAATAATTGAAATATATATTACTAACTTTTCTATTGATGCTAACATTGTGACATAAACAACATAATTATGCGGATAATTCTTAACTCGTATGACATTTAATATTTTTTAAAAATTTTACATCTTTTATTATATTAGAATTCCATCATTAATTTTTATATATACATATTTAATAATTTAATTATTCCTACTATTATCAAAATTAAAAAAAAATAATTAATGTGTTCATTTAATCTCATTACCTAGAAAAATATGACAATGATGTGAGCAATTATTATAAGACTAACTAAATTAATTTACACAATATTTCTAACAATTTATATAAACTCTGCCTATCCCAAGGGGCCGTGTTTTAGTTCCGCATCTTAGTCATGATCATCTCATCATAAATTTTGGCTTCATTCTATTTAAATGGAAAACGAAACTGCATCCAAAAACTTTAACCAATGGACTAGTTGTAAAAAATAAAGCTGAAAGGAAATTATTTACGATTTTTCTTTGATAAGACTACGAAAAAAGTTACATATTTTTATGAACAAATGTAACATTTTTATATGATTTGTAATTTTTCAAATAAGTAATGCAATATTTTTTTTCAATAAAAAGCTGCAACTTCAGTTAATCATAATTACATTAAAAGATACGTAAAATATTTAAATTTAATTCACTCCAATGTAAATCATCTTTATTATATCATCTGTTCATATATTATTATATCAATTAAAAATTATTATAAATCTTTTATTATAATAAAAAAATTTAATTATTTTTATTTTTTAACGGTGCATTTTTTATTTATTAATAATATAAAATATTTTATACTATTAATGAATGAATGAATTTTAAATCCTTTAAGTAATTACAAAAAATTATAAATTTTTATCAAAAAATTGTATCTTTGGATAAAAAGGAAATTGTAGCAGGTGGGATGAATATTATCATTTTCAAGATAGCACTGAACTATCACGTACCCAATAATTTAAGACTTGGGGCCACGGTCATCAAAGAATTTGATGAATCAGCAACATAAATTTTTCTTTGGTAAAACTACGAAAAAAGTTACATATTTTTATGAATAATGTAAAATTTTTATATGATTTGTAATTTTTCAAATAAATAATGCAATATTTTTTCAATAAAAAGCTACAATTTCAGTTAATCATAATTACATTAAAAGATATGTAAAATATTTAAATTTAATTCACTACGATGTAAATTATTTTTATCATATCACTTATCTATATATATCATATTAATTAAAAATTATTATAGCTCTTTTATTACGATTGAAATTTTTAATTACTTTTATTTTTTTAATGATGTATATTTTTTCTATTTATTGATAGTATAAAATATTTTATATTATTAATGAATAAATTTTAAATACTTTAAGTAATCACAATAGTTATAAATCAAAAAATTGTAAGAGGCGGGATCATTATTATTATTTTCAAGATAGAACTGAACTATGACGTACCCAATAATTTAGGACTTGGGGCCACGGTCATCAAAGAATTTGATGAATCAGCAACATAAATTTTTCTTTGGTAAGACTACGAAAAAAGTTACATATTTTTATGAACAGATGTAATATTTTTATATAGTTTTTAATTTTTAAAATAAATAATGCAATATTTTTTCAATAAAAAGCTACAACTTCACTTAATCATAATTACATTAAAAGACATGTAAAATATTTAAATTTAATTCACTACAATATAAATTATCTTTACCATATCACTTATCTATATATTATCATATTAATTAAAAATTGTTATAACTTTTATTACAATTAAAATTTTTAATTATTTTTATCTTTTTAATGGTTCATATCCCCATATCTTTCTATTTATTGATAGTATAAAATATTTTATATTATTAATGAATAAATTTTTTAGTAATCACAAAAAATTATAAACTTATATCAAAAAATTGTACCTTTTGATAAATAAAAAAATTGTAAGAGGTGGGATCATTGTTATTACTTTCAAGATAGCACTGAACTATGACGTACCCAATAATTTAGGACTTGGGACCACGATCATCAAAGAATTTAATGAATCAGAAACATAAATTTTTCTTGCATTGTTGAAAAATCAGGCCAGGTCGTCGTATTCAATAAATGAAATGATTTGATGTTTTTTAATTCATATGTACCTATACAGGCGGTGTATAAAAAAAAGTTTATGTATCTATTTACAAGGGTCAAATTTTTTAATTAAAGACTTTTTTTTCAAGAATTTTCAGTATCCAGCAGTTCCTATATACACCTTAGGACAATAATTAATTCAAAATTGGATTAGATTTCTTTTAGGGAGGTAAAATTTTTTAATAATAATTATTTTTATTCACAAAATTTAAATTTAAGAAAAAATCGAACTCGTAATTACTCAAAATGAAAAGTTTTTTTTATGTAATGAGTAATAGTTCTTGGGGTATTCTTTTAATCAATGATGTTTCTTTTCTTAGATTTGAAGTTTGTAATGACGTAGTTTTTTTACACCCTAGGCAATTTTTTTGTTAAACCTAAAGGAACAAAGCAAACTAAGAGTTACAAGAGTCTTGTTTGTACACCTCACATAACAGGGATAATATACAAAAGGTTTATCTAAGTTAAGAGAGGGACAATGTCCATTATTGGACGACAGAAAAGAGAAAGGAGAGCTTGGTCATCTCTTGCTTTCTTGCCAAATAATCCACAACTTAATTAACTTCCCTAAAAATGTGTTCAACTGTCTTGTGGGAAATTATGTACAAAAGCATCCTATATTTGGCTAGTAAGTACTCCCTTTATTTTTATTAATCTATCACTATTAATTGATTTTATATATATTAAAAAAGTAGTTTAATTTATTTATTTTTATAAGTTTTATAAGATTATCCTTTCGCACAAAATTTAAGATAATTAAAAATAGAGAAAGAAATATAAAAGAATAAATGTAGTATGATTAATAGTATAGAATAATAAAATATTTATTAATAAAAAAGAAGGGTAGATTTGAAAAAAAAAAATTTAATATTTTATTAAAATTCTAAAACAACAAATAAAAAGGAACAAAATTTTTTTTTTAAAATGCGACATATAAAAAAGAATGAAAGAAGTAATATGTATAATATTATTACTGTTATTTACAAGAAGCATATTAATAACAAGTTAGACATCAAGCTAAACATGCAAATATACAAATGAGTAATTTGTAACTATACAATTATCTTAAATCCTTTATAAAAAGTTGAGATTTCAGTTAAAACACTAATTGAATAACTAATTCTCACCCAATTATCATCCCATAAAACTCCTCCTGCTCTTACAATCTGTGTTATGTCACACTGATCCATCAATATTTAGAATGAACCATCCTTCTGACGGATTATACCATTTAATTAATTGCAAAATAGTTTGCTTAGAAGATTGGAAAACCTTGTGTGAGGAACAAACTACAGTCTTTGGTTAGTGTTGCTGTGTTAGCCTCTCTGGTGGGAGGTTTCCTTTTATTTATAAAAATAATCATGCAATAAAAAATTATTTAATATATTATAATATGAATATCAACGTTTATGTTAAAATATTAATTTCAATATCTGAATTTATTAGATGAAAATTTAAATTAATTATTATATATGAAAATATGTGATAACATATGTTTTAAATAAAGGATGTATCTGAATGTATTTTTATTTTGTAAAAAATTATTTTTTGTTTGTAAAAATTGATTTTGAGTTAAAAAAAATAAAGAATAGATAGTGGTTGATATTATAAATAAGAAAGTATTTTATTTAATTATAAAATTGATATTTTGGGAAAAAAATTTAAAAAATAATTAAAAATTATTTCTTTTTTAAATTATATATTTAGAGAATAATTTTTAAAAGTAAATTCTAAAAACATATTATCAAATAAATTCTTCTACTTTTTAAAATAAAAAATAAAAATTATTTTTAAAAATAGAAAACAAATAAACACAAAACTTGCACACAAAGTACCCGTTGTTTTAACGGTTGCCAGACATGTAGCTGCTTTGTGAATGCAGGCCCAATCTCTTCGAATTTGCATTTCTTTGGTAAATAAAGGTATCACCTATTTTGCTTAGCTCGACTAGTTCTGCCGATTTTGCTGAGCTCGATTGGCTGTCCAATTGGCACCGGTTCAAAAAGTGGATTGGGATTGCTCGTTCCGGTTTCTAACAAGAACCAGACCGAAAACCTGGGGCGGGCGACGGTTGACGAACCGATTGAACTATTTGATCTAGTTTTATAAATACTAAAATTTAATATAAATTAATTAAACACTATTATTTATATAAGTTCTTATATCAATAAAACATTATTTAAATATTATTATTATTAAAAATTATTAATATTTAACAAAATATTATATTTTAATTATTGATAGTGTAAAAAATTTTACACAAATAATAAGAAAATCTACTGACGGTGCATCAAGTTTTGTTTAATGATGAGTCATATTTTTGTTTATCGATAATATAAAATATTTAAACTTCTGAATAAATAACTCAAGTTTTGTTTTCTTGGAAGGAAAATGATTTCCTATTGTAACTTTTTGGTATCTGGAAACAGATAGTAAATTCTAATCAATTAAAAATGCTAATGTATTAGTGAAAGTATTTTCCTCTTTTAATTAAAGGAAATAAATTTATTAAATGGCACATAATTTTACTTTAACTTTCTACTACCTTTTATCTCATATTCCTATTTTTCTCTCTATCACTTCGCTCTTTTTCATTTTTCTCTCTCCTTCTAATCTTAGAAACGTATTAAAAATTATATTGAAAAGATATTGGATGATTATCAAAGTTAACAAATGTTATTCATAATTTTAAATAAAATAGAATAAATTTAAATTAATTTTAAAAAAGATAATAAAATTAAAAAAGAAATATTTAAATATTCTTCTTTAAATATAATTTTCAATATAAAATATACTTAATCTTTTATTTTTGCTATTAAAAATTCATTGACTTTCAGGGGAATTCTATGGTACCCCGGGTTTCAAACTCGGGGTGATGTGTAACATTATGGACCATTGGATGAGATTACCAAAATTTTAGTAATCTCATCCAATGACTTATATTGTACCACGTCACCCCGGGTTTGAAACCCCTTGGGGTACCGTAGCAAGCACCTGACTTTCATCATCATAACATTTTAATGGTAAAATGATTATTGCAGGTTGACCTTACAAGTAAAATATATACATATATATAACATTATTTTTAATAAAAAAAGAACGAATTACTCCGACGTCTCTGAAAATTTAAGTTAAATAAATACATTCCCCTTATTTTTCAAAATCCTACAATCCTATATATATATATATATATATATATGAACTTTAGGCTTTAAATTTCTAGAGCAAGGAAGGCCGAATTGTTCACAAAAGGAACCCACATGCTACTATGCGTGAACCTTTATTTTCCATAAACAAATACAGAACCAGAGAAGAACACAGAGTTCTAACCATGAGTGGTCCAAGCTAAACCACCATCCCTACTTCCCCCGGGCTCTGATACCAACTGGCCCCGGAGTTGCCCCCTAAATGAAATGAAAGAGAGATGAAATAAAGATAGGAATAGGGATCGCAGACGGACTGCTAAAATTTTATTGCATAAAAGAAATTCTTACAAAGATTTTTCTAGTGAAGGAGAGAACCAGAGAGAAAGAGCTTATATGGATGCTCGTCACTCGATGCCCTTCTGAAAGAAAAGAAGTCTGCTTAAATAAGCAGAAAAGTTCCTAAACAGTAGACTTCTACAGTTTTACCCCTTGGGTAAACAGGGAAATAAATAGTAAAAGTGCTACAATAAAGTTCTACCTAATTCTTTTCTGTTTTGGGCTTTTTCCTTAGCTAGTTGCTGTTGGGATTTTATCATCTTGGCAGATTTTTAAGGCTACTTTATGGACATGACTGACTAACTCTCCATAAGTTAATCTGTCATAGGGGATTCTATCTCCATAAAGACTCCTTATTTCTGAGCGAAACCTTATCTCCTAAGGTTAAAGGAAGTCCTGCTAAGAATTTTTCTTTCCAGAAGGACTGGTTACTATCTTCTCTAGTGAAAATTCGAGAAAAGAACATATCTTTATACCATCTGAAATCTGAGAGAGATCTACATCTCAGATTGGATAAGAGTTCAGCAGATTTATCTCTCCACATAGTTGGATCACCTAAAAAGTGTCTAATTATGGTGAAGATTAAGGTATTCGTGGCATCAGGAATTGGATTGTTATCAGGGTCCTAAAAATGACTTCTCCATTTTCATCCACCCTGATACTTCCTAGGATTTGTTCTTTTTCAAAGTTGGTAAGATGATCGTCCCACCAACCTTTAAGCTGTCCTGAAAATCCAGCTATTAGGTAATGGCAGATGACAACATCGTCACATTGATAGCTAGATTGATAAGCCATACAGACCATTCCCATTTGTTTGGAGCATATTGATGACATCATACTCAGATTTTCCATCTATGTTCCATTCATAGATGTGGCTTCCACTATAGAGTTTTGGATGATTTTTGGTTTTTCTTCTAAGACCATGTCTGGAGGAGTAGCTCTAGGATAATAATAATTTCTGGGGTTGTCTCAGTTGCAGCAAAATGACTAAATTTCCTCTTTGACAATGATTCGTTAAAAAATTCTGTTAGTTGATGACATCATCATCTTTTTAAAAATATCAATTTCCAAAATACCCCTATACCAACTAGTAGTATATATGAAGCAAGTAAAAGACAATAATATTCTTTCACCTTTTTCTATTATTATTTTATATATTTATTTTATAACTCATCATTTCATTAAAAATAATTACAATTTTAATTATATAATAATTATTAAAATTATATTAAAAATTAAGAAATAAGCATAATTATTTTAATAATTTAAAATTTTAATTTATAATAATGAATAATCAACTATCATAACTTTAATTATGTAATAAACTATTAACATCATTTTAATCATATATTAATTTGTTGCGTAAACACAAATCAAATTACAAGCTTATGAAAAAAAATATTTTTATTATTTATAATAATTAGTAATTAATCATTTATTTAAAAGATTATCATCATTTAAATTACACGAGCATCCCTTTTTTTTTTTTTTGAGGAAAATAAAAATTTCCTCTTATATCTATAATTTTCTCTTCTGTATTAATTATCTTTATACAAGAAGATCATTATCCTCATTAATAAAATAAAAGTACCCAATGCTATGATTTGGAGCTTCAAAATGTTTCAACTAATACTCTTTTCAATGTGGTAAAATTCTGTCCTTTCTAATTTTAAAAATTTAGAAATCAAATTTTTAAATTGTATAAAATTTGAAATTAATACATATCATCTACGTAGTCATTTTACTCATTTAAGTATTTTTATAAACTCTGTAAATAGGAATCAGAACATTGTTGCATGCTATTTTATTATTCCTTTTCACATAATTTTTGTGTTATATAATTAATAAAAATCATATTATAAAGATAAAAAATAAATATGATTAATGATTTTATTATTACTTTAATTATATGATTATTGTCGAAACATCATTTAAATTACAAGGCTAAAGACATACATATTTTCATTAATTTTTATAATTCATTATAAAAAAATTTATGAAAATATAAGTATCATGTAAATTATTTAAATTACTTTTTCTCAAAGAAAATCATTTTTTTCTTGATATCAATTTCCTCTCAATTAAGCATGTCAAACGAATCAAAATATATGAGTTAGTCCCCATCTATTACGATTTTGACAAATTTGAACACTTCAAAACTATAAATCAAGAAATGACATTTACTCATAGTGAATCGAAAAACGGCGACTACGATTATAATCGCTAAAGAAATGCTTTGTTCAACCATCTCCTTTCTTTATCAATTTTTGTTATGCTTTCTCTCTCTCTCTCACTTGTTCATTCTTCTCTTCTAAAATTAGAATAATTACAGAAACTATAACTGAAGATGACGTTTTTAGTTTTGGTTGTTTCAAGTTTCAGATTTACATTACTTGGCTTCTAGCTTTCATTGGAATGATTTTTAAATTGATTAAACTGTAATGGCTTTGGAAGAATTGAAAGGTAGTTTTCATCATTAATTTAATTTGGGTTTATTGAGATTTGAGTTGCAATTTTGAGATTGACTATTGTATCTTTTACAAACTGATGGGTTTTTGTTTGGTATGGATTTGCTATTTGGATTATATTGTAATGATTTTGGATTAATTTATTGTACTTTCTCCTTTGTGATAGAACTGAATATTAATTAATGGATTCTACAATTTCTCATCATCCACTTAGCATCGATCTAAAGTGGCTCTAGCAATAGTGAAAGAATATTTTTGGTCCAGATCAAGATGATGCAATGTTGAAGAGCGATGAAGGGAGATATCTGCTAATGTATGGAATAAATAAGCAGGGGAAATTTTATCCATAAAGATATAAAGATATAAATCAACATTGTTTGTTGCTGTCTGCTTTTAAGGGATTTTTTTCTTGAAAAATAAGGAGAATCATGTATATTTAGCCTAAATTTTTTAAAAAAAGTAAGAGTAATTTTTCCTGAAAGAAAGTGTACCAAATAAGAAAAAGTATTTTTTGTTATGTGACCAAACAACCAAAAAATGTAATTCTTTTTCTAAAATTTCATTTTTATATAAAAAAAGAGCACTTTCTTAAAAAAATTATTTTGAGTCAAAATAAATAGGCCTTCAATGCAATATTTTAAAAATCAAATGAAATTGCGAATTAGAAAAGTCATCAAATTATTATTTGACTGGTCCAATTGGTTAAAATAATGTTCAAGTTGGACAACATCATATATTGAATTTTACATAAATTTATTAAAGAAATTAAATAATAACTAATCTGCACTGAATATATGAACTCATAATTTATATAATATATAAAAAAATTCAAAAGAAATAAAGTAAATTAGTAAATTTCTAATTAAATAGGTGCTATATTTATTCTTTTATTATGATTTTTATCATATATAGATTTATTGAGCCAATTCAATCTAAAAAACAATTAGAAAATAAAAATAGACCAAAAATTAACTAGCCGATTTTTGAAGATCAAATTTTCCTTTTTCCAATTCACATTAATTTGAACTGTTTCACATTGACTCGATCATTAAAATGATTTTTTGGATCGACTTAAACCGATTTTCAAAATACCACTTCAATTTAAGAAAAGCTTTCAATAACATAGTAATATTAAAATTTCAATAATTTTATCAATAGTGCGTTATCAATGTAATTGGATTAAAAAAATTATGATTTAGGCATTAAACTCACAAAATTAAATCATTAACAATTTGTGGATCATTTTGATAATTTTATTTTTAAAATTTCTATGTCATGCCATATCTTTGTACTATTTGAATAGCATTTAAAGCAAAAAGATTGATATCGTATTTCGTCATCGTCAAATTATGGAGTAAGTCCCTCTGGAAAGCCACATTACGTAATAAATGCAATTTAATTTCATAGCGAGGGATTTCTTTCTATATTTATATCATACTTTTAGAATTATTGTTACTACAACAAATATAGTTGCATTTTATAACTTAGAGATAGAGAAAAAATTGAAAAAAAGATTATAATCATTACAAATTAATTAAAGGCCATGCTGCTACACACATATTTGGCACAACTTCCTTTTACCATTATTATTATTATTATTATTATTATTATTATTTGTAACTCGGAATTGACTAGCCCGTCAACGAGTCTTTCAACCAATTTTGACAAACAAAAGCCACCCAAATCAATCTCAAATTTGAGAGAGACATGTCCGTTTATTTTTTTCTAAAGATTTGTATATAAATAAATAACTATTACATATTTTTATATTTTATAATTAAAAAATAATTTTAAATGTCATGATAATAAAGAAAATAACTTTTTATTTAAAAAAATTATCTTTCATCAAACTTATACATTTAACATTAAAAATACAAATAATTTTTTATTATCTTAATAATTTATAATTATATTTTTATAGAAAATATTTTTTGTCAAAATAAACCATGTCAATTTCTTCTTTA
Source organism: Sindora glabra (assembly GCA_020226215.1). Lineage (NCBI taxonomy): Eukaryota > Viridiplantae > Streptophyta > Magnoliopsida > Fabales > Fabaceae > Sindora > Sindora glabra. The sequence continues at coordinate 83,508,278 of CM035228.1, forward strand.
GGACATCTCATTATTATTAGTGAAAAGAATCCAAACGAGGATATCGAAAATTATTTCTATTCTCATTGTAACATTAAAAGTTTAATATTATTTATATTTATATTTGGACAAAAAAAATTGATATCATAGCTGACTGAATATTAAAATTTTAGAGTTAATTTTTTTTTAATTGTTAGAATACAAGAGATAATAATACTAAAATGCTCAATGTTACCAAATATTGTTGCCCTAGAGTTCTTTCTAGAGCCATACGTTGGCTTAAATAGCAGTTTTATCGTAATTGAAAACTTTTCTTAAAAAACACTATTATATTGTAAATTGAAATTATAAAAGAGCGTTATAATTGAAGACTGCTATTTAAAACCCAGGAAGTTAATATTTGACTTTCCAGTTCCATGATCATGAGCTGTGGGGCTACGTTTGTAGTGAAGAGTGGCCATACCTACGTCACATTTATTTCGATGGAACGGAAAGAAATAGTAACGACATTGAAATGATCGTTCAACAACTATATTTGGTATGGTTACTAATGTAATATTTCATTTTTATTTTTTATATCAAAATAATATAGAGATGAAATAAAGAAAAAATAGTTAATGATAATAATATTTATTATAAAATAATAAATATTTTATTAAATAACTTGATATATTAAAAATATATGATATGATAAATAATAAAAATTACCATAGTTTTAGTTATATAATCAAAAACTATAATTAATAAAAAAAATTTACAATAAAAACATAAAAGTTTTGATACCAACGTGACACAACAAGGGTAAAAAGAAAATTACATATAAAAAGCTTTGATTGTTAACTTTTTTTAACTAAAATCCTATTTTCATAATTTCTATCAATTTCATTCCTAAAATAAAATTTGTATCATTTTGATTTCTAAAGATTCAAGTTCAAATTAAATTTTAATTCCTATCCTAAATAATTAATATTTGCTAAAAAATTAATTATATTATATAATTTTATTTTTATGTTATACGGATAAAGAAAATTTTCACATTGACTATGTCCAAAATCGTTATTTTTATTTTTATGATGTCCATAAACACAATAAACGTTCACAGCTGCAACTTCAAGGACAATTACAATTTAAAACCCTAACCGTAGGAGCAACATGTAGCTTAAAATATACAGCCCCCCACTAATCCGAACATCTAACTTTAAAGTAAAAATTTTCAAGCAACTGTATAGAAATTAACCATGAAAATCCTGAATGAGACATGAAATCAACAACAATAAAGTCCATACTAAATACTTCCCTTATTGGGCATGGTGGTATGAAGTTTAAACACAAGAATTGAGTAAAAGTCATTCAATTCACGCACTATCTACTATGAATTTGTCTAAAAGAACATATCCTCGATCCGGACTGAGACAAGATAGAGATAGAAAGACAAAGAATACGAAGTAGATTAAAAACAAATTATGAACACTTAATGGGGTAGTGATCATGAGATGACTTCCATGGAATTTTCTTTGCTTACAGTATTACGCTTTCAAGGAGTTTGTGAAAGCAAAGAAAACCAACATGGAATATCTTCTTATAGAAATGGAGAAGAAATCAATGACTTTGGAACTTGGTTTGAGGAATATGCCCTATCTCACACTTTCAGCACAGACTCATTAATTAGAAAACGGGGGAATCAGATGGAGAAGAATTCACCAAGTTAAGGATGCTGTTCCAGTAGTTCTTGTTATCTTCGTAGAAGTCACTTCCGCTGCCTCCACCACTGCCATCGCATTCGTTAGACTCTCCTCCGCCGTCCTCTGACAAGCTCCGGTCGTCGGAGTTGGTGTTAAGCAAAAGATTGGTGAACCCCTCCTGTGCAATAACATCTTCAACAGGAACATGTGCCCCGCTGGAGGTCCATGTGCCCTCCATGGAGACGGTCATGTCATGCAGGCCAGACGTAAAAGACATAGAACTCTCTATGCCATCTTTGTATTCTGGAAGATGCGTAGAACTTTCATAACCTAATTTCCACTCTTGCTGCCCACTTTCTTCTTTCAAAATGCCTGCCTCCGAAGAAGCTGAAGTCCCCACAAACTCTATCATCGGCATTGTACTTTCTCCCAGTTCACCAGTCATAATCGGTGGTACATTCTCAGAGAAAGTTAGGGTAGACGTCGGTGATTCCAGATCGCAGCCGAGTCCGGCCGCAATACTGCCACTGCCAGAAGATCTCAAACACCCACCATTCCATTCCTTCAGGATATCAAAAGATCTTCGATGCATAGGTGGGGGACCCTCCAGTTTATTCAGAACTGCTGTAGCTGAACTTGAAGCAGAAAGTGAAGATGCAAACCCAGAATTTCCAAATGAATGTGAACGAAGCCTTGATTCTCTTACTAATCTTGCTTCAGCTTCAAGCCTAGCACTTTCCCACTGAGCCATGTGGCTGAGATTGGCTGCAGTCTTGCTTTGGCCGTCGCTAGATAGAAGGGCATCATTCTTGGGCTTGTGGGTCACTGGGTCAATTCCCATTTTGGCTAACCTTTTCTTGAGATGTGTATTCCAGTAGTTCTTAATCTCATTATCTGTTCTCTTTGGCAAGTGAGTGGCTATGGCCGACCATCTGAGTATAAGACAATAGAACATAACAGAAACACACTCAAAAACCGAGGCAAACCCTAGATCCTATCAAACTATACAAGTAAATGAGAACAAGCTCATAGTTTGTGTTTTATTAAGTATAAAATGCAAATTTAGCAGGGAAAATACATTTGGAAAATACAAATGCATTTTATGTGCTAAAAAAATCAGTTATCACATGCATTGAGCTATGATTTAGCTGTTTGAGGCCAGAAGATCGTCTTGCATTTAAAGATCCACTTTGAACAGACCTTGATGTCAGGCAGTAAATTCATGGAAATGGCAGAAAGGACATCCAAAATTATATGCTGGAGAGTGGTTGAAATAAAAAAAAGTGAGAGCGCATTGCATTTAAGACATACTGCAGAAAATGGAAGTTGAATGGGAAAGAAATTATAGCTCCCACTTGTAGGCAGAATGACAAACTGCAAACATTGAGTAAGATCAATATTATGGGAAAAGAAATTTACTTTGCACTGCCCCTTCAACAATTTTTAAAAATCATGATGACCCTTGTACTCAGTGGAGTGATATGAAAGAAAAATTATTAATTATGGAAGATATCAGATGAACAAAAATGCAAACACCCCAAAAAATCAAACCTGAAGACCTAGAAAATGACCGACAAGGGGAGACTTCGCCTCAGTATACTATAATTCCCCTTTTCTTCTGAAGACATAAGAAGTCTATACATAAAATTATAATACTGAACCTGTTCCCTAAGAGGGCATGGAGTTGAATGATGGTTTGCTCTTCTTGCAAACTGAACTTTCCCCTCTTAATGTCAGGCCTAAGGTAATTTGTCCACCTCAGTCTGCAGCTCTTGCCACACCTCTGAAGTCCTATACACAATAAAAGAAGAGTTTCGGATTAAAATACTGAAGTAGATAGAGAGCAAAGATATTACCAACATCTATTAGCTTTTAGTATTATGTGCTAAAATCTATCGGCACATTAACAGACCAGCTTTTGCTGGCAAGGCACGCCAGCTTCCATGGCCATGTTCTTCAATATATGCCAAGAGCTTCTGATCTTCCTCAGGCGTCCATGGTCCTTTCTTCAAGCCAACTTTGTCGCAGCATGGTGATCGACCCATTTGGAAGTGGAAGAGAGTACTGAAGTAGCTATTATTCCTCTTCTTTATATAATAGCACAAGACGAGGAGATAATCATGGATAGATGTGGGGAATAAGAGAGAGAAGCACTCGGACGTAAACGAAGAGAAGGGCAGAGAAGAAAGGTCAGCGGCATAAATGGGATAAAGAAATTTATTTGACAAAGTATATGGCACATTATAATTTGTGGATTATATATAATTTATTAATAAAATGAAATTATTGTTAATTAAGTTTTGTATGACATAATCAATAGACAATTAGGTACTTGGCCCAACACTGATAAAAATAATTATGGATTCTATGATAAACAGGATTCATAATCCAATTTAATTTATAAAATGCGATCTCTACCTCCCATCTATGTGTCTAAGGTTCAGTGTTCCATCAACCAAATCTTGTTGTGCAGACATAGAGATTACTCAGAGAGGCAATCCCCTGTTCTATCCTGTAATACTAGGAGATGGATTTAGGCGAATCAGGTAAATTGATTTATATCATTCTCCATAAATTAATTGATTTGTGAATTCTTACACTATAATTCAAAGCTCAAGATCATGATGAATATTTATTTTAAAATTTTTTTCCTTTAATTGGTATCAAAACTAGGTTGTGACTTTGGATTGTGGTTGAGAATTTGTAATAATACTCAATGTTTCCTTCTTGGTTATGGATGTATGTTTATTTGCTTTGATTATGTATACATCTATAAATCTTATGTGTATTTTGAGTTCCTAATTGAAAACGTGAGTTGACCACTAATGATTATTCTATGAATAAGAAATTGAGAATTAAGGAATCATGCATGACAAATTTATGCTTCAATATCTTTTTGCTTTATGCCAAAAATTAAGTAGTGCATGCCACATGAGTATTTTCCTTTCTTTTCGATTGTTCATATGGCTTAATGAACCAATAACTAAAAATCATGAAAATCAAGAATTGGTGTGTCTCAAATTTCAATATGTATGAATGATGCATACATGTGTGAGCTTAGATGAGAAAAGTGTGTATGTAGCTCATTAAAGTTCTATTAAGTTTTTGAAATTGGGAATGCATTGAAATTTATTCATTTATTATTATTATTATTTTGCATATGTGCAATTATGTCATCCATGTATGAGTTTGTTTCTAGGCATATTGCGATATTTCCTAGAAGTTTGAATAAATGTATCTAGATACATCTCAAATGAAAACTAGGAAATATAAAAACATATTAGAAGCCATTCTTGGTGTTTGGAACCTTTATGAATGTTTGTGACTTGTATCAAATTGAGAGAGAGAAAAATGGCTAGTTCAAATTGGGCCTAGAGGGGGTAATGCTGGTGAATATGATCATAAAACATGCATGAATTTCCCTGCAAATATAGGAAACCTTCAAAACCATTGCTTAGAATCTTGGAAATATTTGAAATTCAAAAAACGCACTAAATTTTTGGATAAAACTAATTAGATTAAATTTAAAGAGGATAAATATGAAATTATGGTGAAAATTGCATCGAAAAAGGGTTGAAATTGTACCAGGTTACAAGCAGATTAGACTTGGGTCAAGTCTAACCCACAAGTTATAACTAAGCAAGGAAAATAGTGCTATAATGCACATGGTGCACTTGCCCAGCTACATAGTTAGCATGTGGTGGTTAGGCACCATCGTGCTAGCAACAGTTGGAGGTAATGATCATACTTGTATGCTCCACTCTCTAACATTATTTTATGGACATTTTTTCAAATTTTTCTTAAATAAAAATATTTAATGTTATTTATTGCCCTATTTATTTGGATATCTGTTTAAAGTTAATTCTAGTTACAAATTTTTCTAGATAATTTTTACATTATTGGCTACCTACTATAATTTTTATAGCATTTTTGGACACTATTTGAATAATATAATAATTTTTGGAAAATTATTACATTTAACAGGAATTACTATATACTCATGTTATACCATAAAATTTTATATAATTGTATACTTGTCTTCATGGGACAAAATACATGGAATTTTTTTCACAAAAAGATTTCAAATAAATTATTTTAAAAATTATAAGAGAAAGGATATATTAATGACATTAAATACCCTTCAGCATTATATTATTAATATAATAAGTTAGTAGTAATATGTGTGTAAGGTTAAGTATTTTATTTCTAGAATTTTAAACACCCATTTTTGTTAAATTTTAGGAATATGATATTTGACTCTTATATTATATTATGAAATTCCAAAATATCTTTTGGTATTGGATTTTATAATATAATACTACATAAAATTGCATGATTGAGATCAAGGGTATACATGTATTAATAGTTTAATACATTTTCTTCAAATACTTTTCATATGCGATTGGCCTTCGTAAGATATTACATAGGACAAATTATTATGAATCAATTGAATTTGTAAGACTGTATCTAACAATTGCTAGTTTAGACATGACAATCAATGAATCAAAACCTAAAATTGAACTAAATTCACTTATAAATGTAAAAACAAAACATAAAAAGTGGAAAGAATCCAACAAGATTTAATTGTCTAATAATCTTAAAGTATTCCATAGACCTTGCCATTAGAGAAAGCATCCCTATCATTGACACCACAGATGCAAAGATCTTTTTTGAATCTGTGGTGGAAAAATTCAAGAAATTTGATAAAGTTCAAAAGAGATAATATCTCTTGCTACTTGAAAAATCTTTCTATGATGGAATCAATGGAGTCCAAGAATACATTCTAAAGTTTAATAATTATCGTAACATATTAAAAACCCTAGGACTTCACCTGGTTGATAATTATCTTGTTTGGAGAGTATTGAACTCTACCTTCAAAATTTGACATTCAAAAGGCTACTTATAAAGTTGAAAAGAGTGAATGGACAATGAATGACATAATAGTCATCTTAAGCTAAGCAAAAGAGAAAATGAGAAAAGAGAAAACCTATGTGGTTAATTTGGTAACTTATGGTTCTCCTTCTAAACAAGGAGTGAACACTTTAAGGATAACCATAGGAAGTCTTCAAATGATCGAAAAAAAGAGCAAATTAATGATCGTCTTAAACCTTAAAAAGCCTAATTTAAAGGCAAAAGTTGATTTTGTAAGAAATTCGAGCATAAAAAGTGGATTATTTCAAATTTAAGAAATAGGTGGAGAAAAAAGAAAGAGTCAGAGAAATTTAAAACAGAAGCCCACTAGATGGTTATTTTTTCATTGAGCTTGTACTCAAAAGACTATCTACTTTTTCCATTAAGGACTTATTTTGTCTATGTTTAATGGATGTTTTATCTTGTTTTATGAAATTAAATAAAGTGTTTGCTTTGACACATAGCTTAATTATCTTCATACTTATTTAAAGATTATTACTTGAATTTGTCAAAGTTTTGAAACCATATCTGATTTGTAAGATCTTTTCAAATAGTAAAAGCTATTAAAATATCTGGATAGGAGGAGTTAAAATCAATGTGTCAACTCCATTATCGATGAATTCCAATTCCATGGTTTGATCTAGTGTGAAATATATATATTTGATAACAAAAAAAGGATGTTCGATAATATTATGGGTTTTGGGTCAAGACAACAGTGAAGAACTACATTTGATTGAAACATGTAGACTATAAAAACTTTCCTCCTTAAATGTGTTTAAAACTCATTTATGGTCTAAAATAGTTCATTTTAGTGGGAGTGATGTTAATCAAGAGGAAAGTATAGTCTTGTAACTTGGCAAAATAATGTACAATATATGTGAGATAAATAGAAATTAAGAAAGAAAAATGGATTAAAATATACGAGCATTATAGTAATTTTGGGTCTATATGATGTGGATGGGTGTGTTAATTAAAACAAGGCAATTTAATCAAACATAGTTAAAAGCCAAGAAGTAAAGTGTGACAGGCCTAACATTGTTAGTGTGGTGAGCCCATCATACATAAGTCCTAATGGTTCTTGGCTTGTCTTATTTTGATACCAAAAGAGTCCAATATGTTAATGTGCTCTCATTTTGCTAATTTCAAAGAATTAAAATTTGTTAGGTCCAAGTGTTTTACTAATTGATAAGAGTTGTCCCATATATATAAGTCATATGTAACTTGTTGTTAATTTAGGTCAGTGGTTTTAAGACTGCAAACTCTTTTGTATCTAAGTGGTACAATTGTTTACATATTGGCTTATAGAAAATTGAGAGATCTCGCATGTACGAGCTAGTTAGACTTGTTCTATCAATTGTCTAGTTAAACATAAAACTGTGTCTAAATATGTGTTAGAAGGTACTGTATTATGAAATTATTGTATAATCAATTACAGCAAACTCCATTAAAGGATAAGGTATGTCACATGTTGCAAATTCCTTATTAAGTTGTCAAGTTAAGGGTTTTTTGGCCTTAACCAAATTTATGTCGCAACAATACTACTGCAATAGATTTTCTCTCAACAATAACAAATTTGCTTATATAAATGACTTCAAATTGAAATGCCTATTTATAAGAGAGAAAATATGCAAGTATTTACTTATTTTCCATGGATCATGTACTCACGGATCCATTAACCAAAATAGCTTAAGGTTAAATATAAAAGCATGATCATATGGATAAGGTGAACTTGCCTAAGCCTTTTCCAGTGTGATAGTGTTTTAGGTTAGTGGAAGTTTTGTTGATATGAGCTCATCAATATCTTATGACATGTTTAATGGAAATACTTTATAATGAGATATTCATATTGTTGCTATGCATTTTATGTACATTTTAGGGAGGTATGGTATCTAATTAGAGAAACTTAAACTCCATCTCATGATTGTAGAGAATTTTATTCTCATTATGCATTTTAGATAGATGTCAGGACCCATTGTACGTAAATTTACATATAATCACAAAAAGTTGTGTAAGTCTTATTCTACACACATTGATAGTTTTGGCTAAGGAGACGTGGGTGTCTAGTATGTGTTATTGCTAATATCCCTTTACATATGGCATTTATACTATTAAATACCTATGATCTCAATTAGACTAATAGGTGTAAAAGTACTATTTTTATATTAACATTAATCCATTTTTTTGCCACATTAATAAATTATGTATAACCAAGTGGGAGACTGTTAAATAATTTATGGACTATACATAATTTATTATTAAAATGGAATTATTATTAATTAAGCCCTATACGACATAATCAATATGTAATTGAGTATTTGGTCCAACATTGAGAAAAAAGGGTATGAATCCAATGATGAATATGATCGACAACCCAAATTAGTTTATAAAATAAGGTCCTTACTACATATCTGTGTATCTAAGGTTCAATGTTCCATTGACCAAACTTTATTGTACAAACATAGAGATTGTTGATGGAGGCAATCCCCTATTCTGTCTTGTAATACTGGAAGATGAATTTAGGCAAATCAAATAAGTTAATTTATATCATTTTTCATAAATTAATTGATTTGTGAATTTGCATACTTTAATTCAAAGTTAATTTCTATTTTGCAATCCTTTTACAAAGTTAGGCCCAAAAAGTTGGGTGAAATTACAACTATTTTATGCTTGATCATTGGACTTCATAGCAATCTAAAACTTCTGCCAGCCACCTGAGCATTACATTCACAGGTCGGCTACCACCTTCCTAATGAACTAGCACCGTACAATTCTAGCTTCCAATGTGTATGGTTGCTTCTTCAATTTAGATCATGTGGTTCTGTGTGCTAGGACCAACATATCATCATCATCATCACCAAGCATAGACTATGTGATTGAATTACTACGAGTCAATAAGATTAGCTTTAATTGGCACATTAATAATTGGGAACTAGTCCTAACCCCTCTCCACCTTTTCCTGTTATGGTGTGTACATATTAGAAGGTGTGCCTGCTCAAATAATTGAATTCAAGACTAACCCCAGAAGGAGGAAAGGAGAAAAAAAACCAAAAACAGACAACAAAAGAAACCACTTTGTAAAATCACTGATCAAAAGAAGAGTGGATTCTGATGCTATCCGAATAAAATGAAATCAACCTATTCATCAATGACATAGGCAAAGCAATGAAGCCGATGATGTATGATTGCTGTTATGCGCTTGCCATTACTAACCGATGGCTCCATGTTACTAAAGGTTAAGGCTTCATTGTCGCATTAAAGTAGGTACAATGTCCAGTGGCACGTAAGGGTGGTCCCAATCCAAAGTATCGAATTAAATAAGATCTAATTAACACTAGCATGAGATACGCTGGAAGACTAATGATCATAGGAAGCTAATGAACTATGAAAAGTCTTCTTCCTACATTATGGAGATACAATTAAGACTCATGTCAGAAATAATTTTGAATTACAGTTTCAAGTCATTAGGTGTTTCTCTCTCTTCCTTCTAAGAGAATTGGTACTCCAAGAACCACCATTTACGACCACTCTTACAACTGCACAACATATACAGTGTGAGTTAAATTAGACGGTAGACACTTGTTTATGGGAGTCAATTCAACTGGATTATACTTTATGTGCAATTGTCGATATGGCTGTGAATGGTGCTCATGCGAGTAATATTTTCCTGATTTAAAGCATCACTTAATTCACATGAGAAGTAAATTTTTGTAAAAAGTTAAACTTTCTAAAAAGTAATTTCTTATATGAATTTCCTGAAAAATATTCAAAATTATTTGGTTAACACTAACAAAGTAACACTTTTCATGAAATAATTTTTCATATTTTGTTTGATTTGACTGTGAATTTTTTAATAAATTTTAATAAAATGACTATAATATGCTAAATATTATTATAATATAAATTAATAAATTTTAATTTTTATTAATTAAATTTAATAATAATAATTTTATCTTTATATCTATAAAGAATATAGGAAGTAAAATTTAGTTAGGAGAGATTAGTAAATAATTTTTTATATTATGTGAAAAACCTTTAAAGAAATTTTACTTTCCTTAATTTATTAAATAATATCCAATCAGACAATGTACTCCTTTTCAAGTTACCAGGAAATAAAAATTTCCATGCTATTATTGTATAACAAACGACTCCTTACTTCACTAGAATACTGATAGAATTATTGGAAAACAATAAAGCAGATGACTCATAAGCACAGTTGGAGTCCAAAAGATCGGATTAATGCTAAGCTTAATCAGTTTACTCGGATCAGAGACTTGGGTTGGCAAAAGAGGTGAACATTTTATCATGGTGACTGTGACTAAGCTAAAGTTGAATTGCCAAGAGTAAAATGGTAATTTGGAGGGAGCAGAAGCAATTTATTGAGGTGGGGCTCTAGCGTTGCGGAAGGGCATCTTGCTTGGACGATTTGGCGCATGAAAAGACAAAAGAAGGGTCCCTACGTGGAAAAGGGGCTAAAATAGAAAACTTTTAAGTGTTTGTGTGTGCTGTTTGATGCAAAGGTCTCATGGATCCAAGACTCATATTGGCTAGGAAGGACAATGGGGACACCTTCTTAAATTTCCTTTGAGCTCTGCCAGCTCTAGCATCCTAATGGTCCAACACACTCTTAATGACCCCATTAAATGAGTGCCCCTTACACTTGTCAAAGTGATTCAAGTCCCACGTGGTCTTTATCTGATAGGGACATAAGAGGAATGAAAATCAACCCATGAATGACTTTAACAAATATCAATGAGGATCTTGATAATTTTTCACTTTTTCGATCTACCATTGGCCATTGATCTCAGTGCATTTCAGTGTTTGCAGGAAGATATAATTTTCACCGAGATAAGCTGCATTTGCACAGCCTCAGAACCGCAGCAATGCTAGTTCTGCTCCATTGCTGATATCCTGCGTACACGAGACGGAAAAGGTGTTAAAATTTTTCATAAAATGAGCCGCTATTAATTGATAATTTAAAATTTAATAAAATTGATTGATTAAAATTTAATCTAATTATGAGATATGTATGAGGTCCATTTAAAATTGTAATCTTAAATATATGGATTTAGCACATCTACATAATTTAGTATAATTTGACGGTTATATAGGCCTAAAAATTCAGTAATCTTTTTATGGGGAGGATTGATAGGATTATAAATAAGGATTATGGTTAGGTCCCCTCTTCACTTCTCATATACACGATTTTTACCCATTAAGAACTGCCACTAAGGAAAAGAGTGAAGAGGAAAATCTAGTTGAGAAAAATTCATTAACTTCCACTGAATTCAATTATGACTACAAATCTATCAGATAAGTAAATACTAATTTTATATTTATGGTGTTCTAATTATCATATGCCACGAGTTAAGAAGGGGCACCACGCCCTTTTATTTTATTATTTATTTATTTTTCATATTTTTTGTGTTCTTTTTTACTATTATTATTTCTTATATAGAAAATACTTATACTATATACTATTTTAATTTTGAATTAATTAAAAATATTTTCCAAAATTATAAGATTATGAAATTTTCTAGAAAAATAAAGTAAAATAGTTGTAATTCATCGATCCATTGATGATATTTACTCTTCTCAATTTCTTATTTTATTAATTTTTTTTATTTAAGGAGTGAATATAATTAGATATTACAATTATAAATTTTGTTCAAGACTTTTTTATGCAACAATATTTATGGATTCATAGAGATGCATTAAGTTCTTGGAATCTCATCAGCAGTGGCCCATTGCGTACATATAGTCGAGTATGCAAATTAAAATACTAGATAATTTATTTTTTTCCAAATTAAGAAAAAAATTTATTAATAACTATAAATGCTTGACTGTCAAAGTGGCTCATTTATAGTAATTAGTGAAATATTTTCTTATTTAAAAATTATGGGATAGTAATAGAATTATCTTATATAATCGTCTGCCCAAATAGGGTTATTATATAAGATAATTTTAGCATTGCGACATAAGGCATCACGGATGAAAATATATCAATTTAGAAAGTCTATTTGTCCAAAGAGGATGGATTTTTGAAAATTGGGTATTTTCATATTAGCCTTATGAGGAGAGTACTTATTAGCATGTCATATTTTCTGCCCAAAAGGGAGAATATGATGATGCACCTAGACTCTCCAGTTATTGTAGCACATCAGAAATCGTTGCTATTTATATTCTTTCTAAATTATCCATTAGTTAATTGTTGCAATTTGTCTTGAACAATGACTTTTGTTGTAAATGGCAATCAAGCTACCATTGAGATCCTACATGGATCTAATTATAAGAGATGGAATGAAGACCTGAACTTTGCCTTAGTCATAAGCGATGTAGACATAGCCTTACGTATCGATCCACCCGCTGCCATCACTACCCAAAGTACTGCTGAACAAAAGGAGTTGTTTGCCAAGTGGGATAGAGCAAATTATATGTGTTTACATGCTATTAAGAGATCTATCTCTGAACATCTTCTGAGTGGGTTGGATAAGATTGAGAATGCTAAAGAACTCCATGATGCTGTTAGTCAAATGTACTAAAAATCCAGCAAATCTAAGGCTAGGAATCTCATGAGTGAGCTGACGAGTATGAGATATGATTTTTTTGGAAATGTTAGAGACTTCATCATGAAAATAGTCCACATAAAAAATAAATTAGTTTCCCATGAAATCACTCTACCTGACAAATTTATTGTTCATCATGCCATCAATTCTCTTCCTCTTGAGTTCACCCAAATTAAAACTGCTTACAACACCATGAATGAAGTTTTGAGTATTAATGATCTTATATCTAAATGTGTTGCTAAAGAGGAAAAACTCAAAAGGGAGAAAAATGATAGTGTCTTATTCACTATTAACTTCAAACCTATCTACCAAAAAAATTTCAACAAGCCTAGGAAGTTTGGGTCAAAAGCTCTTAATAAGTCTCAAAACAAGAAAGGTCAAGGCAGTAATTAGACAAAAGGGGTAAATGGTCCTAAAGCTATCATTAAGAAAGAGAATAAATATTTTTTTTTTTGCAAAAAGAAAGGTCATAAGAGATTTGAGTGTCATAAGAAGGTAAACCACTAGCTTTCGTTTGTTTTGAATCCCATTTTGTTAGTGCACCATTAAACTCATGGTGGCTTGATAGTGGTGCAACTGTTCACGTTGTTGTTACTTTGTAGAGGTTCAAAAGCAAACGGAAGCCAAGTGAGAAAGAAGCTAAGCTTAGAGTTAGAAATAATGCTAAAGTAGAAGTTTATTTTTAAATTTAGAGTCTGATTTTGAACTTATTTTGAAAAATATTTTTTATGTACCCTCATTTAAGAGAAATTTAATTTTAGTTTCAGTTTTGGATAAACATGGTTATCATTTTATCATCAAGCATGGAAAAGTTAATTTGTTTTTAAATACTAAAATTGTTGGTGAATTTAAGCTTGATGATAGTTTATATAGATTGTGCTTGACCCAAAATGAATACAGTACTATGAATGTTGAAAACATAGTGTCTAAGAGAACTTTAGTTAGTGAAAAGTTTTTTTTTATGGCAAAAAGATTAGGTCACATCTCAAATGAGAGAATTAATAGATTGATAAAAGATTGTTCTTTACCTTCTCTTAATTCTGAAAACTTAGACACATGCGTTGATTGTATAAGGGGTAAGTTAACTAAGATTAGAAGCAAAAGTGCCACTCAAAGTTCTGACCTTTTAGAAATTGTGCATATTGATATTAGTGGACCACTTACTCCTACTCTATGTGGTAATAAATATTTTATTACCTTTATTGATTATTTTTCTCATTATGATTATTTTTACCTAATTAAGGAGAAGTCTGATGCTTTTGAAAATTTTAAAAATTTTAAAACGAAGGTAGAGAAATAATTAGGAAAAATTATCAAAATTGTTAGGTCTGATCGAGGTGGTGAATATTATGATAGACATGGCATGACTGGACAGCATATGGGACCATTTGCCAAATACCTACAAAAGAATAGGATAATTGCCCAGTATACTATACCTGGTAGTCCTGAGCAAAATGGTGTAGCCGAAAGACAAATTCACACTCTTAAAGATATTATGAGGAGCATAATGAGTAGAACCAATCTTCCTTAATCTCTTTGGGGTGAAGCCATGAATGTGCATTATATATATTGAATAGAGTACCCAGCAAATTTATAACAAAAACACCTTTTGAATTGTGGACTGATAGGAAACAAAGCTTGAACCACTTTTGAGTTTGGGGATGTCCTACAGAAGTCAAAATTTATAATCCTTTTGAAAAGAAAACTAAACCTCGATCTACTCGTTGTTACTTCATAGGGTACCCATACCATTCCAAAAGGTATAAATTCTATTGTCCTGAACATGAAGCCAAAATTATGGAGTCACAGCTGACAAAATTTTTAGAATGGGATACTGCAAATATAAGCATAATAGAAGTTGTCAATGATAATGAACCTGCAAGATATGTCACTTTTCCTTTGCTAAACCTATAAAGTCTTGCAGTACTAGTAGATATTGAAAAGAAAGATGATGTGCAGCAAAATATAGATCCTCTCCCTCTTGCTCATCCTCCTAATCCAATTCCTAATCTTGTTGATGTAATTCAAGCTCAAGAGAATGAAGCTGAAATGACTTTGAGAAGATCTACTAGACAAAGAAGATCTACAATTTTTAATGATTACCTAGTTTTCCTTGGAGAGAGTGACTATGATATTAGTCATGTTGTTGATCCTGTGACTTTCAAAGATGCAATAACTAGTGCACAGTCTGATATGTACGTGGATGCAATGAAAGATGAAATGAATTCTATGGCTCACAATGGTGTTTGGGAGCTTGTTAAGCTTCCAAATGGATGCAAACCTATTAGTTGTAAATGGATGTACAAAACCAAGAAAGACTCTAAAGGAAATGTTGAAAGGCTTAAAGCTAGATTGGTGGCAAAAGGATTCACTCAGAAAAAAGGAGTGGACTATAATGAGACCTTTTCACCAATCTCATCTAAAGATTCCTTTAGAATCATCATGGCCTTGGTAGCATATTATGACTTAGAGCTTCATCAAATGAATGTGAAGACAGCCTTCTTGAATGGAGATTTGAAAGAAGAAGTTTATATGGTACAGTCAGAAGGTTTTCAAGAACCTGAAAAAAGAACACTTAATGTGTCAGCTTAGAAAGTCTATTTATGATCTTAAACAAGCTTCTAGGCAATGGTATTTTAAATTTGATGAGGTGATCACTTCCATGGGTTTTGAGAAAAATAAAGTTGATCAATGCATATACCTTAAGATTAGTGGGAGTAAGTACATTTTTCTTATCCTCTATGTAGATGATATTCTATTAGCCAGTAATGATAATGGATTATTACATAAGAATAAACAATCATTGTCCAAGATTTTTTATATGAAATATCTTAGGAATGCTTCGTTCATTCTTGGGATAGAGATCCGTAAAGATCGATCTAGAGGTTTGTTGGAACTTTCATAAAGGTCTTACATTGATCGCGTGGTCACTAGATTTAATATGCAGAATTGTAAGGGTGGAGATGCATCTGCTATAAAAGGTGATAAACTTTGCCTTAGTCAATGTCCCAAGAATGATTTAGAAAGAGAATCTATGAAGAATATACCTTATTCTAGTATAGTAGGAAGTCTTATGTATACACAAGTCTGCACTAAGCCTGACATTACATTTGCAGTGGGAGTTCTTGATAGGTACCTTTCTAACCCTGGTATGGATCATTAGGTTGCTGTTAAGAAAATATTAAGGTACTTACAAAAGATGAAAAATTACATGTTGGTTTACAGAAAAGTTAACAATCTTGAGATTGTTGGATACACATATTCTGACTTTGCTAGCTCTCAGGATGATATGAAATCTACTTCAGGATACATTTTTACATTAGCTGGAGGAGTTATATCTTGGAAGAGTGTAAAACAAACACTCTTGGCTTCTTCTACTATGCAAGCTGAGTTCGTTGTGTGTTATGGAGCAACTACGCAAGCCATTTGGCTAAAGAATCTTATCTCTGGTCTTCGCATTATTGATTCCATCTCTAATCCACTAAGAATTTACTGTGATAATAAATCTGCTGTGTTATTTTTCAAAAACAACAAAACTACATGTAAGTCTAAGCATTTGGAAATAAAGTACATTAAAGTCAAAGATTTTGTAAAAAATAGTGATATTACTATAGATCATATTAATACAAACAACATGATTGTTAATCCTCTAACTAAAAGATTAAGACCTATAGTTTTTAGCAAACATGTTGAGAGTATGGGTGTCTTAAGGTCTTTTAATGTATTTAATTAGTGGGAGCATATTCCCTGTATTTGATACTATCATGTTATAATTTATGTTAGACCTTCTTTTCTATGAGATATTTAATTTCATTGATAATCATCATAAAGTAAATATTCTATGCTATTATATATTCTTACTTATACATGTACTTATAAGTATTGAAATCTCGCTTCTTAAGACTGGTGTCTATCTTAAGTATGACTTTGATGTCAAAAAAGTATGTCTCATGGAATGACACCATTAAATGATCTCGAAAATATGAATGAGACATACATACAGTATATGGATTTCTCATCAAGTTTAGAGAAATCATGGGGGACTAATAATGAAAATAGCGTGTTTGATCACATTTGGTGTTGTTTTCTTATTACACGCCACACTAAAATCCATTGTCAATAAAGTCACCGGCACTTATAACCATAGATTGGTCTTATGTCAATTAGAGGCATAAAGGCCGCCATAATTCAGTGTTAGTTCACTATATTAGATAGGATTGTTATGATGTTATCTTAAAGGGCTAAATTTTTTTTTAATTGTGGCCACATAAAATTTTTTAATAAATCAGTCTAGAGTCTTATTTTCAAAATGTATTTAGTTAAAACTCTTGTAAAACCCAATTAATATTGCTTAAGTGGGAGAATGTTAGAATTTTTCATAAAGTGAGCTACTATTAATTGGTAATTTGTGATTTAATAAAACTGATTGATTAAAATTTAACCTAATTATGAGACATATATGAGGCCCATTTAAAATTATGATTTTAAAGATATGAGTTTAGCAAATCTGCATAGTTTAGTGTGGTTTGGCGGTTGTGTAGGCCCAAAAACTCAATAATCTTTTTATGAGGATGATTGCTAGAATTATAAATAAGGATTATAGATAGATCCCCTCTTCACTTCTCATATACACGGTTTCTACCTATGTAGATCCCCTCTTCACTTCTCATATACACGGTTTCTACCTATTGAGAGCAGTCACTAAGGAGAAGAGCGAAGAGAAAGATCTAGTTGAAGAAAATTTATTAACTTCCGCTGAATTCAATTATGACTACAAATCCATCAGGTCAGTAAATACTAATTTCATATTTATGATGTTCTAATTATCATACATGAGATCGAAAAAATCTAAAATTCTTACAAAAGGAAGATCGTAAGAAAGAATCAATAGTCTTAATCGACCATAAATTTACACTAAATTATAGATATGACAATGATTTAAATTTATGACATAGAACTTCGTTTCCTGAAAAAACCTGCCTAAGTAGCTTTAGATTTAAATTCACGACTTTAGCACAAAAGGTCAACAAACTACTAATTAACTAAAATGAATACTTATAAAGAGGGAAAACAGAAGACTTAAAAATTTGTGAAATATGATGGCAGTATGAAAGGAAAAATTACACTCCGTGTACACTGTAGGAGTCAATTAGACTGCGAGTACTGCTTGGATAGGTGGTGAATTCATTGAAATAATCAATCAGAAAGAAAAGCAATCACATTGAGGATTTTTGTCGCACTCATGCATGCGTATTAGTTGTCATGACTTAAGATCACACCATGTCATCAGCATGATGTCTATGTCTTGAAAAGGAAAAAAAAAAAATTCGAACAGTGTCATATCATTATGAGCTCATCCGGTGACACCGATTTTTGAAGATTCTTAAGCCCAAACTTGGGCAGGTTACAGATCGTGCTGTACATTCATCAGCATGACTATTGACTAAATGCGTTCCCAAATTCAAAACATGTGCTTCCAAGCATTCAATATTTGAAAATGAATTTTGACTCCTCAAAAATCTGAATGCTGGGTTCATTTGAGCTAACGTTTCAATGTCACACATAAATATTCTCTTTAGATTCTCTGTATAAAAAAAATTCAAAAATCGCATCCCTTATAATCGATTTCGTTGATTGTTTTTCTCTAGAAGAGATACTGATCAAGTTATTAAATCATGTAAAATCCATTAAACTTGAAGTATATAGTAGTGAAAGACCAAATTAGGAATCAGGAACCCATACTAATCTGCGCGATAAAAAGGGGAAGTGTTAACTTATGACCAGTGACACATCTAAATCTTCAAAACCTGCAAAACAAAAATGTTCCAAAGAGCCCTCCGACAAACAAGTCAATCATCTCATTACGAGACAAGGTATGAGCATTGAATGAAAGTGAAACCCTTGCACAAGGTGTATACCATTGTTCATGTAGCGGTAGCAATGGGCTTATATCAAATCATGTCAACCAACAAAATGCATATGTCCGTCAATTCTCAAAAGGCGAAGCTAACAAAGACCGTTTAGCTTCCAATGTTTTAATGACCAAAAGTAACTGAAAAATGAATAATGGATAACCAAAGTTTCGGTTTTTAAGACTTCACAAACTAATTTCTCAGCGGTGATTAAATAAAGTTAAGCATCTAGACCCCCATGATATTTGAAAAATGGCTCGACTTGCTTCCTTTTATCCAGCATATAACAGCATTCTTACAGTCTTCAAATTCATGTAATTTCTATTTAAGTTCATTTATCACTTTACCACATATGGCAAAGCCATCTTCTCATATGGAACTGTGACCGTCAAAATACTATTCTAAAAATTACTTGCCTTATATAATCTTATCACTAAATTCTTACCATAAAATGATAGACTTAGACATCAAGGAAGGATGACAATGAGGAGGAATAGGGATAAATTTGCCTCAAACTGCTCGCGCCACAACTTCCCATCATCTGCCTTGTCCCATTCTACAAGGTTGACCAAGTTGGGGCAGGACAACTTCAGGTATTGTCCCTAGAAGTGTCTCATAAGGAAATCCGTAAAAAAAAAATGAAAAATTTGATAAAAATATTAAATTCTACATATTTGAAATTTAAATAGACATGTAATATTTAATATAATCTCTCTCTCTCTCTCTCTCTCTCTCTCTCTCTCTCTCTCTCTATATATATATATATATATATATATATATATATATAGTTTATTCAATAATTTTAAATTATAAAGAAAACAATAAAAATACATAATATATAAATTAAAAGAAATACTAAATTTTTATCTTTTTATTTTTCATGTAATAGTTAAATTAAAAATAAAATTATTAAAAAATATTTTATACAATTAAATTACTAAAAAGCTTACATATAATATATATATATATATATGTATTATTTATATTGATAAATTTATAATTTTACATCATATACTTGTCCCGTACCTTCCCATCATTTGCCCCGAACTTGCCCCATCCTACAGGGTGGAGCAAGTTGGGGTATCGTCCCAGAATCCATGGGATATCAATGTGTTGCAAGGAAATTTATAAAAAAAAAAATTAATAAAAATATTAAATTTTATGTATTTGAAATTTAAATAAACACAATATGTAATATTTAATATAATATCATCATATGAGTCTAAAAATATATATAATTTATTCAACAATTTCAAATTATAGAGAAAACAATAAAAATACATAATATATAAATTAAAAGAAATACTAAATTTTTATTTTTTTTATTTTTCATATAATAGTTAAATTAAAAATAAAATTATTAAAAAATATTTTATACAATTAAATTATTAAAAAGCCTACGTACATAATATATATGTATTATTTATATCGGTAAATTTAAAATTTTATATGTGGAAAATTTCATAAGATAAATTGCACTATTATTGCCTCACGTTTCAAATTTGTTTTGAGGCAAAAATTTGTCCCATGCCTGACCTCATGAAGCAAATTCTTTTATCATATCCACCCTCCGTCGGGCACAATTTCCAAGGCAAGTATCATCCCCACAATTTTGCCATCTCTAGCATCAATTTAATTTCAGAATTCAGTTCAAACTCATTCCAGATTGATAAAAGCATCCAAGTCTGAACTTTGAAGTTAGATTTTCCGTTTGAAAGAATCAAAGTCGCAACTGGACATGGAAAAATGATCAGAGTCGAGGATCAGTGTGCCTCAGATTCAAATTTAGGATTCCGATGTTTTACCTCTAGAAATTGATCCACGGTTAGAAACCCTAACTTGATTACCATTCCGATCATCCCTTTCGCCCTCCATGTTGTTCCTCAATTTCGCGCGCCAAAGTGTCTCGGTTCTGTTGGAGCTCAAAATTTCAAGCTTCGGGCTTTGAGCTCGCCCTATCTTGATCCGTTACTATCAAGGCCCAATTCAATGGACTGCCATTGTCTATGAAGGCCCAATCTAAAGGGACGAAAGGAAACATCAATTTAGAGTGGGAAATAACCTTGCAGGATTTTTTTGGGGCTGAAAAAAATAGCAGAATGATAGATTATTGCTTTCAAGGTTTATTGTGATATTTATATACTGATAACTGCGCAACCTCATAAAATTCTAATTAATAGTTGAATTCAAACCTTGATAGAGCAATAATTTTATACCCACTGTAAGCAAAAATAATAATAATATAATGATAATATCCTCACGTTCTTATTCTCACTTGCACCTTCTCATAAATCACAACTATGATAAAAAAATTATAAATGAATTGAATTATTCTAGCACCATTTTACATTTTTATAATTGAGGGAAAAAAATTAAAAAACATATAATCCTATCGTAACATTAAATTTCAATATTATTTCATTTATATTTTAGTAAATAAATTATTTTGATATCACAGTTGAATAAATGTTAAAATTTAAGCAATAATTTTATTACTTTTTAACATGTTACACACGTGCACACATACACACACACAACACACAAAGAGAGAAAGACAGAATTGTTGCATGAAAAAATAAGCATCGCAATAAATTATTATTTATCCTATAAATTATGCTACAAAAATTTGAGAATCATGACATTATAAAATTTGAAAATTGTAGTGTGTTACCCCTTCACACCAAAATATGAGAGAGAGAGAGTTGTTGAAAGGGAAAATAATCATCACAATAAATTATCATTTTTGCCACAAATTATGTTATAAAAATTTGAGACAAATTATATTATAAAAATTTGAGATCGTAATGCTATAGAAATTTAAAAATTGAAGTAGTTTTATCTCTTGCCACATGAAAAAGTTGTTGAAGGGAAAAGTAAGCATTACAACTAATTTTTATTTATGCCATGAACTATGCTATACAAATTTGAATATCATAATGCCACAAAAATTTGAAAATCATGACAATTTTTTCTCTTACTATAAAAATAATAGAATTCACATAAATATCAAATTACTTAAAAAAATTTATGCTATGGGAAAATTTTATCCCTAATGAAATATTATTTATGTCACAAATTAAGTTATGAAAGCATTTTATCCATGTAACAAAGTATTACTTGTGTAACAATTTGAGTAGAAAAACATTATCAATAGTGAATTGGTGAAATATCATTTATGTCACAATTAAATTCATAGATAAGGTTGTAAGAAAATATGTTATATTTGTGACAAATATACATATAAAAAATCACCCAGTCAAATGAGTTTCTTTCCTAAAAGTTGGAGGAATATATTTATACTACCTCTGAAGGCTTGTTTGGTGGACATAGTGAGACAAATTGGTCATGATCAAATTGGTTCAATTGATCAAATTGGTAGGTTGAACTAGTGATATCATTTTATGTATTTATAAAAAAATAACAATATCAAAATATATAGGATGATATTATAGGAAGTTCCACCCCCTAAAATATTGAGTATTTCTATCATTGGATTATATTTAGTGCATCGATATTTATATTTTTAATTTTAATTCACTTCTTTAAGAGTCAGAAAAAGGCACTCCAATGATAAAACACTCAAATTCTTAGAGGTGAAACTCCTATAACATTATCCAAATATAGATTATAATAATAATAATAATATTACTAATATTAAATTAATTTTACCTAATAATAATTTTTACATTCATTACTATAATATTAAAAAAATTTAAAATAATAATTATATAAAATTATATATAATCTAATAATGTTTAAATTATTATGTCAAATAAAAGATTTAAGTAATGATATTTAATGGGGGTGATGTATATAAAAGCAATCCATAAAATAAAATTATAATGCTTTGTAGCATAGATTAAGATTGTGCATGTACTTATATGTTATTATTATATAATTGGTGTCACATGTATGTAATTTATTTGTGCATCAACTAATTAAATAAAACTTTGTATAAAATGTATTGCATTATAGTATTAAAGAAGTAAATGAGTATGATGGCAATGCTTGGTGCACTATACTTTGGAAACTCAAGTTTGATTTCCCCTAAATACATTCTATAATCAAAAAAATCCTAAACGGCGAATTTGGATAAATTCTTACTAAGTTTAATGGTTTACATTGGCTTGAAATGATTGATACAAGCCAAATATCTTAACAAATTTCATTAGATGTTTTGGATTAGATAACAAGTTACATCTTAGGACTGGTTAAATTGGATTGCCATGATCTTATTCATGACTGCATGATGTACTAGCTGTGAATATACTTTTCTTGCCACAATTGTACTCAAGATTATAGAGAAATTTATTAATCATAGATAAATTATTGGCAAAAAGAAAATTCATTTATTCATGAGTTCTTTTTTCTCAATGCAATTTTTCTTATCATATTTACTTATATTACATATCTAGATAGTATTTTTGTGACTATATAGCACAATCACAAAAAATTATATCCCTTACCATATTTTTAACAACAGCATAAATGATAATTTGTTGAAGTGAATTCATATTCATTTAGTCACAATTTTCTCTCTCTCACTGAAACAAAATATTATTTTTATACATTGACACTATATATATATATATATATATATATATATATATATATATATATATATATATATATATATATATATATATATAAACATCGCAGTTTAATAAATAAATTATTTTATAAATACTAAACAGGTGTATGAAAGTTTAGCGGATAACAATTTCGTGTATTTAACTTTTCTTGTGTGATGGATGACAGCGAGCACACTTTTCTCATGCAAAAGAGCACTAAGCTTTGAGTGACAAAGAAAGAAAAGGAAATGACATAGAATAGGGTTGTAATTGCTTGGCTCCCCACATTCCCATCTTACTTTATTGGTTATAGATCATAAAGGCGTCATGCGCAATTGCATTGTATATCAAAATATTGAAAAGTCAATGATATCAATGTATTAAAATTTAAAAATATATATATATTGGAAACAAGAAATCTTCTATGCTAATTCATTTTCATTTCTTCACCCACGTACTAGCATATAAATAAAATTCAGAATTTTTAAGGTTCGTTCGTATATAATAAAGCATGTATAACAAAATGATAATAGTATTATTGCATTAAAAAATATTTGAATCATATTTAATTGGATAAAATACATTCACATCTTTCAACACAGATTGTGAACTCCGCCATAAATTTATTTATTATGTGAGATGATATAAAATTGGGAGTGGAAATTAGAATGTGAAAATAAAATGTCTAAAATATTAGCACAAAATTCAAAAACCAAACAAAAAGAGTGGTTTCTCTCGTAACGTGAATGATGAGATAGAAAAGAAAATATTTTATATTTAAAATTTATTTGACATTATATGAAAAGGCATAATTATACAGGCATTGCACAATTATTGTGGATATTTGCAAAAGTGGGGGAAGAAGTATCTCCACTTTCAATTTGGTCCAAAGGACAAACCAAATAAGGCAAAGTGTACCAATTCATTGCAGAACTTTACACAAAGATAAGCATGAAGGTACCTTATCTATTTGAATAATTGTACGAATTCATGCATGCGTCTTAGCCCCATTCACGCAATTTTTTATCCTTTTCTCCTATATCCTTGTACCATTTATATAGTGAGTGTTTTACACTGGATTTTATTATGTGGTACGGTTTGACGTTATTACAATTAATTGTGAAGTACATTCTCTAATAAAATCATCATTATCACAAATGATATTTTCTCATTTTTTTTCTAGTTTTATAATCACATTTCTCCAAAACACACACAGAAAATATGCTATATACTTTATATAGATTTTTTTTTGTTGGCTGGCTTACTCAATTAGCCAACACATAGTGGAATAGTCAGCCCAATTATTATGTATTTCATCGTTGTCCCTTTTTCTAGGTAGTATTTGACAACTCCAATTCTGATTCAATCGATTTGGTATGAAAGGGTCGATTGGATCCTAATCTACACAAGTAAAAAATGACCGGGTGTATGTGATAAAGAGTGGTTCATCGGGCATATTCTAATACATAAGTTAGTAAAGGTGTTTGACAACATAATGTCTAAAATTATGTATTAATTTGTACTTTTGTAAGATTATTGTCATTGATGACTAAGCTGTAAATTTGGCAAACTTAAAGTGCTCTCTATTATAATTGGTTTTTGGACATCATGAAGGATTTTCAACCTATATTTATGCTAGTGGCTGATATTTGAATGATGTCCTTACTAATTGGATCGTGTCACGAGTTAGTATTGACTAATCTAACTTGAATTAAGTGCTTAAATGGAAATCGTCCATCATAATATGGTGCATATTTATGAAGAATGAAAAAGTAATTTCTCTGTCTAACCAAGTTTTAGTCCAATCAAATATATCATTCCTATAAAATATATACAGAAAATGATGGAAACCGAGTTCCTAAGGAGATTTTTGAGGTCAACTTAGTACTCACGATGAAAAAAAAGATAATTTTTGTAAAGAGTCAGTGTGCACCTTATATATAATTCTCTTAAGGAGGATATTAACTGGATAAATTAGTCGTTCTATGTGTGAGGCAGTGGGTCCAATTATAATTATATTATTAATTTTAAAGTATAAATTGTCCTTGAGCAAATTGACATGAGACCGCAAAGGATTTGGCTCTGCAGGATATATTTTAGGGTACAGAGTTTAATTAAAATTTAAAAAGTTCACATTTTATAAATAGTAATTAATTAAAAAATAATTGTTAATTTCGTAATTTTTAAATTTTTAAATTAGATGCCATGCGTTAGTTATATAATATGCGTTAGGCTTTTGTATTGAGCTCACAAACTATGCTTTTCTACCTAGTTTAAAACTGAAAAAAAAAAAAAAAACTTATTCAGATGTGCCCATGGCACTATGATAAGACTTGGATTTATGAAGCTATGGTTCTATGCACTTGGATTTACTCAATAATTGTAAAAAGGAAAATGAGCCTTAGTTAGTTAATTAACTTATATGTTTAAATCTGATAATATTAATGAATTAGAAGATGTCATATCATTAAAAAAATTATAAGTAATTAAAGAATTTTATTAATAATAAAAAAAATTTTAACAATTTTTAAATGAAATGTTAACACACAAGTAAATGGCAATGTAAAATTTATTTACATTAATGATGGATCAAATTTAAATCCATAATTTATGGAAAGGATGAAAAGGAATTGTTATAGTCTTCATGAAAACATCAAAGTATGCTTTATATATTATGCCTACTTTTAATTTTCTTATTGAAAATTATATTATTATGTTTAATTTTTTTTAAAGTGTATCTTGAACCCCACACTAAAATAATACTATGAGCTAGTATAATATTGTAATTTTTAATGAAATTTGAATTATCAGAATGTTAAAGTCGAGCATGCTGTAGTCCATATTTTTTTATGATTAAACCAATAAACAAGTTTTATGTTTCTTAAGTTTTATCAGTCCAGTTTTAATTTCATAAAGAAGGTTCATACTTTTTACCTTAATCTTATACATGTGATTGCATTGAAGACATCATTTCTTCCTTTTTTTTTGGCGAAAAAATTTTAAAAAGAGAAGAAGTTTATTTCTGTTTTTCTTCGCTTGATAAATATTCCTACTTAGAAGAACTGAAAAATTCTACATTAATTATTGGTATGATCAAGAAGTTTTTTTTTTTTTTGGGGGGGGGGGGGTGTAAAAGATCGAGAAGTTGGTCCTTGTCCTTTTATCCGATGGGCACTAATTATCGACAATTTTTAGTATTAACTGAGGATTCCAGTGAATATACTGACAGAGCAAGTACGCCTTTCTTATTTAGGAATAGTTCATGTTGGCATAAGGAGTGAATATTAATTTTTTGGATAACTTCTACATTATTGGCGCAATTGTTTTGTGCCAGCTGAATGTTGTTAAGGCATCAATAAATTCCACTATTAATTTAAGAAAGCAAAAAATATCTATCACAATCTTTGCTTATGTTCAACCAACTACCCAATGATATTTATTTTCATGACCCCTTGCTTTGTGTAAAAGTTTCTGATTTTATGCTTGCTATTTCGAATAGAAATTATAAAAAGAAGGCAAAGTCTTGTGTTTATTTGTATGTTTTTTTCTTTTCAAGACTCAAATTAGCCATATGCAGTTGGCGCTTAGATGCGATAATCCTTGGTTTTTGGTAAAATAGTTACAAAGTAGATCCTTTGGTGCAATTCAAGTCCGTTGCAATCAATCTCCTGACCCCGAGTGTAAGTTCCTTGATTATTAATAATCTTGGATAAAGTGATAGAAATTGTGAGGATGGACCCTGCAGAAGATATTTCATATTGATCTATATGTATTTTCAGTTAACTAATCTGATGACGAATGAAAATGTGACACATGTCTCTAACTGTTACTTAATTGCAAAATATGTGATTAGTCCATATTAAATAATGTTGGTTTTTGTTATGTGAGAGTGTCTATATGATCACGAGGCTGATTGAATCTTTGTGGCGATGTTTGCACAATTTCAAGGGGTTGATCTGACCTTTTAATTTGTAGGGCAAGAATACGCTCTAATTGCTCGTTCAATGAAAATGAGAGGTGTAGGGCATGATTGGTGTTTGTATCTGATTGGGTGTGTTGAATCTAATTGGAATGATGTTATCAGTTTCTTAAGGACATATATGTTACTTAGAATTGTACATAATGAGTTCCATAATTAAAGGTTCAGCCACTTAATATTGGCCATATTAACAAGTGAAAGAGCGAATTCACCTGCTTCATCATGTTATAATGAATTGATTCCATTATTTACTGTCATTCTGGTAAGTAGAGTTATTGGTCAAATGAACGCCAGTTGGCATTGCACAGGATGTTGATGCAATGAATTTTGCTTGCTTATGTGTTCTTGATGGATACATGTTTGCGTCTGAGTTTTTTTAGAAAGCAGCATTCCAAATGTTTGATAAAATGCCTAAACAGGCGTGCAACCATGATTTTTGAGCATCGGCTACAGCTTTTATAACCACACTAACTGTCATGAACTACAACTTGACATGTTTGAAGTTTTTGGTAAACATTGGCGTTGTGATGAGTAAATTGTTGTGCTGAAGAATCGATGTTGAGGAGGTGCACCTTCTGTATCGGATTACTCTTTCTAGTGATGAATTATATATTTTGGTAATGTAACATGCTTGCTATATTTGATTGAGATCCCATATGTATAATGTATGTCGTTAAAGTAGTTGGATAAGTATGAATCGTTCCCGAATTGTACATCTGATTGATGTTCCAAAATTTTATTACACATTAGAATCCACACAAGATGGGAACAGACATAAAATTGAGTGTTTACTGCTTGAAACAATTTACTTCAATGACATGCATGTATTGTCCATTGATTGATTCCTTACCACACTACATACATTATTATAATCCCGAAACGTGGGTCATATCTTGCAATAGGACAAATCACGGCTTCCTCATAAATTATGAAATTACTATATGATTCATATAACATGTTTGCCACATAGATCGTCCTTTCTGTCATTTAATCACATGATCAGTTTTTTCTAATTTTTTTCATTATTTGTATGTGTCCTATTATACTAAAATCTTTTGAATAGTATTTTATAATGATGGACATTATTTAAAAAGAGAAACACTCTTATAAGAACTTGTCTTATAACAATTATATGATGTTACTACTCAAATTATTATAACATGCTTATTGCTACATTTATGACTTGTTTATTATTAAACATTGTTACTCTAAGCCTTAGACGTCATCCTATTATAACTGGCCCAACATGCATCGATTAAGCTTTTATTTAACCATAGATACCATCTCATTATGACTAACCTAACATGCATCGATTAAGTTTTCATTTGGGATGAATTAGCGGCCTCACCATCATCTAGGGATAGCAATGGGATGAGACAAGAGTAGATCAATCTTCTCTTGTCCTACACCTTACATTCAAGGACAAAATTCGCTCTATCTTCTTGCCTTATGGGGCAATAAAGCTTTATGAGAACTTGTGAAAAATGATAGTAAAGAAAAAAATTAAAATATACAAATCATAAAAATTAAAAGTAACATATTTATACTTAATTACTAAGTAATTTCAAACATTAGTAAATAAAAAAAAGGAAAGAAATATGGACTTACATATAACAAATCATATAAAATTAAAAAAATATTATCTTATGGTTCTAAAATTATATATAATTGATTTACATAAATTAAAATTTAAAAAAATAAGTTAATATATAGATAATAAAATATTAATACTTTATATCTTCACATCTTAAGTGAAATATTAATATATTTTTAATTTTTTGAATAATTAATTTATTAAAATGGCTAAAATTTGTGTGTATGTATGTAAGTACATACATACATACATATATGTATATGTATGTATATATAAGATAAAAATATAATAATTTTATATTAATGAGGCTTCATGGATTAAGGTAAAATATTATTATTCCATCCTCATCATTTTATTCAAGTAAAAACGTGCCCCATACCTTCTCTTGTAAAGTAAAAAATCATATCATCTTAAAGTTCCATTGGAGCAATTCTCTCAAGGCATTGCAAATTCGAGATATTTTGTCATCCTAACTATCACCATCTCTTACCATTACCATCTCTTATCATCACCATCAACATCTTTTATCATTACTATTTAAAATTATTAGATTTAAACTGTCAGGTTAGATGGCCAAGGTGCTTGGTCAATGAGACAAATTAGATTGTATAGTCATAGAGACCAATCCTATTATTTAGACAATTAGGGAGACAAATCAAATTACCAACTTGGACAATTAGAGAATACTAATCAGATTATCCAATAAAGGAAACTGATTAAATGTTGCAATTATCATTCGCTCAGATTATCAAATTGTCATATTTTCAAATCATCATATTCGGGGGTCATATTTTTAGATTATCAAATTTTAGGTTTGAATTATTGGATACTTGAATCATCAAATATTCAAATGTTCAAATTTTCATATTCAAAATAGGGTTCATATTTTCAAATTAAGGTTTAAATTATCAAATTTAAGTTTTGGATTTTCAAGTTATCAAATTTTGGGGGTTTAAATATCTTATTTGGGATTCAAACAGTTTGGATCATCAAAATTTAGTAACAATTATCAAATTATCATATTTAGGTCATAGTTTTACCAATTTAAGGTATCAGAATATTCAAGTATCCATTTTGGGGATGGTTAGATTTTGCAAACACTTGATCAAAGCTTCATTTACCACCTCAAAAAGGACTACTAATAAATACTTATATTATAGGAGCCATTATAGTAATTATTTAATTATTGACTAACTACTTAGTAAGCACTAACTATTTTCCAACCACCCAATTTAAGAAACTCTTATATAAGATATATACTATCTTCATTACTAGTCTGACCATTCTATTTTTGTTATATTACTAACTTAAGCATTAGAGTTTTTCGAGAAAGCCTCACTCCACTCCTCTTCTTTTATCTTACAAGTATACTGAAGAGAGAAAAAAATCATTATTACTCTTTACTTAATTGAAAAAAAAGAAAGAAAAGAAAAAAAAGATAATAAAAAGAAAGAAAAGAATTTCCTCTTTTCTTGCTTGAATGCAAAAAAAAAAAGAGAGAGAAAAGAAAAGAAGTGGAAAGTGGTTTTCACTTGCTTATTTAGATAGAAAAGTAAAATAAAAAAATTAGATTAAGTTAGATGACTATTTTATCCTTTAAATTGATAAGTCATCTTTCAAGCTAAATAAAATTAAGAGAAATAAATTAGTTTTTCACTCCTTTTTCATTCATATGTATTAACAAACTTTTTAGTGGGATTTATTTTTTCTTTATTACTCATTTTCTTTTGCATCTCTTTTCTATTTTATAATCAAGCAAAGAAGAATATTATTTTTCATTTGTTTTCTTTCTTTGAATTTTCTTTCCATCCATTTTCTACAAACACAAGCAAAGGCTTAATCATATATAATAAACATGAATATTAAATTAAGATAAAATTTAAGTAAAGTTTATTTGCTGTGAAATTTTCAATTCAAATTATAATCTATGTATTAATTGCTCTATTTGAAAAAATAATTACAATATTCATTTAGCTAAACACCTATTTTGATTCCTATAAGATTAAATTTTTATTAATTTTATCTTTGACTAAAAATTTACATCAATTTAATTATTATAAGATTAAAAACTTTCAAATTTTAATCATTCTATACATGAGAAAAAATATTAAATTATTATACTGAAAGATTAAAATTTAAGCATTTTTAGTCTTATAATAATTAAATTGATGCAAACTTTTAATTACAAAGAAAATTAATTAAAATTCAATTTAATAGGGAACAAAATATATTTTTAATCTATTCATAAATATTATAATCATTGAATTGATATTATTAATAATATTTGATAGAGCAACTGATACTTATATATATATATACTCACACACACTTGAATGAAAATGTTTATGGTAAATATCAACAAAACTTTACTTGAATTTTTTTTTGGTAAAATAGGAAATATATAAAAGACTAAGGAATATACATTGTTCTAGGCATTATACTGCCACTATTATCATCCATTAAATAAAACATGGCACTTGAAAGAGGAAAAGGCATGATATTCAAAACATTACATCTAGTATTTGCATTTTTTACTACATAATCTACTATAAAATTAACCTCCCTGTAGATGTGCTTAACTTTAGGTGATCCTAGCCTACATAAGAGATCTCCACAGTCTTCAATTAAGCTATAGATAACAGTAAGAAATGAACTGGCATTATTTACAATCATATTAATAACTAATAAAGCATCTAACTCCACAATTAATAGGAGTAATTGTCTATTATAAGGCAGGAGTAAGCCATCTCTTAATCCATAAAATTTAGCCTTATAATTAGAGGATACTCTCAATCCTTTGCTACGACCAATTACCTAATGACCATTACTATCTCTAATAATTACTAAACAAGCTACTAGCCTTAGGTTATTTCTGGCAGCAACATTTGTGTTAAGTTTGTAGAAACCCATAGGGGGAGGTTCCTATCGAACTTCCCTAACTAGTTGATGAGTCTATATCTTGTTAGGTGCCATAACAACCCAAAATTCTGTGACTTTTGAAATAGTTATCTTTCTTATATTATAACTTCCTTGGTTATCCTTGAAAATTTTACTATTTATATAAAGCCAAAAATTCCAAATATCAAAATAGAAAACTATAGCCTAAAGGACATTTAGATTGACACTTAATGCAGAAGTTGTTAAATTATGTCTTAGCCAGACAGTAAATTCAAAATGGAAAGAAGTAGGACAAGACATTGGAATCTAAATGAAATCTCAAGAAAATTTTATTGTGGGACATTCTCGCGAAATAAGGGTGATAGAATCAATCCCATTCACACAGGATAAGCAAGATAATAGGACATTCATGTCTCTACTATTTAAAAAGTCTCTTATTAGATTTTTGTTCAAAATAGCCAGCCAAATGAAAAAATGAATTTTTGGAACTTTACTTAAATTTTATCAACTAGAATTTCCTAAGAGTGCTTATTTAATAGCCAATCCATCATTTTATATGCATATATTATTAGGGTAGATCTATGTATCAGCAATTGTCTCATAACTTGAAAAATATTTTTAATGTAGTAATATGAAATATAAATTTTTCCCTATCAAAAATTTGAGCTTGCCCCATTACAATAATTTTTATCGGAGGTTTTAATTTTTATTAATAAATAAAAATATCTAAAGTGAATAAAACAATGGTATTTTTCTTAGCTTCTTTTAAAAATTCATTGATTGTTATTGTTATTTACTATATATTTGATAATATTGGATTCAAAATTATTTTGATTTTCTAAATGATTTTTATTGACATATAATCTTCTATAAATAAAAACGTATATATTTGAATACTCACACTTAAACATATATAATTATTAAGATGTTAAATGCAATTATATTAGTTGACTTATCACTTCTATAGTCCTAACAAATGATTTGTTGTGTCAACTTCGTGTATCTTTTATTGTGCTTTTAAAATTAATATATTTATTTTATTATATTACTATACATAGAAAATAATCAAAAATTTTACTGCTTGATCTTTAAATTAAAACGATTATTACTTATCAATTATGATTTAAATAATTAAAGTTAAATAGGATGAAATAATTGTTTTATTTAAAAGTAAAAAAACTTAAATAATAAAATTATATATTTAATCTATTCATATTTATATTTATATTTTCATCTTCATAATTTAAATTTTCTAAATCTTGTTTGACGGCTTCCATTATTTTTGAGAAAAATTTCATAGTACACTAATTAATTAATAACATATTAATATACTATCAAATTCAATATCTATATATCATAAAAAAATTTAAAATTTAATTTTAAAAAATAAATTTAATATATAATCAAATTTAATAATATACTAATATATTACTAATTAAATAATATATAATAGATTCACCTCATTTTCAAAGGCCCGAATTCTCTGTACGTGATTATGTTCACAATGACCGAGAAGAGGCATTTTCTGACATCTATCACCTACTTATCTGCGCGCATGCACTTACCCACCATAGTGTATATAAATTCTAGAAGAAAGACTAACATAACGATTTATTTTTATATTTCAAAAAATAAAAATTCTGAATTGATAATTATTTTTACAATTTATTATTAAAAATAATAATTTGAAATACATAATTTAAAATTAAAAAATTTAATAAAATTTAAATATTTTCTTAATTTATTTTTAATAATAATTTTGTAATTAAATAAAATATTTTTTATTTAATCCATGTTCACTGCCTATTCTTTTATTTTCTTATATTCAAAGGTAATTTTTAAAAATAAAAAATTTAGTTTTTCAAACAGTTTAAAAAAATAAAAACATGCCCAAACATATCTTAGACTTTGCATTTGTTTTGTTGCTCTTTTTTTCATGTTTTGATAGTTGTGCATCATTTATAGTTTGGCTCTTTCGCTGGTTGAAACTATAAAGCCGGAGAAAAAATTAGTTTTCCAAGATAATATTATTTTTACGCTATTTTTTAATATAAGATTATTTTTAAAAATATATATTAAAATTATAATCGATATTATTTTGTATGATGTCACCCTGAAAGGATGGTGTTACTCTGAGGGATGGCGTTACTTAAAATGCTGCTATTTTGCAAAGTTTTGCAGAAGAGAATATTTGAATGGTGTTAGGAATGTAACGCCATAATACCCCTCAAACATTTTAAAATTTAAATTTATTTTTTATTTTTATTTAATAATTTTAAATTTTTTAAAATTGAAGAAAATTGTTTAAAGTATTTTAAAAATAATTAATATTATTAGTATTATTTATATTTACATTTATAATATATTAGTATATTTGTTGAATTATTTTATACTTTTTTCAGATATAGATTATATATAAATTTATTAACATTCCAACATAATTTTTATGTGCTAACTATTTTTTATGCATTAACTATTTAATATTTACATTTTATAACTAAATTTCATTGAGGGCTTCAAATCAAACTTACATTATTTGACAAAAGCAAAAAAAAAATTTTACAATTTCAGAAACAAAAACTGCCTTCCATAAATATTTAGTAAAACTTCAATATTCATCTAATATATGATTTAATTATAAATTGTGAATTAAATAGTTATTAATGCATAGAAATTATATTGAAATGATAATGAAATTTATACATTGACATAAGTATAAAATAATTTAAATATATACTAATATATATTATATATGTAAATAATATATATTTATTATAATTTAAAAAACCTTTAAAATATTTTTTCAATTTTTAGAAAATAATTAAAATAAATAAATTATAAAATGAAAATAAAATTTAAATTTTAAAATGTTAAACTTTCTCTTCAGCAAAGCTTTGCAAAATGGCAATACTTTGGCGCCACCCTTAAATAACGTCATCCTTCAATAATGACATTATACAAGACAATATTATCCATAATTTTAATATTTTTCTTTTGAAATAATATTATGTTAGAAAATAGTTTGAAAATAGCATTACGATCGTGAAATTAACCCCCCCCCCCCCGGCAAATGCCCGCGAAAGACCCTGATAGTATACTATCTTAACTCTTTATTTTGTTGAATTTCAGTGAGAGAGGAGCTAATAATAATTAACTTATTAACTTATATATTTTAAATTAAGTATTAATAAGTATATTTATTATAAGATGAGAGAAAGTAAATTTGATTAATTTATATATTTTAAATTAATATTTTTTACTAAAATTATTTAAATATTTTTTATTATTTTATTATTTTTAAATTAATAATATAATTTTATCATTTATATGAAAGAATGAAAATTACCAACCTCCGCATGCACACATGTATATCAGCAATCCGCCGTTGAAAAAGGCCTGGTAAAATATTGAGGATCGAGATTTAAAACTATTAATATTCTTCCTTATCTTTTTTTTTTAAGATAATTCTTTTTATAATAATAGAAGTAAAAATTTATATAACATATAAATTTAAATTTATGAATTTAAATTTTAAATATTATAAAAATAAAATCTTTAAAATAATATTAAATGTTCCAGCAGTATAAAGTGCCGGCAAACCTCAACAACGACTTAAGGTAAAAAATGAACGATAGAAATTCAAATGTGGACGGCCAGATATTCAAACTTCTGGTGAACTTTTCATATGCTCCGTTCCATGAATCGAGCCCTTCTTCGTATAACAAATGGAAGATTTTCAAAACAGCCTGAATGTTGCTCGGTTCCCACTTTAACATTTTAAAGGAAAAACGCCTTTGGAATTTATTTGATTGAATATCGAATTCAGAAAATGAAAAGAAAGAATAATATTATATAAACCAAAAATAAAATTAGAAATTAAATTTTTAATAAAAATTAAAAATTATTATTAAATATAAAATAGTATGATAAATTTATTAAGTGTAATTCATTTAGTAATGTAAAAGATTTAAAATTTAATTTTAAAATTTGTTTTTTAATATCTATAATATTTTTCAAAGAAAAAAAAGAGACCAGAACAGAAAAAAAATGAGATAAAAAGAAACCGAATGGAAGAAACAACATTCCATAATTTTATTTGCTACAATTAATATGAATGAAATGATTTCATTCTATTTTTGTATTTTCTTACAATAAAATAATGTATAAATAGAATAGTAAAAATGACTAGTTAAAATAATATTTCTATTAAAAATAATAAAATATTTATTGATTTTAGGGTTGAATCGTAACAAAATTGATTTTTAAACTTAAATTTAAAAAAAAATCTCAACACTTTCGTATTTAATTCATTTTAGCCCAATGACCTATAAGCTCTTTTAATTCGTATAAGACAAATTTCATGACTATCTTATAAATATTTTATGAAATATAACCAATAGAGTATCAAAATGTCGAAAATGGAAAAATAAAACTCATATCTCATTATGGTCACGAAAGCTATCTTGTTGAAAAAAAATAATAATTATGGGCTCTTTCTTTAATATATTTTCATCAAATTAAGATATTAAAAATGTGAAAATCTGTATATTACAGGAATGTTTGAGTTTAAAATAATACACATCAAACGAAATTATTGGGCTTTGTTAATGTTTTCAAACTTTCAAAGCTTCAGTTTTAACATTCTTCAATACGCATCTTTTCTACTTTCTTTTTCCGGATGTAACATACATAAATTTTGCAAGACATTAGCCCAATATAATATTTAACAATATTATATGTGTGTGTATATATATATATATGTAACATGTTAGAAAGAGTACGCACAATAATCTTATTATATATACTTAGCAGGAATAATATGTCCATTAGACTTATAGATGGTACAATAATTGGCACACAAGAACACATTATATCATTATAACACTTATCATTTTCAGAGAAATTAAAAATGGGTAAAAATTGGGTTGTACTTATATAAGTATTAAGTTATTTTCACTCTGCCTAAGTTTGGCTTGGTTTGAATTTGTTTCATATTTTCTATGCAAAAACCTAACCATTTTGAAATAGAAATGTCCAAAGCGGACTTGTTTTAGGCCTAATTTTAAAATATTAATATATGTTATAATTAAGTTCTATAAATATATAAAATATATTTATGCTTACATATATATTACATTTAATACATATAATAAAAATTATTAAAATATTATTATATACATGTACTAATATTTTGTAATTGATTTATATTATATAATATATGTTAAATACATAATATAATAACATGTTTAATATATAAATATAAATTGTGGTTGAATTTAGGTCAGCTCAATTTTAGATATGCAAATTTAAGCCCAACCCATTTATAAAATAGAATTTAAAATGTTGTCTAAAGCTAATTCTTAAATCTAATTTCTCAATTCAAATCCTATTTATTTTAGGCCAAAGTCAAGCTAAGTTTACCACCCTTAATTTTAAATCTAATTCATTATCAAAGTAAATCAATTTTACTCTATCACTTACTTATGTGTAAAAGTAAAAATAAGTAAATCAAATTAGGATTTACCTTACATAAACCTTTTGTAAATCATTTATTTATAACTAACTTATTAACTTACTTATGTGTAAAAATAAAAATAAGTTAAACCAAATTAGGATTTACCTTACATAAACCTTTTTGTAAATCATTTATTTATAACTAACTTATTAACTTATATAAAGTTAAAAT
The DNA here is from genome assembly GCA_020226215.1 of Sindora glabra. NCBI lineage: Eukaryota > Viridiplantae > Streptophyta > Magnoliopsida > Fabales > Fabaceae > Sindora > Sindora glabra. The sequence continues at coordinate 83,546,053 of CM035228.1, forward strand.
TTAAGCTTTACTTAACTTATTTATAAAGTTTACTTGTATAAATAAAACTTCAAATGAGTTGATAAGTAAAAGTCTTCAAGGCAAAATAAAAAGAAAAACCTACAATTAAATTTAGTATATATTCATAGTTATGTATATTAACATAAATTAATATTATCCATAAAATATATATTATATATGACAATATATATATATATATATATATATATATATATATATATATATATATAAATTCATTAATTGATAAATAAAGTAGTCTAATAAACTTACAAAACGAGCATATAAAAAATAAGTATAATTTATTTATCTAAAACTCAGAATTGAGAGCGACTGAGCAACTGAAAAATGTCGCGTAGTGGGGGGGGTGGGGGGAAGTAAAGCCGTTCTTGAAGCAGATGACGATTCCGGCGGGGAGCCCACAGGCCTATGTGGGCCCACTTGGCATCAACTTATCTCTAATGGCCCGCACTTTGCCTAACTGTTCGTTTATTCAAAGCCCGTTGTTGAATGATTGCATAAAAATATCCTTACTGCCAGCCATTGAGCGTAGATACATTGAGAAGTATAAAAATATCTGTGTATTTCAATTATATTACGTATTTTTAATTATATTTATTAAATAAATAATTTTTATAATTTTCATTATTTTAAAAATTAAAAAATTAAATTTTTAATACATATAAATTTTATAAAATTAATGAATAAATTTTAAAATTAATAATTATTCTTTATTTATTAAATATGATTAAAAATAATTGATATATTACGTATTTTTAATTATATTTATTAAATGAATAATTTTTATAATTTTTGTTATTTAAAAATTTAAAAAATTAAATTTTTAGTACATATAAATTTTATAAAATTAATGAATAAATTTTAAAATTAATAGTTATTCTTTATTTATTAAATATGATTAAAATTAATTGATATAGTTGAAACATATAAAAATATTTTTTCTTGAAAGGTATGTTAATTTCACATGAATTCTACTTAATAATAAATAAAAATTTATATTTTAGAGATAATCTATATTAAAAAAAATTTCTTCTTACACTAATCCTTGATGTGGTTGCTCTCTCGGTCATAATTTTAGGGGCATTACCAAAACAAAAATTCCGAGCAGTCACAGCCACTTCAAATCAGCGTAAGCAGTTGCATGCACCCAAGAATTTCGATTGCCTAGGTTTCTGGAATTTCTCTAGAATCTTTAAGGTTCATCTTGCAATTTATACTTTGACCTTGTTTGGGAAACAGCTGATTGCTGTAGCGATTAGCTGGTTTGACTAGCTGTTAGCTGATAGCTGATTATATTAACTGATTTGATTAGCTGATTATATTAGCTGTTTGAATAAGAGTGTTTGGTAAAATTAACTGTTTATATTAGTTGTTTGTATGTAAAATGACATATAAGGGCATGAGTATATTTTATGAATTATTTGAGTATTTTTTATTTTAATATTTTTAAATTTTATATATTAGTCAATATATTAAATTTTTTTATAAATAATATATTATTATAATTTATTATTAAATTATTAAATATTTTTTAAATTAAATAATTTTTATAAATAATATTATATATTTATTCTATTAAATAATTTTCAAAATTATTATAATTTATTATTAAATTATTGGATATTTTTAAAATTAAATAGTTTTTATAAGTAATATTATATATTTATTCTATTAAATAACTTTTAAAATTATTATAATTTATTATTAATTTATTAGATATATTATAAATAATATATTATTATATATTAAATATTTTTTAAAATTAAATTAATCTACTTTTTATAATTATTAAATTTTTTAAGAATTTTTAGAAAGGACAAAATGAAAAATATGAAAATTTATTTAGGGTAATTTGGTTATTTTTCAGATAAGCTAATTGAAAAAGCTACTCCCTTTAGCTTTTTCGTTTTTAGCTTTTTAGGGTCAATCAGCTGATTCAATAAACTGATTACCAAACACCAAAATTAACTTATTACCAAGTCAACCAGCTGATTTTGGTCAAACCAGCTAACAGCTAATGAAAAAGCTGTTTGCTAAACACCCCCTTTTGCTATTAAACCCTTTCAAAACTGATAATATTTCGATTGTAAAATTGTCATGAAGGAAATTTCAGTGTCGACTATATGACCTATTGCCTACTACTTTTAATTTGAAAATGATTTGTTACACTAGTCGTTCCTCTATTATCAAATATTTTGATCTCTTCTAAAATATAATATAATTAAAGTTAAAATTTTATTTATTGTTAATGTAAAATATGTTACATTATTAATGAATTAAAAAATATCATGTCATTAAAAAAAATGATTAAAAATTTTTATTTATAATAAAAAATTTTAACAATTTTTAAATAATATGTCGATATATAAGTGGATAATAGTATATTTGCTTTTATTTCAAAACTTACTAAAACTTCCTTTTAAATATAAAATAATGCTACATTTAAATTCAAATTTAAATTTCTTATTAAAAATAACAAGAAAATATGATGATATATCAGGTAAAATTCCTTTTTTCCAGACAGTGTTAAGTGTTTTAAGACGCGCTTTAATGTCAATTGAGACTAGTAATGTTTCTTCTCCTTACGACTAAGTACTTCTTTGTAACATTGTTTTCAAAATAAAATTAAGCATATGAATGGACTAAAGCACATACCAAGAGTCATAGATTATTTTCTATATTATGAAAGTGTCTCCTTCCTTGATGGTTTTAAGTGTTTTTAGACTAGCTTTAATGTAGATTAATTATTTAAATGATTTAAATCCTCTTTTTTTTCTTTTTTTGCATTTTTTATTAATTTTAGAGAAATAAAAACTATACTTTTTAATTTGGAGTTCATTATTTTTTATTAGGATCCACTATTTCAACAAAAAAATTATCCATCTCTCTAATAAAATTATCCTCTTTTTTCTTATAAAAAGAAACAAGAAAAGATCTCTATTTATGTTCTTTTTTTTATAAATTCAAAACGCATAAGTCTAAAAAGGAAACACAACAAATAAAAAGAAATTAAGATAATTGATCTATAAAAGATATCTCTTTACAAAGTAATCTTCATCATATCAACCAAAAGTAAAATTTTTAAGTTTACAACAAGTAAGATACAATGCGTATGTCATACTTGAGAATAATTCAAAATTTTATTTTGTTCATTTATTTCCCTCATGATAAGTACAAAAAATTCTAATCTCCTAATCATTCATAAGCAACTTATGGATAGTCCTTAATAAGGGTGCTTAACGGGTCAACCCGCACGGCTCGCGAGGTGGCCCACATGGGCCGATCCTATTTAAGCTCGGTTTGCTAAGGCTTTCATTTTATGCAAGCCTATTTTAACTAATTTGATCCGTACAAAAATTCATAAAGTCCATGGACTTTACCTTATAAACAAGTTTGGCTCGCAAGCCAGCCCGTATAACTCACGAGTTGGCTCGTGTTTAAACTTGTATTTTTGCAAACTTATTTTTTATCAATCCGGTCCGCAAAAAGCCCCCAGACCAATCCGTTAGGCCTACGGGTCAAAGGCTTTTTAAGCACCTTTAGTCCTTAAAAAGGTTCAATCTATACTTAAAATAACTTCACTATTGTTTAAATAGCGAATAAGAATTAACAAATCACATTCTAAGGTTATGTATCTAAGATTATAAAACTTAGCCAATTTTAATGCTTCAAAAATTACTTGCAATTCAACTATTGCTACATTACATCCCCCAAACATTTAGCAAAATTAATAATCTATTATCCATCGTTTCCCAAAATCAATCCACTATATCCATTTTTCAATTTGTATATCATGAATTTGTTACTAAATTCTCAAACACAAAAAATGTTCACCTAAATGAACCCACCACATTCACTCTTTTTAGGTAAATGAGGAATTTACATTAAAATAGAAACCAAAAATAAATGTAGGCATTATTTTGTTAATAGCATCACTATAAAAGTATTCAAAAGCCTCCCTAAAAGGGGCATCCAAAATATAGACTTAATTATTACTACTATTTACATTCTTAGTTATATACTCAATCAAACTATTAGCTTTCCTATAAATGTGCTTTACTAAATCTACTCCTAAAATAGCCAATAACATCATACAATCTTAATAAGTTGGAGACATCAAGAGAAAATATTAGATCATCATTTGATAAAGCTTTAATCATAACCAAAGCATCTAATTAAATAATAAATGAAGTAAGCCCTTTATCAGGAGCCAACAATAGACCATCACTTAGTCTATATAATTCAACAACATAATTAGAGCAAATCCCAAGCCTTCTTTTACATTTAACAATCCATGCACCCATGAATTCTCGAATGATAGCAAAGCAACTTGCTGAAACTAGGTTATACTTAAAAGCATCATTTGAATTTAACTTATACCAACCTATGGGAGGATAATTCCACCTAACCTTAACACCTAGTTGCAGAGAAGGTGTTTTTACTAGTCTTTTTATTGCCTTATATTAAGTTATTTTACCTTGTATAATATTTTTTATATTAGCACTCTTTTGGTCATCATGAAAATATCTTATATTTTTATTTAACCATAAATTCCAAATACCAAAAGCAAACTTTGCAACATAAGGAATATTAAAATAGTAACTTAATTCTTTGAGGTGAGATTACCTTCTAACCAAATAACAAAATTATAATGAAAAGAATGCAAATAGAGAATAGTGGTGCTAAGAGAATTCAATAAATCTATAGCAATAAGATATTCCTTTAAAATATGAGCAATTAAATCAATATCTGTATCATAAGAAAGAGAAAAGAGAGGGATAACAATCCTTCTCTTAATTAACAATTCTTTAGTGAGATTTTTGTTAAAAACAGGTAACCAAACCAAAAATTGAATTTTTAAAAATGCAAGGGTTTTTCAAACTTACTTAAAATTTTGACCTGTAATAAGTAGGGAGTCTTGTTTAAAATATTTATATACACTTTTGACAGTGCATTCTTTATTTTTAGACAAACCGCAAGCTAATTTGGCAAGATATCTTAAGAGACTAAAAGAGGTACCTAAAATGCAATTTCTTACATCAAAAGGAAGTGATATGAATATACCATTTAAATCCCAAGCTCCATGAACTATATAACCTTTAGCTTTAAGTACTAATTCCTCTTAAGAAAATGGTCCTTAAATACATTTTCTTAAAAGTCTAATATAAAGTCAATCATCTTACCAAAAGTTAAATTTTTCCACCATTCCTAACAACTCATCTAATACTTTCCTAAATAATGTTAGTTGTGCTTCTTAAAGCTTTTCAATTGTAAGAACAAGCTCAGTTAAGTTTTACCCCTTGATTAACTATTTAGGTTAAATATTTTGACTTTAAAACCTTTACCCAAAGAACTTGATTATCATGAATAAATTTTCATGCTAACTTACCTAATATGGCAATATTTACATAATAACAATCCTTAATTCCAAGCCCCCACTAGTTTAGGCAAAGTAATACTCTCTTACTTTACAAATAGGAGTTTTCTACCCTTTAATTTTCTGCTTCATGGATTCTAATAACCTAGTCCAGCTTTATCAAAATAGATTTTGGAATTTTATTAAATTACATATGTTATAAAAAGAGTGAGGCAAGTACAAAATGTATAAGGATGATCCTACCCTCAAAAGATAAATATTTAAACTGCCAATTTTGATCTCTTTCTCTCATTTTGTTAACCAAAAAATAAAAATCACAAGTCATAGACTATTGAATATTTACCTAAGTCCTATTAGCCATACCTAATTCATTATTAAGTCTATCCCTCATCTAAACATCAATGTTCTTTGAAAAGTAAATATTTTACTTCCTAAAATTTGCCTTCAAGCTAGACAAAACAACAAAATCAAATGAAGTTTATTTCATAACTCTACAATTTTTACTATTCACTTTTGTAAACAATACCATATCATTAACAAAAAATAAATGAAAAAAGCTTAATCCATGTTTACTAGACTTAATAAGATTCCATTTTTCTCTAAACCATATCATTTACAAATATTCCAAACACAAAATAAAAGAATAAAGGGATAAGGGATTGCTCTATCTAAGCCCTCTTGAAGGAATAAAAATTTAATTTACCACCATTAAAAAGGATTTAATAAGACATTCCAAAAATAAGACTTGTGACTAACTTAATCCATTAACTAAAAAAGTCAAAAAAATCTTAACACATCCCTAATAAAATTCCACTCTAGAGAATTATAACCTTTTTTTAAATTAATTTTAATTAACATGCTTCCTGCTTGTGCTTTTAACTTATCAAGAGTATGCATAAGTTTTTTTAAAATAATTATGTTGTCTCTTAATTTTCTATTTTGAACAAAAGTGGCTTGAAAAGGGGAAACAAACTTTTCTAGAGCAAATTTGAGTCTAGCAAGTAAAATGTTATCCCTAGGTTGATAAGCATTTATAGTTTCATGCACTTAACCTTTAAAAATTAAACAAATTAAATTTTTATTAAGCCGTTCAGAATCCTGAAGAGAGTTAAAGGCTTGACAAACACAATTACAAATGGAATCTTTAACTTCTAGCCAATACCTTTGAAAAAAACCCAAGATGCAAACCATTCAAACTAGGAACTTATGTAGGTTTTTGAGATTTAAATCTATATATATATATATATATATATATATATATATATATATATATATATTATCTATTATGAATATAAATTAATTTTATATTATCACCTTCTCTTGTATTATCACATTATTAGAGAATTATTATAATTTTCTTACTATTAGTAAAAATCCTTAATTACATGTGCTTGCTTGCATGTGTGTGAGGGGATTTAAACTTGATTCCTTTCAATATAAATCAGTTTTATATTATCACTCACTGCTATATCATCATATATTTAAAAAATTATTATAATTTTTTATTATTAATAAAAATTTATAATTATTATTACTTTTTAATGGCATATTATTTTATGTTTATTGATAGTATACTTTGTATCAAATTTAAACTCTATAGGGTATATATTAGTAGATTTTGATAACATTTGTTATATATTTGATGGCTGGCTCAATTTATTAATTACGATACGTACAATGATAAGACCAATCTCAATTCTCCTTCCTACCCCTGTTCTTCTGCAATTTTCCTTTCAGGAGAAGCATGTTATTTTACTGTTCCTTTAAGCACCCAAAGATAATCTTTTGTATAGCCACAAGCTAATCATTGAGAGGCCCCAACTTTTTCCTGTAAAAAAAAAAAAGAAAAATACTAATAATCCGGCAAAAGGATAAAAAGTTAAGAAGCTTCCAATATTATTTATAGTAATTTCTTGTCCAAGTTAATTAGATTTCTTATCTATCTAGAGCTGATTAATTACTAACTTTAGATTACTTAAACTATAATTATTTGCCTAATCAATTGAAGTTGATGTTATATAATTAAACACATTGCGCAAAAGATTTTCAAAAGAATATATGCTATGCTAAGTCTAATTCTACTTGAACAACCATTCATTGGTGCTTTGTGATCTCTAGTCAATGAAGCTATTATATATAGCTTATCATCAAGAAAGTGAAGGTTGAGATAGCAAAAGATTTGTTTGTTATGTTAACTAGAAGATGGACATGTAGCTATCAAATAATTGGCTAGTGTCAAGATGCTTTCAATTTTTAAGCCAAATACACAAGATTCTACTTAAAGAAAAATGTAATGTTAATCTTCTTCATTCTCTTCTCTGTGATGTTTATAATTTTATAATCTTTATTACCTATTTAGAGAAAGTGTATTGTACACTATAAAATATATCAAACATTTAAAAAAATGCTTAAAAAAACATGCAATGAATCTTTTAAACCTTCTCGAAATTTAAAAAACAAACGTTTTGATCCTTTTCTTTTTTTAGTAATTAATATTATATGTTTTATGAACAAAATTTGGAAATATCTAATATTTCTGTATGTTTCATGAACAAAATCCAGATATTAGTGCTATAGTAATATTTAATATTATTTTTAAAATTTTCTCGGATACTAAGTTGAAATCTAAAATGTTAGATATATATTAAGCGATGTCATTCTGTCATTAAAAAAAATTGCAAAATCAAGCCAAATGATTCAAAATTTAACTATGAACTTGCCACAGTTTCGGTTCATTTGAATTTGAATTAGCCCATTTTTTAATTTAATCACTTTTTTAATTTGGTTTAATATATTAATTAAACAATAAATGTAACTTTTTAATTTGCCGCCCGATTTGACCTTTAAGGCAGCCATTTCTCAAATGATCATAGCTGCTTCCTAATGGTTGCCCATACCATACGGCGGGCTAAGGTTCTTCCCAACGGTGACACATGTTTTGCTAACTAATCTTGCGGTCTAGGACAAACAAGGCTATTTGGAAATTACAATATGTGTGCTTACCTTAATTAAAGTTAGATTATTGCTAATTTTTCTAATATTTTATGTCCTAAAAATTTTTAAATTCAAAATTTTTAATGTATTTATAAAAAATTCTTGTATGCTTTAGTTATAAAATATATCCTTACTCTCGATCAATAGTAAAATGCATCTTTACTTTCAACTAATAGAAACAAAGTTATCTGTCAATTTTGTTATCTATTTATTAATTTTATGGAACTCTCGTGTATTAAAAATTATATTAAAAAATTATTAAATAAATAATAAAATTAACGATTGATTTTCATTTGTTAAATAGAAGAAAAGAGCAGTGTCATCATTAGAGCGCATAAAAATAAAAACTTTCAATACAATGATCAGGTCTGGAATGTCATGGCAAGAAATTCTTAGTTATATACACTTGGGTTCTATATAATTGATATTGGGGCATTATTATTATTATTATTATTATTATTATTATTATTATTATTATTATTATTATTATTATTATTATTATTATTATTATTATTATTGGATTTTGAGAAAGGACATCTATTATAATTTGAGTACAAAAAAATTTATCGTGACTTTCAAACTTAAGTAATTTTTGCATGCTCCATTTATAATATTTGTCTTTTGTCATATTTAATAATAAATAAAGACAATTATTAATTTTATTATCCCATTATCAATTTTGTGTGGGTCCAAATGTATTATAAGTTTAATTTTTAATTTTGAAAATTTTAAAAATTATAAAATTAAATAATTATCCTTCATTTATTAAATATAACTACAGTTACATATTATTTTTCCATTCCTTTTTTAAGCGTCGTTTAAGATTAATGTACAAAAATTAAGCATTTAAAGTTTTAAGAAAAATAGTATATAATTTTAATTTAAAAAAAGATAAGTTGTAATTTATAAATATATTCTCTATCAAAACTTAATTGATAAATAAAGCTGTTGAATATTTATTTAGTTTATAAGAGTAATATTTAAAAAATGATAAATGTAATCTTAATTTTCTAAAATGAGAAATAAATAAAAATAAAAATTTTCCTTTAAGAATATATTCAAGGACAAATGAAGAAAATTTATTTCAATCGAATTATATAAGAATTTCTCATACTTCTCCTCATGCACTAAGTGACAGCTATTGACTCATTAATGATAAAACAAGGACCATGAATTTATGATGAATTATAGTACTCGGAATCTAGTAAAGGCAATTACGTGCAAAAGTTGAGATTGAATTCAACCAATTTCGGGGAAGATGTGAATGCCTTTTAATATTAATATTGAGATTTCAAAGTTGGTAGAACAATTCCATTCCACTTTCAGTTACAAGTTTGACTGGGTAGAAGACTTATCATGGTCTCAAGTTGAAACTGCTCACATTAATTATTTATATCCACTTCATATTTGGAAAAAAAAAAAGCAAGTTTTTATTTTCAATTTTTTGGACAAAGATATTAATTATGTTCATATGGAGTAGGAATTTCATAATTAAGCATTTGAATTTTTGTTATAATAGAAGAAGTGATAATTTATAAAAAATAAAGTCGTTAGAAAAATATCAAGTGTCATTATATTATTAAAATAATAATTTTGATTATTTGAATATTAATCGAAGAGTTATAATTCAGCACATATTGGAAAGAGGAAAAAAATCATTTGATTAGTGTTTTTATAAGTTGTGACAATTTCTTTTTTTTTTATAACTTGAAATAAAATTTGTATTTCTTTAAAAAAAATTGAAAATTGTGTGTTGGAAGTCTAACTTTTTATGGTACACGTAAAGTTCATTGAGAGTCATATTTTTTAAAAAAAATTAAATATATATATATATGTATAATTATAACTTTTGTGACAGAGTTTCAAAAATAATTGATTTTTTTTTTCATTTTCACCCCTCTATTAAGTTGGAATATCTTATCTTGGATGCTTTGGGTTGAAAATTGAAATTTCACCATGAACGGATAAATGACACTTTGTTCCAATGGTTCCTATTTGGAGCCCAACGCGTTCATCGATCCTATAAGCATATGTAAATAACTGTGCCGCAGAAAGTGATATAATCGAATTCCACACAATTGTATAATCTCAAAGCCCACCTAATACGCAAATGGCTTTATATCAGCATTTTAGTTAATTTGAGTATTTTTAATTATCATAATAATTTAATCAGCTGATTTGAATCCTGGGTAAATAATTATTTTAATAAATTTATTGATGTTCAATTCATTGTTCTTGAAAAATTTTAGAATTCTATTTTTTAAAAGAAATTTTAACTTTTTTTAAAGCAATTGATTTGTATTTACTATACAAGGAAACGCTCTTGCTCATAATTATATAATTTTTCTTCTTCTATCTCAAATAAAGAAGAAAACTTTAAATTATAATCATTTTTTTCTTAAAGAAGTATCTAACATATTTAATAAATTATAATTATTTGTTTTTAAGTTAAAATTAAATAATTATAATATTATATTAAAATGTGTTAGATATACAAATATAATCATATCTCTTTTGTTAAATTGTATAAAAATAGAGAATATATATTTCACTTTGTACAAAATAATAGAAAAAATATGGATAAAATTATTAATCTTTTACCTAATGATATTTTTTGAGTAAAAAAATCATATATTAAAAAAAAAAGAAACAATGGGCTATTACTTGTGAAAGATAAGTCTTTATACTTAGAATATGTAATTCATCAATATCCTTAATAATAGACATATGGATTTTAAATTTAATTTTAGAAACGGTTGAAAAAATAAACTTATAGTTAATGCACCTATAAAATATTGAGTTTAAATTTAATGCATTGTTAGTGTAAAATATTTTACATTATTAATGAATATAAAAATGAAACATCATTAAAAAATAATAGTAATTAAAATTTTTTACTAACAATAAAAGAATTATAACAAATTTTAATGATGTGGCAATATACAAATTAGTGATAATGTAAAACTGATTTATAATAATAGTAAATCAAATTAAATTCTAAAATATTATAAGAATTCAAAATTATAATTATTTATTTCTTAAAAATAAGTATATTTTAATCTAATAAATAATATATTTTAATTTAAAATATTATTAAAACAAAATAATATTCAAATAAATTATAAAACATACCAATACTTTACATGTTATATTATATATAAACAATTGATTATATCAAACATCTCTATACAAAGTTACAAACAATTAATATTATTAGTTTACCAAATTAATTAATAAGATGAACTAATTTCTAATATAGTCAGGAAAGCCAAAATCTTATATGTTAAGTCAAATTTAGCCAATAATTATTTTATTATATGAGTTCAAGGGCATTATTAATTTCGATCATAACTAACTGAACCAAAAGGAAAGGCAACTGGTAAACAGTTAATCAACCAAAATGACACACTTGACACTTAGGTACAGGAAAAGCGCACTTGGGTAAAGGAAAAGGACATCTTAATTTTGATAGATGTAACTATCGGTTGGGGATAACAATTTGTATATTTAAATTTAATAAATTTTATTCAATGAATAATTTTTTAATGGCTCAAACTCAAATTAGATCTACTATCTAATTGTTCGTGTATAACTACTAAATATGCAACAGGTCTCATCTATATTAATAGAAAGATAATTGGTAATGGGTGGTTTCTTAAATAATCTATATTTATATGTTCCAAAATTTAAGAAAATGAAAGATAATTATGTAATTTTAATTTAGTTGTTAAATTTAAAATTTTTAATATATAATTTTTAAAAATTACTCACTAATTCATTTCTCTCTCTCTCTTTCATGAATTTTCAAATATTATTTTTTCATCCATTATTTACAATCATTTTTTTTTGTCTCTCATGCAACCTTTTCCATCTCTCTTTCAGGTATTATCTCATCTCAATTTTCATTTTTTCACAAAATTTCAATTCATATATCATAAGCTTAATCACTTTAATTGATAGTTAAAAATAATCTAATCTTTTTTGGACATAGGCCTCATTTATTTATAAAAAAAGAATTTAATCACTCTTTACATTTAAATTTTCTAAGTAAGCATAAGTTTAGTATCAATTAATATTTAAAGATTAATAATATTATATAAAGTAAAAATGGAATCCAAAATTAGATACCAAATATAAATTAAGGACTATCATTAAGTACAAAATGATGGGTCAAATTTGTAAAAATTCAAAAATTAATTTCAGATATTATTTCTTTGTGTATATAGCATTTTTGTTTAAAAATATTAATTGATAGAAGTTAAAATTTAAAATTACTTAAACACTATAAAGCACATTATACATATTTTAACCAACTTAAAACTATTCAAATGTTACAAAGCACATCCTTATTTTTAATCCCTTAAATAAAAAGAAAAGCCTTTAAATATGCATGAGACTACATGTGAAAATATTTGTATGAAGAAATAGGATAAAAACTCTTGATAACAATCAATAATTGGAATGGCAATCATATTAAAATTTTGTGGTCCTTATCCAATTGATAGATATTTATTCAACATATTTAATTCAAATAAGATCCATCATTTATGTTACATTTAGTACAATAAAATAAAATGAACATTCTATAATTATGTTTAATATATTTAGGAATGGACATAATTATGTTTGATACAATAAATATAATTAAAATGGAATAAAAAAAATATCAATGATAATAATATATTTAAAAACAAAAAGAAAGTATAAAATTGAAACCATATTTTATAAAAGATGGTATTGCCATTATTTATTTATTTATTATTTTTTATAATTAAACATTAAAAATATGATTATCAATATTATAACAAACAATTTTTCACACTAAAAGCATAAAAATTTAATTTATCAAATTTATTTATATTAAATAATTTTTTTATAAAGAATACAAAATATTTGATTTTGAATTTTATTATTAAAAATATAATTATTAATATGTTTTAATAATATAATATTAAAATAGATATTATTTTATTATTTATTAATAAAGGATAATATTGAAATATAGAAAAGATGTAATAAATATGGGTATAAAAATTCATTTCATCAAGGATGAAATAACCATTCTATCATTTTTATTATGGAATAAAGATTTAATCATTTAATAAAATAGTTATTCTAAAATATAGGTCTTCCCATTCCATTGTGCCCCGGGCATAGGGTGAAGATTTTTACAAGAGGGGGTCAATCTATAAATCTTATTAAATAGGAAAGGCAACTTAATTAAAAAAAAATTACATAAACAATATACATATAAAAATTAAAAATTTTAAATTTTAGAGGCGCCATGGCCTCTTGTAATATATGTGAGGCTACCTTGATTGTGCTTATTAAACAAACTTTTTCCATTTCCTTTCTTTTCATTCTAGTTTACTCCACCACACCAAATATAAATTTAATGATTAGGATTGAATCTCTAATAAGTCTTGCGTCTTGTCTACATATCATAGGCTTCATTGGATAACATATTCTATAACTAGCAATTATTACTAATAAGAATTTTTTCCATATTTTTATTTTTAATGAGAAAAAGTTTTACAATTATATTTTTCTTGTTCAAAATAGGTGGAATTTGGATCTTTAAGTTAGATTTTTTTGAATTTTTGATGAATTTGCATTTGTAATAAATTTAAAATGTTAGATCCTTAATTAGTTCAAGTTAAGTTAAGTCAAGATTGGATTAAGTTTGCCTCGACTTTTCCTATTACTATCACTACTCAATACTATCTTGATCCCATCGTTATCCTATTATTATCTATTAGGTACATTTACTTTCATGCAACCTTCCAACTGTAACCCCTGATCACATGTTTGTTAAGGTCTATATTTTGTCTATTGTCCACTAATTACTCACCTATTTTGACCTAACACGTGATCACTATTTAACGATAATTCCAACATTATTTAAGGTTATCACTAACCAAAACCCTTAAGCAACACATGACTTAATTAATGTTCTTGTAATTATCTATTCTCATTAGAAAAGGCACATATCACATTCTTTGAATATTTTATTTCTCTTTTATATTATTAATTTATTCAATCATTGAAATGTTTGTTACGAGCCTCTTATTATTATTTTACCCTCTTTTAATTAAAAAAAAATCTTAAATATTTACAAGACTCCATTTATTTCATTAGAAAGTATTTTTCGTAAAAAAATATCATTTACTTATATATTAATGAAGAAATGATATACCATTTATATTAATGACTAAAAAAAATAATACCTAAAATTTGAAAATGGAGAAAAGTATATTCCTTTTTCAAATAGAAAAAATTACTTTTCTTAAATTTTTCATATTAAATACTAAACAAGTAAAATATTTTTTTTATTTTAATATTTTATAACTATATTTTGAAAAAAATGCTTTCCAATAAAATAAATCAAGCCTGAGTAGAACATCTATTCTCAATGTCCAGGGTTTAGGGTACCCTAAGCCCTCTAATTCCTCTTGTAGATTCAATAGCCACTCTATCCCATGGGGGAAGTACTCACCATTATGTATAATTATCTTTGCTATCTTCGAACATTTGACCTTCTACTTTGCTGCTAAATAGGTGGCTGATTTGAATTTTTTGGTCAAAAAACTATGTGATTATGTATGGCAGGGTGTCCCTCCACATTTTGTCATTTGCTGTTTATCATCCCATGTAATGTAAGCATGGGTTGGTGGCCTAACAAAGAGATAGATGACGCCTAATTGTCGTAAATCTTGCTAACTAATCAACCATATTAAACAAATGCTAATATTGATTTCATATCAAATAAATGAAACAAATATAGGTTCAGCCCCTATCACTAATTGAGTTTCACTAACAAAATCTGAATTCTTTTGAGCAATGATGTTGTTTGCGCCACTTGGTGTACTAAAATTGAGTTTCAGACAAAATAGATATAAATTTTTTACCCAATAATCTTTAAAAAAAGGTTGATGTGCCAATAAGTTGTTGCTTTAGTGACAAATATGTTGATTCTAAACAAATTTTCTTGTTAATAAATAGGAGTTCGAATATTGAAAATAATCATTATTAAAAAAAGAAAATTTATTAATATTTTAATTTTGAGATAATTCCCTCATGTCTCACAAAAAAATGCAAGTCAAAATAAAGGTTTAATTTATGACTTGATGTGTGAAAGTTAATTTTTGAGAACAAAAAAAATTCAATAACAGCTTAATAGATAATCCATATTTGATTTGGAGGGATGATGAGAAAGTTTTTTATAATTTTAACTGAGTTAACCCTATACAATCTATGAAATTCAACCCATGACTACTCATACATCTCAAGCTCACTCTTCAACTATAGCTGAACCAACACTTTGAGGTTCAAATTCAAGTCAATGGAATGGCAAAAAGATTACAAATTTCCAATACCAAGAACTGCAATTAAAATACAAGTATCTAGAAAGGAAAAAGAGGATGCTAAATAATTAAATAAAATTACAATACTAAATACAGTCTTTTGTTTTTCTTTTTTTTTCCCCCTTTTGTTCACAATACGATCTGACTGTAAATTCTGACACACTTGCCTGTTTTATCCTATACTTCATACAACCTAAAGGGCAGTTGAAAACAAATTATATACATTTTATCATAATAATAACTTATATATTTTTTTTAATTTTTTTTTCTTAATTTAAAATTCTTCTACCTTCGATTTCAATAATTCCACAGGCAGCCAAAGTCCACATGCTCAGCGGAAGCTGAGGAAAATTCGGGATTCCCTAATGATTTCTGGACCATCTCATTGTTGCTGTATATCACAGAGGAAATATCTGCATCAGAATGAAAACCACTTCCCTGAGAAAATTCAGCTCCCAGATTTTGCTTTCCGTTTGATCCATTACTCTCAACCAACAACCTCAACATGGACTGATCTTGCATCAGAAAATCATCCGGAAACTGTGAATTCCCAATTTCTGGACTCGGAAAGGAATTCCAGGAAGCAGGGGAAATAATATCAGAGGCTTTCGAGGAGGTTGAAGAAGACGCAGCCAACATGAATGAAGTTTCGAAGCTGTCGACGATGATGTCGTCTTGTGTCTTTTGGTCGGAGAAGCAGGTCACGTGAGATGAGTCGCCGGCGGCGGTCTTCGTTTCGCTCTGGTACGGCGAAGAATCCATCAGCGGTGGCAACAGAGACGGTGAGGAGCTCAGCTTCACCATCTCAGGAATGGAAATTTTCTTCCCATCAGAACTCTTCTGAAAAACTCTGAAAATTACCCACTCATTCTGCAATAGAAACAAACACTGATATATGAATTCAACCTTCGACATCACAACACCACTGCTTGTCAGAATTACCTTAACCGTCTGTTTGACAGAGAAGAAAAAAAGGGTGAAGAGAAGAGAAATTTTTTGAATTTGAACAAAAGAAAAAATAAAGAAAAAAATTAAAATTTAAAAATTAAAAAAAAGTATAATTACATATTTTATTTTATTTTTTTTTCTTCATTTTCCATAAAATTTTCTTTTTCTCCTTCCAAATAAAGTTTTATCCCCATTGTATCTAAAATTTGAAATCAAAATTTAATTGGTATGCGATAAATTATCCTCCCACCTTAATTAAGAAGGGTATTGCCAGTCCGACTCTATAGACTCATTCCCCTTCCACATCGGATAATATAGGATAGGTGGTTTTATGAACCCTACTCTATGTTAGAAGTCAACATTTTCCGATTAATAATAAGTACAGAATATGAATGGTAGGCCTGAAAGTACGAGATTATATTTTCATGTGTATTTAAAAATTTCATAAATTTTTGTGAAAGTTTAATGCAAAGTAATTGAAAATGGTACAAAAAAACTTGTAATTTTTTATTTTACTTTTATATTAAGTTACAATCTTTAATGAAAATTTTGTGGAAAATATAAAAAATCATCATAAAACTTACAAGAATACATAGAGATACGAATTTCCTTGAATACGTGTCAAGACATAACCCCGCCTATAGTTTTTCATCATGAGCAACTATGAAAATTATCCACATTACTAACTTATTTTGAGTAAAATAATCATATAGAAAAGAAGTTAAAATGAAAGATAATGAATCAAGATGTCAAATAATTATAAATTTATGAAAAATTAAAATTTGAATTTCTTTTAAGAAGCTAAGCAAATATAAATCTTAGATGAAGATCTTTCAAAAATAAAACTACAAGTTTCAAAAATTGGAGTGCTTAAAGACCTTAATACTTCTCCATGAAATTACCTAAAACTACTATGATTTAGTCATTTTTTTATGATACACAAAATATAAATTACAAAATAGAATAATCGATAATAAAAAATAAAATTAAAATCTCCTTAACATTAATATTAAAAAAATATATTTTAAAAAAAGCAGGGGCAAAACCAGAGCAGGAAGATTTACCTTGGCAGTTTTCGGTAAATTAAACACAGAGAAATTGCCTTCAAGCCTATATTCATGCATGACCCAGTTTGTCTTTTCACCTTTAGGAGCTCTTCCTCTGTAGAAAACCAGAGTTTTCTTCATTCCAATCAGAGACTTTTCCTTGAAAATCTCTTTATCTCTGCCTGTTGCTTTCCAGTATCCAGCGTCAGTAGCCCTGTTTGTTCTCAGACCAGTTGGGTATTTTCTGTCCCTCACACAGAAAAAATACCACTCATTCTCTCCCATTTTTGCCCTCCCTTCATTCAACACCCAGAAAAAGGAATCATTTATTCATGTCTCAGTCCATAAGTCCAAAATGGTAAATTGAAAAGAATGGAAATTTAGTTCCAGATACTTACAAGGCAAATCCCAAGGCTCAACCTTGTTCAAATCAACATCAGTAATAGCTCTGGCAGAGAAGGAGCTGTCAAGAACCTTCTGCGAGAGATAGTGAGTTATGAGTTCTTCGTCTGTGGGATGGAATCTAAATCCTGGTGGCAATTCAAACAGATCATTTTTCTTCTTGATTCTGGAAAAGTTTTCCATTCCTTCAATCCCGAGCACTAGAATCCTCTATTTCTGCGACAAGGATCAAACTTTCAATAGAAACTCTTAATTTTTGAAACCCAAATAAAGAGAGAGAGAGAGAGAGGGAAATAGATATCTGACAACCACAAATGATAAAAAATTTCCTCATGAAAGTGAATTCTGGTGAAAACAAACCTTGCAAGGATTGGAAATTTTCTGCTGCTTAAGAGAAGAGGAGGTATGGATGGAAAATAAAAGTAACTGAAAAGGAGAAGAAATCAAGAAACTTAGAGGGTGATACGAGGTATTTAGAGAAAATGGTTAAGAAGAGTTTTGAGTTTGGAAGAGGAAATAGAAGCCCCTAAATAGTGGTTTACTAGATACAAAGAACCGTGGCTGGTAAGACAACCTGTGGGTGGTTCATGCTTTCAGCTGTTAGTGTGTTACAATTCTACTTTAATGAACTAAATTTCCTCTTTTGCTTGACCCCCAACAACTCACCAAGTTAGCTTCCATGTAAATGGTAAATGTTCGAGAAGTGCTGATGATTCCACGTTTCATGATTTACTATTGGATCCGAGTCTAAACATATTCTTTATATTTAATGTAAAATAATTTAGTAACAGATGCAAATCATAAGATGTAGAGTTATCCTTTCTTATGTTTGAAATTTTTTCTTTAACCGACTATAAGGTAGAGTGACACATACGCTCCTCTAAAGTGAAGGGGATGTACTTGAATCTACTTGCGTATCGTTCAATTGATTTACTTCTCATGTGAATTGGAAATATAACTATACCCAACTTAAAAGAATCATGCGAAAATTTTCACAATTTGGTTTTTGAAAAGTAACTTTGTTTGAATGCAAGACACGTGCCTTGCCTTATTACAATGAAAAATCTGGCACTTCCCAACTTGGGTTGGTTCAATGGAGAAAAGAAATCTCATGAATTTTATATAATTTTTTGTGATTGCAAGGTTAGTTTTTTCGATACTAATAGCCTAGCCATCTATTATAAATATTATAATTATTATTAAAAGTAAAATTATTATTTATTTAATTATTAATATTTTATTAATACTATTATTTTTAATATTTATTATTATTTTATTAATATTATTAATTATTAATAACTTAAAAATATTATAATATTAAAAATAATAATTATTAAAAATATTTTAATATTATTAATATTATTAAATAATATTATAATATTTATTATTTATTTAATATTTAAGAATATTATTTATTAAATAAATATTAATAATATTATTAATATATAATAATTATTTATTATTTAAATATTATTTAATTATATTATAATTATTATTAGAAATAAAATTATTATTTATTTAATTATGAATATTTTATTAATATTATTTTTTTATATTATTAAATATTTTATTATATTTATTATATGAATTATTATATTGAAAATAGAGAAAGGGAATGAAATTCCCTAATGATTTGGGGGAAATCATCATTCTCTTAATTGGGATAATCCCATTAACAAAAAATGGAGAAAGGAAATGAATTTTTTTAAATCAAATAAAAATAAAAGGAATAAAACTCTACAATTTCTTCTCTTTTCTCTTTCCTGATTATCCCTAATCAAACGGTCTCTAAATTCTTTTTTATTGTTCAAATATTAATTAGATATGTTTATGATTTGATTAATAAGGATTGAGTGGGATTTATGATTATATAAATAATTTGGCCTCACTTGAATGTGTGAATTTATTTTCATAAATATGAATATGATATAAAAAATAATTACATTTAATTATTTTTGAGGCAAAAATACTTAATATGATATAATTAAGTATCTTATATTTAAATATTTTATTATTTATTTAATTATTTTTATATAAAATTTTTAATTTTTACTTAAAATAAAAATATTTGACTTTCAATCCAAGCACTAAGCCTTATGTAATTTTAATTGGTGGACAAAAACTTTTTGAAAATAATATATTTCAAGCGATTATATATAAAAGATCTAGCTCAAACTCTAACGATCTGCCCGTAAACGTTTCTATGTCTAACAAGAAGAAAAGCTCCACTTTTCCCTCATGCAAATCCCCCGATGGCCATTGGGAGTATAACCGTGAGGCAGGCGGGTTCGGTATATCGTATGAACTTCTATATAGAAGATCTTAATTCAATCTTAAAACGTTTCTAGATAAATGAATTGGTTCGTATTGTTTTAATTTTAAATTATTAAATAATAAGAAATTTTAAAATCATTCAAAAATATTATATATTTATTCAAAAATAAGTTATAATACAATTAAAATTTATACATAATCAAAAGTGAGAGAAGAAAATACGATTTTGTATAGATTAAAAGTTTGGACTTATATAAAAATTAAAAATTAAGAGATTTTTAAAAATAAATATGCAGACAGGCTTGATCTATTCGCGAGTTGGTTCATTTGCAAATTGGCCTACGTAAGCCACATGATTATACAAATTGGGCCACAATCAAACTACATTTAAATAGACTTTTAAAATAGAAGTTTAAATTTGTAAAAACTGGACTAACCCACAATCTATTGGAGTTTTTAACAGCTCCAATTGGGAGATTGAGGATGGAGGAATATAAAGCGCGACATTGGTAGTTTAGCCAATACTCAACAATAATAATACTACTACTACTACTACTACTAATAATAATAATAATAATAATAATAATAATAATATATACATAAAAA
The DNA here is from genome assembly GCA_020226215.1 of Sindora glabra. Taxonomy (NCBI): domain Eukaryota; kingdom Viridiplantae; phylum Streptophyta; class Magnoliopsida; order Fabales; family Fabaceae; genus Sindora; species Sindora glabra. The sequence continues at coordinate 83,567,082 of CM035228.1, forward strand.
ATAAGATTTTAAATTAGATTTTAAATATAAATTAAGAGCTCCTATTAAATATAGGATGATTAAATAAATTTATAAGGTTTAATTTAATAAATATAAAAAAAATTCAAATTTAATTTCAAATTTTAGTTACGATACCTAAGCATTTTTGCATTGAAAATGCTTGTCTCAGCAAGAATGATAAAGGAAAGGGGTGAAAGGGCTTTATGTTTTATTCCAAATTAAATTTTTGATTTTATTTCTACTTATGTCATGATATTTACATCCTTCAATGAATGAAAATTATATTAAAAAGATTAAAAGGTTAATTTTATATCAAATGAATGATACGAATAACTAAATGGAATTAGGAATAAAATTGAACTCGGTATTATGAAAGGATTGGAAATATTCTTCCTATTACCAGTTATTCACCGTGCCACAAAGATGGTAGAATTCTGTTTAGTTTCTTTTCCTTGGAAACTGAAAATAAGAGCTTTTTCCAATCCAAATGAAGCTTTCTGTTATTCTTAGTTCCCAATAATTTTTTTATAGACCCGCGTTGTGGTAAGAAGGTTTGAATTTATAATTTTTAATATATTATTTAAATTCCTCGATAGTTAAAATGCACTTCAAAATATAAGACATGCTTTAAAGGATAGAACGAGATATCACAATTTTTTATAACAAAATTAAGGATTATAAACTTAATAAATAATAATCATTTAAAAAATAAATTTTAAATTTATAATTATACACGCCCTTGATTTTATCAAAAGTTGTAATATTACAAATTATTCTTTAATGTATATCTTACACTTTAAAAAAGTATAATTCATCATAATATATAACAAGGTTAACCTTTTTTTTTTTTTGGTTCATATAGGATAAAAATGTTTGAATCACTAATCTGATATTTATTAGTTTTTAATGAATTTGGTCGATTAGAAAATAACATAAATTCTGAGACAATATCAAAAGTAGAAACATTGTGTTATAAGGAATTTCACCCCATAAAAAGTTGAATATTTCATCATTGGATTGCCTTTAATTCACTTGTTTTGATATTAAAAAAAAATTAATAGTGAAAAAATTATATTTCCTAGAAGGTGGAGCTCTCCATATCACTATAAAAAGTAGTAAGCGCTAATTAATACACCATAAACTACCTACTAATTTGTCATGTATCACATATTTACTTGTCAAAATAGAATTTGCTTGTCAATTGGGCATCTATACCTAAACCTCTTGTTTTGGGCGTGAGAGAATTATCCTTTAACTCCACAAATTAAAATGTAAGGGATGATTTTTTTTTAATGGAATAGTATCAATTTTTTAATATTATTTTCCTTTAATAATATTACATGCTAAAACTTTTTAATTACAGAACTTCTTAGACAAGTGACATATAGCAGTAATTCTATTTCTTAAAAAAAAAATCAATCATTTATTTTAACTTTATCTAACAAAAATACAATAGCCAATTTAAGAATAAATTTCACTTTTAATAATGAGACAAAATGATCATAATAAGAGAATAACCATAATACACATTTAATAATTTTCTTTTTTATAATAATTTTATATATATACATATATTTAACATCCATTATTGTCAACTACCTTCAGCCTAAGTAGGATGATATGAACCAAATAAGAACTTGTTTAAAATTAAAAAAAAAACAAATTGAAAACAGAAAGATATACATGCCACACTCTTGAATATAAAAGAAAAGGAATGGTAAGCAATAAATCTAGATGCCATAAAAGATAAATCCTTTGATAAGTTTTGGAGTTCTTGTAAGAATCTCAGAAAGAAAACTTATTTCAAATTTGATCTCAATTGAATTCTTAAAAAAATTGCATTCAATAAGGAGCAAACCTCCTTATAAAATGAAAGTTAAGTTTGACTAATTTGGACTCAAATGGACTTCCTAACATTAGTGCACTAATTAATTCATTAATATGTTCAAAATCAAGTGATAAAAATAATGGATCAAAATAAAATAGCATAAAAGGCCTAAAATGTCTTAAAACATAAGAAACAAGTAAATAAAGCCCATCATGGCCAAAACATACATATTTGCTTAGGGAGTAGTTAAATGTATTACTCAATTATTGATAGAAAAAATAATAGTATTTGAATACTATATTTGATTACTGACAAGCAAAGATGAACCCCAAGTATAGTAACTAAATATAGTATTCAATTGCACCTTCTTTAGCTAGAAAACACATAAGCCACTTGTGAAATCTTTCCAAGCCTTCTTCTTGATGCTTCAAAGCCTTTTAAATCAACCCTTAAAGGCTCTATTCAATCTTTTTCTCCTTACTCTTAGTGATTAACCCTTTCGATATGTCTAGATGCTCTTTCTTGCTCCTTGAGACCACATCATTCCTTTTTACTTGAAAAGGATTCATCTTCGAATGTAGATCTACATCAAATGGAGAAAGATTAACAACTTTGAAAGTAGTACTAATATTGTACTTATCAAGAAGATCTAATTTATAAGAATTATTATTAATCTTTTCAAGTACTTGAAAAATATCATCTTCTTTTGGATACAATTTAGATTTTCTTTGAGTCAGAAATATTTCTTTCCTCATATGCATCCAAACTAAGTCACATGATTCAAACACAATCTTCCTTTACCCTTTATTTGCTTGTTAGGCATAGTAGGTAGTCTTTTTCTCAATGTTTAACCTCACTTGCTCATGCAACCTTTTGATCAAATTTGCTTTCCTTTGTCTATATAAACTAGAATACTCATCAATAAGCAATGGCAATAAATCTAAAAGGATTTATGGATTAAGACCAAACATCATTTTAAATAGGGAAGATTAGGTAATAGAATGGATACTTCTATTATAAGCAAACTTTATGTGAAGCAAACAATCCTTCTAATTTTTCAAATTCCATTGAACAATGGAATGCAACAAAGTAGTTAAAGTTTTATTTACTACCTTAATTTGTCCTTTTATTTATGGATGACAAGTTATTGAAAATAATAACTTGTTTCCCAACTTACTCCATATGACTTTTGAAAAGTAGCTCAAACACTCTATATCTCAATTCAATACAATGCTCATTCACACTCTATATAATCTCATAATTTCTCTAAAAAAATATCTTCTATATTGATGGCTTCATCCATTTTGTGATATGGTATAAATTAAGCGATCTTTGGAAACTTATTAACAACAACAAATATAAAATCTCTTCCTTTCTTAGACCTAGGCAAACCTAAAATAAAAATCCATGGAAATATTAGTTTAAGGTTCACTAGGAATGGAAAGTGGGGTATACAAACTATGTAACATGACTTTAGACTTAGCCTCCTTGTAAATAATACAATTAGCACAAAGTTTCTCAACACATATCATATACTTGACCCAAAAAAAAAGTGCTCACATAAGATATCTAAAAATTTTTTAATGCCAAAATGACCCATCAATCCTCTACCATGAGTTTCTCTAACAAATAAGTCTTTAAAAGAAATATTAAATATATATAATTTATTTTTTTTAAACAAAAATCCTTCATGCTTATGAATTTCTTAAAGGCCTTGTCACGACTTGAACTCGATCGTGACCAGCGTGGATCCCATTATCCAATTTTCACTAACCTTAAAATTATATGTCATAATTTTACTTAACAAAAATCTTCTTATTTTTGTATAACTCACATCTATTTCAAATTCTTACGAGAAAATGGATAGAATTTTTCCTATTTTTAAATATTTTTAGGGCCACATGCCCTAAATCACAAAACTTATATTCTTTATGGATACGATTGAATTATTAACACATAGAATACTACACAACTTTAATATGTATATGTGGATAAATAATTTAACACATTAAGTGTTAAATTAACTTAATCGCTATATATATATCCTAATCCTATTCCAACTATCAAAATCATTCAACAAGGCTATCTTTGATTCTTTATGAATGCAACAAAGGTCAAACATTTTTTTTAACTTGAAAACATTGAAAATAGGAAGGAATGAGTTACAAGAACTCAATGAGCATATATCTATCCTCTCTAAATCTAAATTCAATTATATTAAATGGTCACATTCTGTTAGATAATTAATTAAAGAAGTAATTGCAATTCAAACTCCCTGAATTTTTTAAACATATGAAATCAAGCCTCGAGTTAAGTATTTACCTATACATAACTTAGATTTCATATTTTATATTATAATTTACAATAATCTTAACTATTCACTGGCACATAATATCATCATCATATCAAACACACCCATTTTGAGTGGTTATCACATTCATAAACAGCCATGAAGGCTTAATTACAGCTGAATTATCACAATCACATCAAATCTTTACAATTATATCAAGCCATAATATCCAATCACAAATAAATTTTCAAGATCATATCATATTACATAACCATTCATAATCAACATACATGTACCCACCCTTTATCTCCTGAGTCAACCTTATACCCTCCACAAGCTGTCCATTCTTATCCCTCCAAAGTATGCCTTAAACCTTCCATAAGTTGTTGTCGGGAATTTTTCATCTGACCTTTACATTATTGCCCTATCATATGTCATATTTCGAATGCTACTCATAGCATATTTCACATTATAATATGCCCAATAGAGCTCAGCTCTATCAATCACAATTTCAATGCAATCTCAATACAAATTAAATATTCATCATCACAGGGCAAACCAAAATACATAATATAATATATAAATAGTAGCACCATTATGCCCTCTCATATGGTCATAACGCTTATTCATATTCTAATATAGATCACATTACAGATTTCAACATAGAAGTAATAATATAGTTTTAAGCGAAATATAAATATCATTTATCATTACAATTCAATTATAATAAATCAATATTTGATTATATCACCACCATGCCTCACAAGCCTATTCACACAACATTCTCTCAAGTAGATAATTGTTGACTCATCCCAAGTATCATTTTCAAGATATCCATACATGGCCATAAGATGGATTTTATAGTAAATTATATATTACAGTTATACTATTAAGAATTCATAAATGACGAGGGGCATGATTAATACCATTTATAAAAAGGATTACTAATTATAATGTTTAAACAAATTATTATTAAAACTTTAATTTGGAGTAGGATATGTACTCACCTAATGATGTCTAATCACCTTTAGATATTTTGGGACATCAATGATTACTATCATTCCCTTCCTTTTTCATCATTTATAATGATAAATTATAAACGTAAGAATGTTACTTATCTTATCTCCAAATATTCTTATTTTAGGTTCAAATCATAATAATATAAATTATTCTAGGTTGTCAACTTTTTATGTTTCACCAATGTTAGCTTTAAAACTAAATATTATCTTTACATGATAATTTGTTTAAAATCAAACTTATATGAAAAAAATATTAAAATGCAAGGCTCTTAATCAAATATTATTCATATCACTCTACTATTTTATGATATCACTCTCTTATATCTTTAAAGAAAACATAGTAAAGAAATTGAATATTTTCATAAATGAGAACTTTTTGAACCAAATGTCAAATAATCAAAATATTAAAGCTTTATAATTTAAAAAGGCTAAATCATATTATATTATAAAACTAGATACTTGATTCAAACTAATTTAAACATCATTTTAAAGAAATCAAATAATACAATTTAAGTATTTACTTGAATCAAACTTTGAGTACTAAAAATATTAAGTTTTTAAACTATTAATTTGCTCTAAGGATACTAGTATATTATTCTAGAGCATCCATTTCTTGTCTTATCAATTCTATATTAAGTAAAAAGAATATATAATAAAATAGGATTCTCTCTTTCTAAATCCATCATAAGATAATTGAATTATTAGAACTTTATGCTAATAAAACAATATATTCACATTATTTTATGAAGTTATACGTTTGGTTTATAATATTTTCATTTATACCTTAATAAAGTCACCTAGTTGCAATTTTTATATCTGGCTCCAAGCTATTTTTATCATATTGGTACCATTTGTATACTAGTAGCACAAACTAAATCACATTACCATATATATATATACACATATCATATAAGTTTCATTTCTCATAGTTTTTCAATCTCAAGTTAGCCACAATACAAAGTAATTAATTTATTATCACAATCATCATCATTCACAATACCATAACTCTAAACATATTCACATTTGGATACAAGCACACCCAATTATCAAATAGTAGTTTTGCACTTCTTATGTGTGGTCACAAGTCAAGCACAATTATAATCACAATCTTAATTAAAGTATACATTCTTCATATCCAAGGATTAACCCATATGATGCTATCATCGCATCATTCACAAAAGGTTAATTAATAGTAATTAATAAAAAATAAATAGTGCTTTAAAAATGCTATTACACTCCATAATCTTTATCATAATAGGAAGCAACTAAGATCACAAGTTTTTCATACTCATTCATATTGAAGTATACATCTACACACATTCAATTTTTTAATCTTATAATATATTATCCTAGTATATAAAATGAATAGAGTATAGGGAAATTAACTATAAAAGTTCCTAAGATAGATATACACTTGCCTAAGGATGTCCATTTTCTCCAAAGATCTCTAAGTATTCCACTTTCATCTCTTTTCTCTTTTAAATATTTTAAAATTCACAAGGATAATTTATAAATATTAATATTACTCATTTTATGATCATCTTATTACGTACTTATCATATAAATATGATAAACAACTTATCTTTGATGTTTAGATATTAAACACCCTATGTTGAGCTCTTTTGAATCATGAAAATATAAAATAGGATGGGTATGGTTGACCATAAGGTCACCATAATTGTGACCTTTGAATGCATCCTATGGATGATTTAAAAATCATGATTAGATTATTTGTAAAACTTATTTCATGTGAAAGTAGATTTAATTAGCTTTTCATAAACTACTCACTCACCCAAATCAGTTAAAATTTGAAGATGTTACGCCTTTTAGAAAATAGACATGAAAAGTCCATTTTTGAAATCTTGGATTTTGATCTTTGTCTACTACTTTAATGATATCTCATAATATACATAAGATTTTGATTTGAAACTAATTCCATTTAAAAGTAAACTTAATTACCTTTAAAACGATAGATAGTTTGTTTAAAATGAACATCAAATAAGGGAGTTATGCCCCTTCAAATTTAGCATAAAATTTTGCTATCAATAAATCAATTCATATGCCTAGTTTTTGCCTCTGAACTCTTAAAATCAATTAGTTACTTAATTTTAAAGCTTAATTTCACCTTGGGACCCCTCAAATCGATTTACTAATCAATTCACACATGAAGATCTTAATTTTCTGCATAAAATTCACTATTCATCTAACTTTAAATATCTTTTTAACACATATATTACACACCAAATCTTAATATAATCATCAATACACTTATCTAACATATCATATCACCTCTTTCCATTATTTATTACCTCCATAACATAAAAAATAAACTAGATTCATTAATCAATTTACTCGTCCAATTTTTTCCTCTAGACCCTTACAATCAATTAGTTACGCGATTCTAAAGCTTTGTTTCACCTTTGGACCTCTAGAATCGATTTATTAATTGATTTACACATGAAAATCTTAGTTTTCTGCGAAAAATTTACTATTCATCCAACTTTAAATACCTTTTTAACACATATATTACATATCAAACCTTAATATAATCATTAATACATTTATTTAACATATCACATCACTTCTCTCCATCATTTATTACTTCCATAACATGAAAAATAAATCAGATTCAAGCAAATCAAAAAACAATCCATTTTTCATCTATACCATCATATAACCTCAAAATTTATAGATTTAGCTATATTATCCACTTACCTTGTATGAAAAAAGATGCTAGAAGGCTAGTTTGAAGATCTTTCAAACCTAATCATGTCAAAATGCATGACTTCTAGAGTTAGGGTTTAGAATACCTAATAAAATCAAATAAATTCCAAATTCTTCATCAATTAAGAAGAAATAGGAAAGATTCTTAGTAAAAGCAACATTCTTATCTCAATTAGATAAAGAAATCAGGAAGATTTGAAGTCTCCTTCTTAATTGGAAAGATTATGTAGAAAGAGAAATGAGAGAATTAGAGAGGTGAAAAGGAATAAATGAAAAAAGGCTTAGGGTTGAAATGAGGGATAATAAGACCTCAAGGCTAATTTTGAAAAAGTACTCCTAAACTTCTTCCATACTCACACACTTACTTATAGTAGTACAGAACTTTATACTTTATGATTTCAATAAATTTTCCTCATTAAAATTTCACTCAATTTATATTCCCACATTCTAAATTTTTATTAACTCTATTTTATCCTATATTTGACACTGAAGATTCTTAACTCCACTAAATTTACCAATTATCTCAAATATTCTTTCTCACAAAATAATTTCAAATTTATCATAATTTAAGGAAAGTGTAACATGCCTTTTTTTCATAAGCTTGAAAAATAGCAAAAAAGTCATCATCATTTTCATATAAGTCTTTAACATGCCTAGATCCCAATAATTTAGATTGCAAAGTTGATATAAAAAGATAGCTTTGAGATAATGCATTGGCAACTACATTGTATTTACCTCACTTATATTGAATTACATATGGAAATGATTTAATAAATCCCATCCATGTTACATGCCTCTTATTGAACTTTCCTTAGCTCTTCAAATACTTTAAGGCTTCATGGTCCATATGGATAAAAAAATCCTTTGAGCATAAGTAATGTTGCCATGTCTCCAAAGCTTAAATTAATGCATTGAGCTATTTATCATAGGTAAGGTAGTTAAAAGTTGTTCCACTTAGTTTTTCATTAAAATAGGCAATAAGCCTTTTCTCCTATAATAACATGCTTCAATGCTCATACTTAAGGCATCACACTTAATTTCAAAAGCTTTAATGAAATCAGGAAAAATAAATAAATATAAAGAACTCAACCTTTCATTAAACAACTTAAAAGCTTTCTCTTACTTTTCTTCTTGATGAAAACTTGCATTTTTCTTTACTAATTCATTCAAGGTGCAACTACGATGCTAAAATCCCTTATAAATCTCTTATAAAAACTAATTAATCTATGAAAACTTTTCACCTCACTAGCATTCTTAAGGGTAGGTCACTCCTTAATTTCTTTAACTTTTTATTCATCTATTTCTATTCCTTTGCTACTAACAACATAGGCTAAGAACATAATTCACTTTAAGCAAAAGCAACATTTTTCCATAATAGTATTTAATTTTTCATCTTTTAAAACTTACAAGACACATCTTAAATGCATAACATATTCATCAACATTTTTGCTATAAACAAGTATATCATCAAAATAGATCATAATAGATTTTCCAATAAAAAAAAATAAAACAAGATTTACTAATCTTATGAAAGTGCTCGGTACATTAAACAAACTAAAAGGCATAACAAACCATTTATATAAACTATGTTTTGTTTTAAAACTAGTATTCTATTTTTTAACTTCTTTCATTCAATTTGATAATACCCTTGTTTCAAGTAAATTTTTGAAAGCACAAATGAGTCATACAATTCATCTAATATATAATCAAGTTTAAAAATGGATTATCTATACTTTATAATGATTTTGTTAATTAATTAGCAATCAACATACATTTTTCAAAACCTATCCTTTTTAGTACTAGTAATGCTAGCACAACACATAGACTTACAATCTCTCTAATGTATCTCTTAGATATAAGATCCTCCACTTGCTTTTAGATCTTCTTGGTTTCTTTTGAGTTTATCTTATAAGTAGGACAATTTAGAATGGAAACGTTTAGGATAAAGTTAATTTGATGCTCAATTCCTCTCTTGGATAACAATTCTCATGAAGCATCCTTAAGGAAAAATTTTTCAAGTTCTTAGTAAAGAGATTGAATAGTAATAGGCAAACAAGGTTTTCTTAGTTAGTGTTCATGTAAGTTTATTTGTATAAAAGTATAAACATTGGTTTAGAAGTATAGTGGGCACTCCTCACATCACTCATCCTTACAAACATATTCAACTTTCCTTTTATTTGTTTTTAACACTCACCTTCCTCATTTTTTTCTCTCTTTTTCTTCTTTCAAGCTCTTTCTTTTTTTTTCTCATTCTCATTCTTTTTCACATTCTTTTTGCTCTTTTCTATCTTCTTTTGTATTTTTATTTGATCTTCATGGACATTCTTTTGGTGACAAAGGTAAAAGAGTTACCTTTCTAACTTTCACCTTAAACCTATATTTATTAACGACTTTATCTTAAACAATTTTCCTATTGTCATGGTCACCTAAGTAATAAATGACATGCATGCATTAGAACTATATCACATAACACCTTATCATGGCACTTACCAATAGTAAATACAACTAATACTTACTTGGTCACCCTAACCTCTCCATTATCATTCAACTATTGTAGTTTGTAAGAGGTAGGGTGTTTTAAGGTAGTAAGCTTAGTTTTTCAACCATGATAGTACTAACCACATTGACACAATCACCACTATTAATGATCACGTTATAATTTTTTCGTATAAACTTGGCATCATGTATGGAAAATACTCTTCTTTTGATCTTCATTTTCTTCCCTATCTTGAACATTTAATACTATTCTAATAACAAATATATCACCATCCATGGCACCTTTATACTATTCATTACTTTTTCCCATATAAGGCAATGACTTTTCCTCCTCATATTGTATTTATCCATCCTTTACCATCATTACTCTTTTATTTAGATACTCATTAGCAAAATGTTCACACCCCAAGTATTTAAAACGCTTAAAATTCGCTTACTTTTAAGGCATTTTAACTTTTCCCTTACCTTTAGGCTTTTCCACTTTAGGCTTTAATGATGACTCCACTTTATATTTGGCAACCTTATCTTCTTTCTTCTCAACCTTTTATTCCAAAGTTTTTATGAAAGACTAGAACCATGGCTATAGTTAGAAAAACTTTTTCTTTTGAGTTATTTTTTCACCTTTATAATTATTTGTACCATTTTTTCTAACTCAACATAATGTTAGAGCTCCACCATATTAGCAATGTCTTTATTCAATTTATGAAAAAATTAGCTATAGTAGTTTCTTGATCTTCATCTACATTAGTTCTGATCATGGCAATTTTCATTTTCTTATAGTAATCTTCAACACTTTTGAACCTTTGATTAAAGCTTTGCAACCTTCGATACAATTTTTTAAAGCAATGATTTGGAATGAACCTCTTTTATATGACAATCTTTAACTTTTTTCAAGTTTTAATAGGTATTTCATAGTTCCTTCAAACATTTATCATAAATTAATCCCATAAATAATGGCATAACCAATAAACTCAATAAGAACAAACTTAACTTTCTTTTTTTCATAATAATTATGGTAATTAAAGATTAACTTGATCTTTTTTTCCTATTTTACTTTTAGATAATTTATACCTCAAAATGAAGAAATATGCACTTTGATGCTATTAAGCCTAGAATTAATTTGATCTTTTTCTTGGTCTATGACCTTTTCTTCTCACATCCTTTCATTCACTTATTCTTTTTTTCACTTTTTTCAAACTCATGTGGTCTTTCACTCCCTCCATCATTACTATTAACTTCTTTATCATCAATTTTTCTTTCATTTTGTCTCCTTTCTCTCCTTTATCTTTCTTTATCATGATGGTGTCTATAATATTATCCACCTTCAATTCTTTTAAGTTTATTTTTCATTTCACTATATTTTAAATTCATCCATTTAAGTTGTTATTGTGTGGTCCTTAATGTAAACCTAACATCATTGTTCACATTACCTTCCAACATCTTAAAGATAAATTTACAAGAAGTGGTTAGATAAAGAATAGAACCTCATAATAGCATACTTCTTACTTGGTATAGATACATTCATTCTTATATTTGAACTCTAATTTAAAGATTTTATCCTCAAATAAACTTTCACACTTTTACATTTTACTATTCTTATCTTTTCCTTCTTGAGATTCTTTGAAAACTAGGAAGATATAGCCAACAAAATTCACCGATTTTAATAATCAATTATCACAAATCAAACCTAATGATAAAGAATTCAAGGAAACAAGGCTAAATAAATAAGGAAAGGAAACAAATACAAGATACAAACTCAATAGTAATAAAAGGAGAAAAAATAAAAATTATGACCTAAGAATGAAAGATTGAAATAAATGAAAAAAGTAATGAAAAATTTAATTCAAAGCTAAGAATGGAAGATTATTTTTTCTCCATTCTCTTATTTTCATAATTCAACAAATTTCTTTTTTATTTTAAACTTCTTGTTGCTTTTGTTTTCTTTTGTTCTTTCACTTTTTTTTATAACTTTTTATTTCTTCTTTTGATCTTTTCCTTTTATTTTTCTCTTGCTTTTCTTATTTTTAATTCATTTACTTTTGTTTTTCTTTTAATTTTTTTTGAATTAAACCCTAAAATTAAATGCATTTCCATTTTTGTGTTGGTAAATAAGGGATATAAGACTACTATATTCATATACCTTAAATAGAAGAAAGGTATTTAACTATGATAGTCAATTAACAAGATTTTTAGTAGTTGACTATATTATTCAACTATAATTTAACCTTTCAAATTTTTCAAAAGGAATAATCAATTACTCTATTCGACTGTCACTAAATTGGTTATTGTCTACCTTAATATATTTTACTATGATAGTTAAATATTGCACTAATTCTTGTACAATATTCAAATATTATACTTGATTTTATTAAGATTAACTTTACTCTTTTCAAACAATTTCAAAGCATTTTCATGCCAAGCTAGAAACATAAATTAACATTGAATTTTCAAATATTTATGCATGAAAATGAACAATACTAAGAATAATAACAATTGGACAGCATTTAAACATAAAAACATAATCAATAACAAAGCAATTTGGATCAAATTTAAAGATAAAATAACAAAACAAGAACAACAACACTAATTATGCAAAAATAATAAGAATTAAGCATAATTAGTACAAAAAAAGACACAAACTTAGAATTGGATAACGAAAAAGGATTTAATGACTTAGAATAACAAAATACAAAATTAAACATAAGAAAACAACAAAAGATCAAAATTAAAATTGTAGAAACAAGATTAACACAAAGATAAACTTGAAGATTAGGAAATAAACTCTAATTACTAAATGAAGTAAACTTAATAAGAATCCATATTAGAAAACTTGTGAATTTTTCAAAAATGCTGAGGATCATTCCAAAAATTAGAAAATAAATCAAAAATAGAAAGATATGCATGCCATACTTTAAGATAGAGAAAAATGGGAATGATAAGTGATAAATCTAGATACCATAAATGATGAATCCTTTGATGAGTCTTGAAATTCTTGTAAAAAACTTAGAGAGAAAAATCATCTTAAGTCTAACCTCAATTGAATTCTATAAGAAGTTATGTTCAATAAGAAACTAGCATCTTTATCTAACTAACGTTAACTTTGACTAATTTGGTTTCAAATAGACTCAGTTAGGCCTAACATTAACATGCTAATTAATTCACTAATATGACCAAAATTAAGTAATAAAAATAATGGACCAAAATAAACTAACACATAAGAGGCTTAAAAAGTCTTAAAGCATAAGAAACAAGTAAACCAAGCCCATTATAGCCTAAACATACATATCTGCCTAGGGAATATTTGAGTATACTATGTGATTATTGACTTAAAAAATAGCAATATTCGAATATTGTATTCAATTACTAGCAAGAAAAGATAAACTTTAAATGCAGTAATCAAATATTGTATTCATAACATCTTTTAGTTTTGTAGAACCTTTATGGTTAAAACTTTTTCACATTTACTACTTGTAAGGTTTCACATGTAACACTTCTACAATTTAAAGAAAAAAATTAAAATTGTTAGCTAGTAAGAAAAAACAAATTAAGTGCAACAATAATTGAAAAAAATAAAGTAATACATATCATAAGTTCTTTGAAAAATATTCTTTAAGAGGGTTTTGAAATCGACAACTAAGGGGGTCATACATTGTCATAATTACTCTTTATGACGTGAGCAAGTAACTTAGTAGGCTCCTCAGTAAAAAAGAACCTAATACAAAAATTAGTAGTAAAGTTAGTTAGCATATTATTCTACTTTAATGAATAAATTTAAATATACAAAATATGTTGAAGATAACAATATACTTATTCCTATAGGGCATGACATTCTTTCTAGTACTAAGAACGAATCAGTTAGGGAATAAAGGTATACCAAATGCCCCAAAAGAAGATCATGATGTCGATGTGGACTTTGTAGTTATAGAGGACTGCTATTGTATAGCCCTACTTAGTGAAGGCTGTGACATCGACGATTAAGCTAAACCTCCAGTAAAACCAGGTGTGGGCACAAATGTGTACTTAAAAGAAGTGTGAGTAGGTGATGATTATCTGCTAGAAAAAGTAGGATTTCTTTGTCATGCTTAGTGCTTATCATAACCTTATCTAGTCATCTGTCATTAAAAAATAAAATTAATTATTTAAATAAATAATTAAGTAAATAAAATTAACTAGACATTTAAATATTTCTATTTAATCACTAAATAATTAATTAAATAAAATATACTAAATATTTAGAATTAACTATTCTAATTAAGTAAACAAATAAATTAATCCTTTCTAATTAACTAAACTAAATGAACTAGGCATTTAAGATTATCTATTCTAAATAAGTAAATATATTAACTATTAATTAAATATTTCTAATTAATGTTGCTAAATAATTAACTAAACAAAATAATTTTAAACATCCAAAATGAACTATCTTAATTAAGTAAATAAATTAATTAAGCAACAAAATATTCTATTTAACTAAACCTTTCTAATTAACTTAACACTTAAAATTATTGAAACTAACAAGCCTTTATAATAAAGCATGCAATGTAATAAATAAAATTACTTAAGAATTCAACTAAATAACTTAATTACCTTGGCCTCCCTAATTAAGTATTAACTAAGTAATTAACTAAATTAGATGAATTATCCATATTATTCTACTTAACATACAAATGAAACTAATAAGGTTTTAAAATTAACTAAATAAACTAAATATTTGTAAGTAGATCAAAGAAATAAATTACCAATGTCTATTTGAGTATGAAGAACATGGAAAGAAAAGGATTTTGAAAGATTGTAAGCTAAAATTGCATAAAAACACCTAAAAATGTTAAAATCAATCAACATAATTAGCAAACAAAGTGTTATGAACAATTTAATCGATTTAAAATTTGTAAATTTACCTTTAAATTGCAAGAATAAAACTCAACAAATTTCAAAAACTCTAATGTGCATCAAGAAAGTTGGAAAAGTGAGAAAGAAAAGGTTACACATGCTATTTATAGCATTTAAACTTTGAGTAAAATACACTGCCCTCCCTTCTAGTTTGTTTTAATTACTTAAACTTCCCCTTTAGATTGAAATCCTATACTAACCTCCCATATAACTTTGAAATGCACTACACTTAAATCCTTTTTAAACTAATGATGTCCACCACCATGTGGTCAACATATTTAATGTTATTTTGACTAGAAAATACCAAAAATACACCTGAGAACTTGTTAAAAATGAAGTCTAATACAAGAAACCTTAACTTTAGTATTTTTTTAAGCTTTGAAGGGTTTTACAAGCTATTTCTTATAAAAATCTCCTTTGGTTCAAACAGACAAGGTGAGTTATTTCTAACCCTTATTTCTTCTTTTTTTTTTACTTTGTGCAATTTCCTACCAATTTTTTTTTTTTTGCTTAATGCTATGAATTTTTTTTCTTCATGCAATTTTGTTCCATTTGATATTTTTTCTCTATTTCTTGTTTACAAATTTCAAGCTAAAATGCCTTTCCATAGTGTTATAAATTAAGGGTTGAAACTTTTAGGAAAAAATGCAAATTTAGGCAAGTTAGATTTGTCAAGACTTCCAAATAAAAAAAAAAAGATTAACTGTATTATAGGTGTGGTTTCATAACACAATGTGCACCCATCAATGATGCAAGAGGCTACTCAATAGATGAAGGACAATATCCTTGGAGAAGGAACTAACTATGGAAAAAGTTGTAAATGTTCAATAATTAAAAGATAAAATTCAAGAACTAAAAGATGAAGTCAAAAAGTGATCTTCAAAATTTAAGACACTGGAAATATATTGTAGTACACTTATAATATATGTTGGTGGGATGTTTCTATTTTGTCTTGTAATTATTATAATTATTTGCTTAATTATTTTGAAAACTTAATTTATATCCTAAAATATTATATCTTAAAATATTGTGAAATTTGTATCTTAAAATATTGTAAAATTTGGATATGGAAACCTCATTTTTATTTAGGACATTTGGTTGGAATTCTCATTTTAGCTAACTCTATATACAAAATTATCTTTTATATCTTCCATTTTTTTATTTTCCGTGACACCATCATTTGATTCAACCATTAATGAGAATAAATTTCTTTTATATGTTATAACTGGGGTGATATGAATGTAATATTTAAATAAAGTATACATGTCACTTGTAATGTTTAAAGGGTATCTACCATAGTATGTTGCTTGAAATAGCAAATAAAACTATGATAACACTGTAAATGCCTATTCCAACATGTTAAAATCAATACCTACATACTACGGCAAACTAAGCAATTAATTTCCAAAAGCCTTCACTATTTAATTCCTAAAACCATAGTATCATATCAAAAGTGGTTGGCCATCAGAAGAACAAAAATATCAACCTAACATAGTTTATCAAAATATATTATCATCAAAAGTAGTTAAAACCATCATGCATTACAAATATATTATTACAAAAGGTGGTCCCAACCCCATTAAAAGATACCTTCAACTCTACTATCTATTAAAGGTTATTCATGGCAATATCTTGGGATGCTTTGCTTCCATTTTCTTGTGTAAAAATGCCTTTAGCATGAAAAGTGCTTCCTTGAGATGGCAAATCTGCTCCAAAAGGCATGCTTGTGATTTTTGGGCCTTCTCTCTAACTTTCTGCATAGATGCAACAAAACAAAGTCATTTTACTAAAATTAGAATAGCTAACAAGATAAAAGAAAGGATGACTTACCATTTTAGTCCTCTTAGCTACATATTAGGCCATAACTATCTTTTGTGTAGTAGTGTTAACAATATCTCCTTAATACTTTGACTGAGATCTTATTCTTGGAGCTGTAGGTACAAGTTATTATGATGTTCTAGCAAATTGTAAAAAGATGGTAACCTACAATGAGTAAGAAAAGATGAATATATTAAATTATGTTGCTTAATTGCTATGCAAAATTAATATAATTATAACTTACACTTTTTGCTTTTCCTTATTTTTAAACTAGTGCTTTTTGGTAACCCCAGTTATTATGTCTCAACTCCCTACAGTTGTTGCACTTTACAATGAAAGCTCTATTGGTTATATTTAATGGTTATGTTTCATTTTCTTTTCTGATTTTTTTGATTCTAGGCTTGCCAAGCAGCCTTGCTAGAGTTGGAGGTGCATATCTTCCTTCTCTAATGTAGCTAGGTCAAATAGAGGATTGATGATATATGAGTAAACCTTCAAATATATAGAATTATGATAGTACACATTACAATAGTCTTCAATATTTAGATGATTTTTCCTAATGTAGGTAGCAACATGCTTACATGGAAGCCCACTAACAGCTTAATAATTACATCATAACTCCTGGCAATAAGATTTACTGCAAATCTAGTGAAGCCATCCATGATCTTGAACATGCCTCTACCAATAGCATTAACCTTGTAATGACAACAATCAGTTAAAGTTTGGTTCGGCTTTTTCATAATGCATGACCCCACCTTATGATCTCAATTAGTTCCTTCTTGGTATATTTTGTGGAAGCTATTCATTGTCTTAGATCTAATGCCATCTAGTAAGGTAAGTATTGGCTTGTCTCTCAAATCATTTATCCACTCATTGAAGATTTCACATGCATTGTTGGTAATATGTGGGCTTTTAGTTCTAACATTAAATACAGATCTAGTCCATCTTTCAATTAGGATATCCATTAAGTATTCACATGCTTGGCTATTTAAGGCATGCAAATTTTCCATGGCCTTTATAAATAAAAACTTATTTGGAGTTATGATTACCATCCAAAACTAATCTTTTAACACTAATAGATAATATATCTACTTAAAGTTTCATAGTAAATGTTATGCATAATGTCTATGCAATGAGTAAGGGAAGAGAGTTCTCGCTACTTTAACAATCCTTGCAAGTGAAAATAAAAAGTGGCATACTATAGCTAAGTGATGATATATTGTGACATAAATTAAATTAACACAAGAAGAAGATATTACTTGCTACCTATCATTTATGAAGGTGAGTGGCTTGTCCTCTTTACTCAATCCAATTTTTCACAAAAGCACTATAGAAAAAATCTTCAAAACTCTTTGATCTCCCATTCGGCCACCATGTATGTAATAGGAAATAACTTGTTATTTCCATCTAATATTGCAGATAATAATACCCCCACCAAATGGACCCTTTAGATGATAACTATCCAATCCTATAAAAGGTCTACACCCTTCTAAGAAGCCATCCTTGCAAGCTTGTAAGTACACGAAGAACCATTTAAATATAGGGTTAGGATTAATAGTAGCCCTTATCTTATATATCATCTTCACTATACTTCCTCAATTTCTTTCCTTAAAAAGTCTTACATAACTTGGTAACTTCTTCTAAGATGTTTCATATTTCCTTTCCACTTCTTGTAAGGCATTTTTCTTTGCTCTATACAGTAGCATTAGATATGCTGGACTCTATACTGATTATTCAATTCATTGCACATAAGCTTATAGTTTAGATAAAGGTCTGCTCTCAGTAAATTTGCTAACTTTTTAGCTATCCATGTGGAGTCAGCATTTACCTTTTTACAATTTTTCAAACATGTATGAATTTTATTGTACTTTTTTATTATGAATGTTTTCCCATCTAGTAATGGAGAGGCATGAACCCTCCACGGGCAACCTTAGGCAACGCAAATGACAATCACTCTTAACTTCTCATTTTTTTCTTAATGACATTAAAGTACTCTTATATGATAAACTCCTTCAAAATTGCTCTAAATTCATCTACATTAATAAAAATATGATTTTACTCTATTTTTACCTTTCCAGTTCTTCATATTGGAATCTTTTTCCTTTATAAATTTTATAAAGGTAAATTTCTTACCTTACTTCATCATCACTACTACTGCTAGATGTAGAAAAAATATCCCTACAGTTGACATCAGGGTCATAGTTAAATAGCTAACTCTCTTCTTTATTTTCCATTTTAGTGTGGATAACACTTCCACCACTTTCACTGTTAACTTTACCATTACTCATCTCAATATAATCATCATCTTTATCTTTGGAGGCAGTAAAGAAAAACTCATTATCAAATCTAGTTAATTCATGTTGGGATTCTTGTTCAATGGATTCTTATTTCTTGCTTAAGTTCAAATTAGGGAATACTATTAGATTAAGGTTGGGCTCTTTGATAAGGTTCTAGTGGGGTGTCTAACTCAACTTGGATAATATTACTAGTTTAGGATTTTCTTGAGATAATGGTTCTATTATACTAACATCCATAACTTCTAAGTATATCCAATTAAAAGTGTATATACAATTAAAAGTATTATACATGTCAAACATCTTCTATATATCTTGATCATTAGTAATTTCTAAGTATTGGCTAGCGAGGGGGATCCTACATCTAATAGTGAAAATACAACTAATATTTTAAAGGATATCTTTTAGAATGAACTCATACATGTCACAGACTAAGTCCATATAGCTATACATGTTAAGGTCTATATGTTCTATGATATATTGTTAGTCCTTGTGCCGTATGTAGAAAGTGTGTAACTCCAATGTATTATCTTGCATGTAGTAAAAGAAACAAATATAAGCCCATATAATAATGGAGCCCTATTTGTGTATTATATTATCCTACATCTATTATCCTCTAAAGTACTAAGAAAGTGATGGTCTATAATGACATGTAGAACATAGTTTCAGTACATTAGCAAAGTTATAAAATCCCTTAGCCCTAATAAAACCTTAGATGTAAACTATGTTTTTTTCTTTATGGACGCTTACATTTACTCAGAATTTATACATTACAGCAAGAATTTTATAGGTTTGATACTACAAAAATGATACAAATTAGAATAACATGAAGTAAGAAAAATAGGTGCTCTATTTGTCTAATTCAATGGGAAAAAATTCTCTTACTATTTGCAAGCCTATCACAAAAAGTTCATAACACTTCTACAATTTGATGCTTTTTTTATTCTAAAAGGATTGATAACTTGTGGATTAAGTTTTCATCTCATAACTAATAAGGTATAAGGTGATAAAAGTGTATAATCATTATAATCCAATTCCAAACTACAGCAATGGCAAGAGGCTTGATGTTAGTATTATTGAAATTCTCACACTGGGGACTAAAATATGGAAAGATATGAAAAGTCCGCTTGATACTTTTATTTATTTATATGATAAAATTTTCTACTTTTATGAATGGAGCATTTCACTAGCTTGCCTGCGATGGATGCTAGAGATGTATGATTTTGAGTTTTAACTTTAAAAGTGAGAGTTTTAAAAAATTTCCTTCTCCTTGTGTAGTGAATGAGCATGGATTGGGGGATTATGAACAATACCAAAATAGGAATGGTAGGGGGTGTATTTATATTTATGATGCATCTTTCTCTTTTATTAATTTGTGGGTGATGAAAGAATCTAGTCTTAGAGAATCTTACAAAAAAGTTTTGAATATTGATATTTTGGATGGATATGCTCTAGGGCCCTATGGTTTATATTTGTCATTAAAATTATATGAGGATGGTTCTATAGTAATGCATCATTCTCCTAATTACCTTGTCTTTTATGAACTAAAAACGTCTAGATTTAGACTATTTATAGTTCATAGGACTCAAATACAAATTGAAGGCAATTGCTCACATTTCGAATCTAGTCGTATTGAAGAATGTTGTAAAAGAAGACAATGTTTAAGTGTTGAATTTTCATTCATGGTAATATGTAAATTTAAATTAATGTCTCAATGTTCATGCATTTGTTTCACTCTAAATATTATTCTAGCATCACATTGTCTTATGGCTTTTCAGTAAGTCTCATGCTTGCCCTTTCATCACTCACTCTTTGCATTATTGACATTAAATTTAGTAGGTGTTTATTCAGTAGGTGTTTATTCAGTAGGTGTTTTATTAGTTTAACAATCAAGATAGCATCAAAACCCCTTTAGCAAAAAAACTCGTAAACACTTTCTTCTCTCATTCAAAGTTTGAATTAACAAAGTAACACCCTTTCAATCCAAACACTAAAATCAAGCAATACGAATCATGAAAATATTGAAATAAGTGGAGATGAAGCCTTACCACTGTAACTCATGAACAATGGCACTTCCAATTCTTCCTATATGTTGTCCAGCTCGAAGCCCTAATCATGTTGTCATCAGAGAGACACAAAAGAGCATGGTGAAGATCCTTCGTCTGAAATGGTCTCACAGCATCAGTCTACCAAATATAAGAAAAGGCAAAATTATCTTTTTTAATTTAATTTTTTTAAAGTTATTATCAATAAAAGAATCAAAGAATAATATATAGTACATTTCTAATGATAAGCATTAAGTAGACTCATGTGTAACATTTCAATCTAAAGAAGAGGTCTGAGTAATTAAGACAAATTAAAGGAAGGATAGTGGATTTTACTCTTTCAATGAATTTCTAATGGATTTTCCATTGAAAATTCATTGAAAACAAGATTCTGAACATCAAAATTCACACCAAATTTCTAATGAAAATAAAAAAACTTTTGAATTTAGTTGTGCATTTTCTAACAGATTTTTTATGGATTTTTTTTATTTATTCCAGTAGATCAAATTCATTGAAAATGTTGAACTCCAACAGTGTTAAATTTGAATTTGAGATATGAGAGAGATTTACTATAAATGCCTATTAAGGTTATATGTCATACAAGTTTGAGAGAAATATACATATAATGATTTGAAAGTCATAAAATTATAATTGAGAACTTTGATATACATTATTATATAATTATTCTTATTATGGTGAATTTCTTCTTGGTGGAAATTTTTTCTTAGAGTTTGCAATTTCTTCATATTAAATTGTTAATTTATTTTTTTGCATTATTCTATATTTTAATTGCTTGATAGTTATTTATTTGGAGGAGAATATTTTTCCAACAATGCGATTCTACCTTTTATTTCAAATGTTACTAAAGTAAAATATCTATATTTATACATTACCGGGTGTGTTTATGTCTTTACAAAACGCAAAGAAAGCATATCTAGAGAAAAATTTTGGGCATTTTGTTTTTAGTTCATATTCAATTTATTGGAAATGAATTGTAGTTTTTATTTTTTTCCTCTTCGAAAATTGAAAGCGTAAGAAATTAATGTTATATTTGGGTTGTGGAGATTAATGAAAAAAAAAGGGAGAAAATAAAAGATTAATATCATAATCTTTTCTTTGATTGAAATTAATTATGAAGGTAAGGAAATTAGATGTTTACGATTAATTATTCAAAATTCTTCAACAAATTTCATTATTTATTATTTTATATTCCTTCAATTTTCATATTTAAACATTCAAATAAAACAAAGAAAAGTCTTTCTTTTTTTTTTATAACAAGAAAAGTATTTCTTTAACTATTCATTATCATGCTTTCTACCATTCCATTCTGTCCCATCTATCATTTTCTTCCATTCCAAACTCTCAAATATATTATAGCATTGTGTTTGGTTGTGGGATTGGTGGCAAATGTGAGGGAAGAAAATTTTATATCATAATTTTTTCTCTCATTTGATAATTTCAATTAAATAGTGAAAAAAATTATAAATTTACAACTAATTCTCTAACATCCTCTCTTACTTATTATTTTAAATTTCTCTAATTTGGTGGATTAAGAATGATTATGTAAATATTTAAATAAAAGAAAGTAAGTTCTCTCCTAATTATTCATATCCTTCTATTTCTTTTCTTTTTATTTTTTTATTATCTTTCTTTTCTCTTTTCTTTCTAACTCTCAAACAAACAGAATTAAGACACAACATTCTCTTCCCTCTCTTGTTCTCTCATTCTTCCCTATTCAAACACAAGATGGCATAAAATACCTTCACCCGATTATAATTTAATTATTTTAAACATATACATGTTATAAATATACAGTGAATAAACCAAAATAATTCAATAGAATCTGATTTGAATTTGTAAAATTTTTAAATTAACATTATCATTATATTAACAAAAAATATTTTTAATAACATATTATTTTTATTTATTAATAATATAAAATTTTTACATTAATAATAAATTAAATTTAAATTTCCAATTTATAAAAAATTTATAAATATCAAAAATGAAATTTAAAATTAAAGTTTAAATTTTTATATTTATTAAATTAAATTTTGCAAATTCATTTATTATTTTATATTTAATAATAATCTTTAATTTTTATTCAAATTTTAATTTTAAATTTCATTTCAATACGTATAGGATTATTGAAATTTATATATAGGCTGCGGCAGCCTGTGAACATGTGTTATATTTGAGGCCACACTTGTAGGGCTGCTATTATTAGAGGGCAGAAAATGATTGATGCTACGTTCCTAACTTCCTATCCACAAAAAAACATTGATATTCTTACACCAAACCAAAATGATGTAGTCCTCAGGCGACCTGCCATCAACTTGCAGATCCAATATAAAATTAGAGAGTTGATGGAAAATAGAATGCCAGGCTGAGCCTATATATTTACTTTATTACCTGAAAGGCAAATAAGAAATCTTCTAATTTGTTTTATATTTAGAAATTCAATTTCCTATATTATTTTTAAATCTGTATGAGATCATATCAGCTCGCCAAACTAAATGTCAGTCAGGTGGCTTGTTTGTTAGTGATAATAAAATTATGTTTCTTAAATCCAAATAAAAAAGTCATAAAAGTTTTACGAATTTTACTCTTTTACGAATTTTTTAAAATTTTATAAATTTATTTTTATTATTATGTGTTTAATAACAATCCTTTCTTCGCATTCGAAATTTAATTTTAAATTTTATTTTTAATATATATAGCATTGTTATTTAAAATATAATACATACTTATATGATAAAAATGAATCATTACAATTGTTTGAAAAAAATTAAAAATTTAGAGTTTAATGATTAAAAAATCAAAAAATATTTTTTCCTTTATAGTTTTTTATATTCTTATGAAACTCATTTTATATTTTAAAATGTAAAATGTACTTTTGAGAGAAAATGCTTAATATTGTATACGGTACTTGTGTCCACTTTAATTAGTGATATGTAAATCGAAGTCTTGAGTTATTTTAAGATCAAGTTGATTACTTAATTGGTGCAGTTACATTTATTTGGGAGTAGAAGAAATGAATGGGATGGGAATAATTAGAACGAGAAATAAATAATTATCTATTTTCTATTATTAATTTATATTTCTAGAACTTTAGATCTTTATTCATTTGCTGTTATTCTCTAGTTTCTCCTCCAAAATAAATTATTTAGGCCTCTTGTTGGTGTTAACCATTGAATGGGATCGACGTTGTTAAAATTGATCTTTTCATTTTTTTATTTTTATTATTATGAATTATTCTATTATTTAATATTTTTATTATAAGAATGACAAGATAATTACTTAACACATAAAAAATAGCTACGTAGCACAAAATCCAAGATATTGGATGAGTAGGCCTTGAGGTCACATTTGATTCGTAGAATTAAATTTTTTTTCTAGAATCCTAATATATCCAAAAAATTTGATTCACAAAAATTTAATTTGTGAGAATATAATGGGAAAACCTTTTGCCTTTGATGCTTTCCCATTACATATTTTCTTATTTTTTATAGAGTAAAAGTGGAATAGAAGAGTTGGTAAATAATAATTTGATACAATTGGAGAATCTTAACTTTTGATTCTTTTCTATTGTATACTTTCTTATTTCTTATGGAATAAAAATGGAATGGAATAATTGAATCAATTGATTAATGATGATTTGATATGTGGTTTTTTTGTATTCTCATTGCACTTTCATATCCTCGGAGTATACAAACTAGTGAAATTTGTGAAACAATATTGAAGTTTGCATTGAGGACAAAGAATTTGAAACATAATTGTTTTGTTGTTGTCTTAGTGTATTCATATAGATATATAGTTTTTATTTATTTATAATTTGATGTAGTTATTTTGTATAAACTTGAAGATATTACTTTTTTTACTCATCTATTTGTACTTTCATTATGAACAAAGTAAATAATAATTAAAATTATATAAAATTTCATAATTATTTCTCTTTACTCATCTGTAAGTTATTTTTTCTTTAAATTTCCATAATAAGCATTTGGATTATGTAGATTAACAAAAGAAGACATATCAAAATAAATATAATATTTTATGTTAAATTAGCTCAAAAAAATTTCTTTTTATATTTAGTTGTTTACATAATAGAAATCTATAATAATTGAAAGGCCTTCATTGAGGAAATAAAAAAACATAAAAATGTCGATTTTAAAATTAATTGGTGTCTAATGTGATGGTATGTTCTTGAAATTTAAGGATGTCAAAATGAATATCATCTATAAAGAAGTTTAAATGAATGAAACCAAAGATATCTAAATGAATGGCAATTTTTAAGTAGTCTAAATGAATGGAACTAAATATAACTAAATGAAGAAGTCTAAATGAATGAAACTAAAGATGATTACATGAATGACATTTATGAAGGAACTTACCATGTCATTTTTTTGTGATAATTGTTGTATAAGTCCATTTTAATTGTCATAACAATTCATCAATAGGAAATTACAATGTTAATTTTTGTGGTGACTATCTTATACGTTTATTTCAATCATCATGATAATTTATCAACAAGAAAGTACAATATTGCTTTTTTATGATAATTGTTGTATAAGTCTATTTCAATTATTGTGATAGTTCATCGGTAATTTATATATCATTTTAGTACTTTACTACCATCTTTAGTTATTGTAAATATACATATGGCCAAACTTATGATGATGTCGATTTTAAATTAATAATTGGTATTTAATTATTTTTCTCTTGGCCTATAGATAAAGTTCCCCTTGCTTTCAAATCGATGATTTTTCAAGATAAATTTCCTTCCATAAAAAATAGGGCCTCTAAATTAAAAGTGTAGATTTTAGTATTTGACATTACTATAACTATTTGAAAATTCTATTGAACTTTTAGAGTTTCTTACAAGGACCTATACCTACACCTTGGAAACAACCCTAAAAGATTCTTGAATTTTTTTATAATACCTCAAGTAATGTTAATATTATAATTTATATTCTTTATCTTAAAAGCTTTTTTTGTTGATAATTTCAAAAATCAATGCTTTTAGAAGGCTATGAAATCAATCAAAATTCCTTCTAAAAACTTGTGTACATACTTTGACCATAAATACAAGAATTTTATAAACCATTTAGATGAACTTCAAACAAGAATCTTTTTAAATTCTTTGCAAAATGTTGGTGTTTATGGTTGAAGTGTAAACATAGATCCTTATAAGGAAATTCAGGAGATTTTAGTTCCTTTTCAATATTGAATATTGTAATCTACATCTTTCATTTCAATCTTAAAAGTTATCTCTTATAGTCACAAGCATCACATCAAATCATGGTTATCTTCTGCACTCAAATAAATGGGCATAAGCACAAGATATCCATGATTTAATACGATTATGATGATCATAAGATTTGAAATATTTCTAATTATACAGTATTGATAGTGTGTGTTGTCCTTATATTCTACCTAATATTTGTGCCAAATGCTCTTGTGTTTTAATGCAAGAATCAATATGTTACTTGTTCTATATGTTGTGTCAAACTTTAATACATAAAAAGCAAGTAGTAAGTCCATTTTGTTGGTGTATGTCCTAGAGCCAATCATATTGATGATTGAAGTTATATACAATGTATTATGTTTTAGGCAATTTAATTATTATATTTTGTTTTTATTATTATTATGCGCAATTTATAACTTAATATAATAATTATCCTTGGAATAGCTTTGCTATTCCTAAAATGCCCCTAGTCAAGTATTATTATGAAAAGGATAGTAATAATACATCGAGACTAGCATGTATAGTGACTGATGATTACGAATCATGGATATGTGATATCAAGTCAATACATGAGTACATTGCTAGTGAACAATGTACTGGACTGACCCACTATGAGAATATTGCATGGATAAACGTGTCATAAGTTATTCTCATATGATCACAACTACACATAAACCTTTGACCTGAAGTCACTACGGTTCCCTACATGAGAAATTACTCACTTTAATATTGTCCTATATCACCTTTAATCAGGTGACAAGTAGGGCATTGATTGGGTGTGTCATAAATCATGCAGAGGGAAGTGAGTGATGTAAATGGGATTTTGTTACTCTTGTATAAAAGAGAAATATCCTTGGGCCCCTTGATTGAGTGAGACTTAGAAATGCATGGCCATGCTCAGTTGAATTAATATGTGATATTAATTATTTATTTTAAGTCTACTCAGTATCAAGAAATATAAATTGAACATTGACGAGGATGACACATTCCATGCCTCCAGTTCAATTTGGATATTATTACAAAAGGGTCATGATGTAAAACGTTGATCATGTATTAGGTGGATGTCGAATCACAGACATTCTTACTACTTGAGTGGCAGTGATGTATTGCTAGATACCGCTCGCTGTCTATGGCTCAATAATAAGTCATTGTCAACGTAGTAAGAACCTACAGGGTCACACAAAAGGAGTTGGAATAAGACAATAATTAATTGGACTTTAATTATATTAATATCCAATTAATTGGACTTATTTTCGTGCATATATATTATTAAGAATAATAAATTCACGTTTTATATATATATATATATATATATATATATATATATATATATATATTATGTGATATTATTTGATATTAAAGTAATATCAAGTAATTATCTTATCAGATATTAGATAAATATATTATGAGATAATATTATTTTGATATTTGATAACTATATGGAATTATCTAATATTAAGATATTTATATTATGAGATAATATCATTATCTAATATTAGATAATTAATAGATAAGTCTTATCTCTTCCCATTATCTCTAGGATAAGGATAAGATGAGTTGTTAAGTGTGATTAGGATTTTGGAAGCATTATCCTAGTAGGACTAGGATTATGGCTTGCCTAAGTTCTATAAAAAGGGACTTGAGGGCAGCACTTAATAATCACGTTTTAAGCTTCCATATAAACCCTAAATCACTCAAAAACATCCAATCCTAATTCTTAGAGAGAAAAACGCATCCTAGCAGACGCGTGGAGGGTGAGAGGTCGTTGTTCACTCCGTGTGGATACCGTAAAGACGCTGTACCTTCCGGCCGGCGTTTGATTCATCCGCTCTCAAGTTTTGATCAGTAGAAACACGAGTGCCCAATAGGTAAAACCCTAATCATTGACTTATGCTTTTTGCATGGATCCTAGGTAGAATTCGGATCAAAATTAAAATTCCGCTGCATGTGATAATCCGAAATACCAACACATTTTTGCATTAAAAATAAAAATACTTAAACTACTATAGTAAATGAAGCAATTAAGCACCCTAAGGCCAATAAATACAAAATTGATGGAATTAAGCACATTAAAAACCAATAAACAATATGAAAGAATTACAAGCAGAGGATAACCACTCTTTCTTTTAATTTTCGTAAGGATGACATGTATGTTTATTATAAATGAAAAGTCTATTATTCATTGTAAATAATAATTTTTTTCTTTGTGTATATGTCCATATACTAACATAGAAATAAATAAAATGAAAGAATATATTTTTTTATAATAGATTGTCTCCTTTCTCATTTATTCTATTTAAACATAATTTGTTGTTGCTTTGTTTAATTGTATAATAAAATATTATAATGCAAAAAAGAATTTTAATACTACTAATTTCACTTAAAGTAAATTGTAATTTGGATATCAACTTGATACATATGTGATGTATATGTAAATTGTAAATTATAATGCATATGGTATGTATAATTAAATCAATTTTTTTTAATACATGTTTATTGTATCTAGTCATTCTAGAAAGGTTTTGGAATTGTTTTGGAATGGTTATAGAAAGAGTTATTAAAGCAAAATGAAAAGGAATATATTTTTTAATAAAATGCATTCATTTATTATGACATTGATTTTTATATAATAACTAATGTTAAATATTACTTAATAGGATGATGTCATTATATTAAAGATAATGGTTTTTTTTTCAAATCAATGTGTAACATTATTTTTAAACATTAATTTTTTGTAGTAACTGATGTTTGGAAACTTAGGCCATGGATATAAATTCAAAATGAAAAAGTTAAAGTATGGCATGAGTTGAAAATAAAAAAAGTAATGCACAATGTCATTTGCAAATTTCATCCTAAATATCTTTCGACCCTAAAATAATTCTTTATTTAATAAGATATACTTTCCTTCCAACCTTAAAATCTTCTCTTTGTTTTTTGTGATTTTGCTCACCAATTACTTTCCAAGATTGAAGCTCCAAGCCATTGCTAAATATGTGTGGACTTGTACTATCAAAAAAAATATAAAATATAAAAGTAAGAAGTTGTGAAGTTTTTATATTTATTCTTGTAATTTAGTTTCTTTTTTTATAGTCGACCATATTTTATTGTTAGTTATCATTTTGATGTAGTTGTTATAAGTTATAATAAATAAAAATTTTAATCTCATTTATCTTCTTTGTTATTTTATGGTATTATTTATTATTTATTCATATGAAAATGTGCAATATCATATGTCAATTTTTTTTTTATAAATGCTTATTGCATTTATAGGTATTATATTCAAGAGACTTTTTTAGAAAGTGTAACCCTTACATATTAAGCAATAGGTATTAGAGTGAAACACCTACCTTTAATTAGGGTATTGTATACAATCTTTAATTGTTTTGATCTTTTGTTATTCAATTTATTTTTTAAAGTTATTTAAATTAAGATTCTCTAAAGTTAAAGGAAATGTTGAGTTTCTATATTTGGTTAGAAATAGATAGGAAATAAAGAGGATAAGAGAGTGAGGAACATAAGGATAGAATTAGGGTTTAGAATAAAAAAAAGTGAGAAACTGAAGGATATGGTGGAGGTTGAGGTTTTAGTAGGTAAGGTGGGTGGACATACAATGCTAGTTATTTAAATTAATTGTTGTGGTATTATGGGAATTATATGTTTATTTTTTTGAAAAAAAAAATATTGTTTAGTGTTATTTCCTAAGATTGTAAAAACATAAATGATATTAATTTTTTGGGAATAAAAATTAATGTTATTGTTATATTTTATGATAGTTTACATATTGACATTAAAGCTATATATACTATGATACTCAATTACACATAAATCATTTTTTGACATCTAATCCTCTAAACACCTGACATTAATAAACTATTGTATAATAGTAATCATTAAATCTCACTTTACTAATATCAAATACATGCTTGCTTTTTAGTTTTTATTATTTATTTTTATGATTTATTTTTGTATTATGAATGAAGAGATGGACAATGATTGTAATAAAAATAAAAATAAAGCATAATAGTATTAATTATGAATTTGGAAATGATTTAAATTTATCGCACTTTCAATATAAACTATCTTTACACTATCACATACTTATGTATTTGCATATTAATAAAAAACTATTAAAACTCTTTTATTGTAATCAAAATTTGTTAATCACTTTTACTTTTTAATGACATATCTTCCTCCCATTTTACTAATCGTGTGAAACATTTTATATTATCAATGGATCAAGTTTAAACTCTTTTGAAAAATGTAATAATCACCTTAAATATTGTGTTTACTCTTGATAAGAACTAAATCAACAATTGAAACGAAATGTAGCATTATAATTCATAAATTAATTATATTAAATTGAGTTATATAAAAAATTAACAAATAATATGACTTATAAATAAACTTAATAAAATAACAAAGAAAAACCATAATAAAATCTATGAAAATTTAGTTATTAACAAAATATTAGGTCATTTTCCTTTTAATTCAATGTATCTCTAAAAAAATTTATCTTACAATTTAAAAATACCAAAAAGTCAATTTAATTTGTAGACAAATTAAAAAGAGAAATTATAAGACAACCAATTTTCAAAAATTGATTCCAATTCACTGGGTTTAATTTGTTTGTCTAGTTAAATCTAGTTCGATCATAAAAATATGCATAAAAAATGGGACCAAAATTGAAATTTGAGTATAAATCAGGGGTTATTATTAAATATATAATAAAAAAATTTGTAAAATTAAATTTAGTGTGTATAAAAAATTCAAAACTTAATTTTGAATTACAATTATTAATTTTGGATTCAACCACTCTAATCCAATCTGATGAAACAACCATCGTATTTATTATTTGATATCACTAAATAAAATTTTATTTTATTTATAATTTTTTATTTTAATTATATTTTTGAATTTCATTTTATTTGATCTAAAATATATACTATATGAAAAATTTATTCTCTTTTTAAAATGCATTTATCATGATACTATTAAAATTTATTTTTAATTGAATTTAATACATCTTTTAAGACATTCTAAATAAATGAATTTATTTACAAATGGATTGAAATCATATTTTTGACAAAATTTTTGAATAATAAAATTTATTTATAAATAAATTATATTCATTTCTGAAAAATTGTAATAGCAAACGAACTTTTAATTGTCCCTAGTATACGCTTCACAAGACATGTTAGAATCTCAGCACGTTTAACTCGTGTATTTACCAGAAAAATATTAATTCTATATTGAAAATTGAAGAATACCATACTATTCTTACGTTGATACTTTTGGACAACAAATTTTCTACCTTACGTTGAATAAGATAAATGACAATATCAACGTTCCAATCTCGTGAACTTTCCGAAGAAAAGACTACTTTGATGTAAATGTAATTTTATTCCTCCATGTTTTAGACGTAAAAGAATGTTACACATACAAGTGACCCTCGCCTCACAATAATAAAAACATGATAAAAACTTTTTGATGACTTAATAAAGGTGAAAATTATTCTTTACTTATATGTAATATAATGCTATTTATGGTATGCTTACTTGCAATCTAAAGTATCTAAGATTATTTATAATTTGTATGGTTAATATTTTATTCATTCATATTAAATTTTTATCTAAATTTGATGGAAATTATCTCACGTAAGTCATGTGCTCTCTTATTAACTCTTATTTGATCTAATTTTACTCAAATTTATTCTTAGTTTTAGTACATTGCTTCTAATTTCCTCTTCTACATGAACATGAGAGTAAATTGATTGGATATTTTGGATAAATGAAAACTATTCAACCAAAACTTATGAGTTACAATGATATCCTACAAATGGTTAGAGAACCATAATGACAGAATTTTATGCCCTGTTCTACCTCAAAGAATTGAGCAAATGTTTGATTCTATTAGAACCAATGCTTAATGAAAATTCAAAGATAGGAGATTGATGTATTAGGGTTAAGGAAGAAATGGGGGGAGAGGTTACACAAATTAAATTTTTTTGGAGCTCCATTATTTTGGTTTAATGAAGAAGGAAAAAGAGCATGTGAAAGACATGTTTTAGATTATATTACATTGGATTAAAAAAAAAAGGCATAATTTGCCTAACGGTGTAAATCATAAATGATCTATATTTTTTATATTTAAATCACAAATGAATAAGTTACAAACAAGGTCATATTATGAATAGATGAAGTGTATTTTTTTTCTTACTTAAATAAAAGATCATGATGGAATTAAAAATAATAAAGGTTAAAATTTACAAAATTCATTAATTACTAGGCATGTTATATAACAAATGATTTAAATGATATGCTAAAAATTTTATATTTAAGTCAATATAATAATATTTGATATTATTTTATAAGTTTTACTTTCTATCATATTTAAAGTTAAAATTCAAAAATTTACGAGCATATATTAAATGAATTATCACTCTTACTATTAAATTTAAATTTTCTTCTTATTAATATATTAATAAAAAAATATAATCTAGAATAGTTTTTCTTGAACATACGTAATCATATTAAAACATCTAGGTATATATTCCTTGTCTAAAGAAACTATCAACCGTACAAAAATAACAAAGTCCAATTGTTTTCAATTTCAGATTCTTGTGAAAAGATGTTTCCATGTCCCAACTTGGCTAATGCTCATTGCCCACCCACTACCCCTGAATCTCCACCCCATAAATTTTCATAAAAAATTCACTTTAACACTTCCCATGTGTATAGTTACCCCACATTCAAGAAAGCAAAGTCTGTTACCTCACGATTTTCTCAATTTGCATTCATTCATTGCGAGGCATAACTTTTTTTTTTGTAAATTGAGGCATAACTTTTATTATATACAATATGAGTACAATGCATGGGTAATAAATATAACTTTTAAAAAAGAAAATTGTAAACATTTGCACATGCCCTAGTATTAATGAATAATTAATTACCAATCAAAATTATAATTTAAAGAAGGAAGAAATTTTTTAGGTCTACCATGAGATATTAAAGTTTTAGTGATATTTCCTCTTATATTTTAACAAATCAACGTTGTTAATATAATGATCGAGTTGTTCTTAAAATTAGTAAATTAGCTTTGTGATTTGAGAAAAAATAATACAAATTAATACTGAGCATCTCAATATTACAGTAAAATCACAATTTTTTTCCCAAAGAAGAACTACTTATTCATAGAAAAATGTAAAGGAAGTTATCTTACTAATCAATTCACACGAGATTCACTCACCATCACTTATTCCAACAAATATTTCTAATTTTGATATAATATGAAATTTTCAATTCTATTGTTTATTATATTAAAAATGATTAAAAACTATTTAAAAACAATGATTAACAATGACAAAATTTTATTTACATAAAAAATAAGTATATTGCAAGTAGTAGAAGTTTAAATTTTTCAAAAAAAAAGTACTTTATTTAATTCAATTTACATTAAAAATTTAAATGAATTAAATAAAAGTACATAAATTCTTTAAAAAATTCTTTAAATGAAATTTTTGTGATTCACAAAAATAATTTAATATTCATACAACCATAAATCCATAAAGAGGAGTACAATAATTGCACAAATAAAATAAAGAGTTTTAAATTACCTGACCCTCCTGTTGCATCCATGATATCTGATTGTAGAATTGGTTGGATCACTACCCACTCTTCCTCAGGTGAGTCTCAGAGATAATATTTGGAATTATAAACAGCAATTTAATGAGAGACTGCAGCTCACCTTATAAGAAGGTGGATAGGGATCCTAACCCTAACCCTAACCCAACTAGGATTAATTGGCCCATCACAATTAATCTAGAATAGGGTATATGCACACACTTTAGAGTTTTAATATAACACAAAGTCTAGGCATTATTATTATATTAATGACATTGAATTAATATTAATTCAAGTATATATTAAAATATGTTTAGTCCATTTTTTTACAATCTCCCACTTGGACAAACACATTTTAATGTATAATTTAAATTACAATATGTGGCCACTTTTAAACAATGTCATTAATACAATTCATACCATTACAACCATAGGTCAAATATGAGATTTCATTAAATACATACCTGATCATTCGATAGGGTTGAAAAGATATACATATATGAAATACCCATTCCAAAAGATCAAACAATATAAAATGTGTGCATAATCGAAATATACAAAATGATCCATGCATCCGCCTAAGATACTTTACAATAGTTTGAGACAGGGTCTTAATGTCTTCTTATACTGCCATAATTCAAATAACTATACTTTATGGCAATATTATAAAATCTCGAGATCAACATAATTTCAGTTTCATAAATACTCCCACTAACCCAAAACATCAAAAGAATCAATAAGGCCCGTATTCAATACATGTCTTTTAAATATTCCTACGGCTAGGCCTTTGGTTAATGGGTCTGCAAGTATACAATCTGTCAAAATATGCTCAATATGAGTAAGATGCTCGCGTATCTTCTCTCTCACAAATTGAAATTTCACATCAAAGTGCTTTGTACTAGTAGAGCTTTTATTGTTTTGAGAGAAACTAATAGCAGCAGTATTGTCGCAGTAAATGATTAAGGGTTTCGAAATGCGTTCAACTAAGCAGAATTCAGAGATAAAATTCCTTAACCATATAGCCTCTCGAGTGGCTTCATAACAAGCAACATACTCTGTTTTCATAGTGGAGGTTGCTGTTAAAGATTGTTTGACACTTTTCTACGATACAGCTCCTCCTGCAAGCATAAAGATATATCCAGATGTTGACTTCTTATCATCTAGACAGCTAGCAAAGTCAGAGTCTGAATAGCCTATGCAAATTAGATCACTGGATCTTCTGTAGGTCAACATATAATTCTTTGTACCCTGTAGGTACCTCATGACTTTCTTGGCTGCTATCCAATGTCTTTGACTAGGATTACTTAGGTACCTCCCAAGCACACCAATTGCAAAAACAATATCTGGGCATGTACACACCTGGGCATACATCAGGCTACCAACAGCGGAAGCATATGAGACTATACTCATTTTAGATTTCTCATCATCATTTTGAGGACACTGGGCTTTGGAAAATACTTCACCCTTTTGAATGGGCGTAGCACTATACGAGCATGAAGCCATGTTAAATCTCTTAAGCACTTTGTCTATATATGCCTTTTGAGACAAACCAAGCAAACCCCGGGATCTGTCACGATGGATCTCTATGCCAAGCACAAAAGACGCATTTCCAAGATCCTTCATATCAAAATTCTATGACAGTGCTAATTTTGTCTCGTTCAAAAAATTTATATCATTACTCGCAAGGAGAATGTCGTCAACATATAATACCAGGATCATAAAATTGCCCGCGCTTATCATATAATAGATGCACTGATCCATTGCATTCTCCTTAAATCCAAGAGAGGACACAATCTCATGAAATTTGAGATACCATTGCCTGGATGCTTGTTTCAGGCCATATATTGACTTATTCAACTTACACACTAAGTGCTCTTTTCCATTCTCTTGGAAACCATCTGGTTATTTCATATAAACTATCTCCGACAAGTCACCATTAAGGAAGGCAGTCTTCACATCCATTTGATGTAGCTCGAGATCAAAATGAGCTACTAAAGCTATTATAACTCGAAATGAGTCTTTGGTCGAGACTGGTGAGAAGGTTTCCTTATAATCAATTCCTTCCTTCTGTGTGTAACCTTTAGGTACTAATTTGGCTTTATATCTTTCAATTTCACCTTTAGCAGTCCGTTTGGTTTTAAAAATCCACTTGCAACTAACTGGTTTACATCCTTCAGGTAGCTCCACTAAATCCCATACATTATTCTTGTACATTGAATTTATTTCGTCCTCCATGGCATGAATCCATTCTAAGGAATTAGAACTTGAAAGAGCTTCTGAAAAGTTAATAGGATCAGAATCGTCATTCATATCAAACTCATGTTCTTGCAAATAAACAACGTAATCATTTGAAATTTCCTGACGCCGAGTTCTTTGAGATCTTCTCAGGGGAATTTCCTCAATTTCTTCATTTAGTTCATTCACTAATTAGATCGGTTCAATTATGGGTTGGACTGGATTAATTTGTGGTTTTATGTGAAATGATTCTTCAGAAGGCACTATCAGAGGAACAACACTATGTTTATCAGGTATTTGGGAAACATTGCTTTGTTCTTCTCCTAGGGAGATCTGAAGTGATTTTCTCCTACTGTCCAATTCATCCTCGAAGTAAACAGCACGATCAGATTCAACAACTCTCAATGAATGAGATGGGCAATAAAGCCTACTTCCTCTTGAACCAATACAATAGCCAATGAAATACCCACTAATTATTCTTACTTCAAGCTTCTTAGTATGTGGGTTATAAGGTCTAACTTCAGCTTTGCATCCCCAAACATGAAAATGTTTCAAGCTAGGTTTCTTACCATATATCAGCTCCTATGGGGTCTTTGGTACAGATTTGCTTGGAACTTGATTCAACACATACGCAGCTGTTCTTAAGGCATCACCCCATAAAAATTCTGGTAAAGTGTAATGAGTCATCATACATTGTACCATCTCTATAAGTGTTCTATTCCTCCTCTCTACGATTCCATTCTGCTCTGGTGTGCCAGGCATATTATAACTAGCTTCTATTCCACACTCTTACAAATATTTTGCAAAAGGATCATGGTTTCTTTCAGTTTCATCATATTTGCCATAAAATTCACCACCTCTATATGAGTGTAAACATTTTATTTTCTTTCCCAGTTTCAATTCAATTGCAACCTTGAACCTTTTGAAGGCTTCTAATGCTTCAGACTTTTCAGAAAGAAGTTCTACCCATCCAAATCTTAAATAATCATCAGTAAAGGGGATAAAATACTTGAAGCCTCCCATTCCATTGGGTGATATGGGTCCACACACATCAGTATGGATTAACTCCAAAATATTCTCTTTCCTGGTCCTTTTCCTTTTTCTAGCTCTAGCTGTTAATTTTCCTTTAATGCAGTTTATACAAATGCTGAAATCTGATAAGTCAAGATTAGGTAAAACTCCTTCTTTTATCAATCATTCCATTCTTTCTTTGGAGATTTGGCTTAATCTTCTATGCCAAAGTATTGAAGAAGTTTCATTTAACCTTGGTCTTTTATTTCCAACAACTGAGTTGATGGAATTTTCAAAAGTATTATCTAAATCAATTTTATATAAGCCACTATTCAAAGTACCAGTTCCAATAACACAGGAGTCATAATATATCTTAAAATTATTATTTTCAAATAAACATGAATATCCATCTTGGTCTAAACAAGTAATAGAAATCAAATTCCTTCTCATGGAAGGTACGAAAATAACGTTTTTCAATTCTAAAATATGACCAGTAGACAGATGTAAGAAAATAACTCCTATGTGTTGAACTTGTACTTTGTCTCCATTTCCTAATCTCAAAACTGTTTCACCCTCACTTGGCTTCCTCAGATGTCTCAGTGCCTGCAAGCAATTAGTAACATGGATAGTGGCACCAGTATTCAACCACCAAGTGTTAAAAGGAACTTCAACATTATTAGATTCAAAACAAACTAAAGCTAAAAGGTTACCTTTCTTCTTCTTTTCAAGCCACTTCTTAAATTTGAAGCAATCTACCCTTTTGTGCCTATACTTCTTGCAGAATTTACTGTTTCCTTTGAACTTGACTTTCTTAGGCTTATGTTATTGCTCCCTCAATCCTTCTGGAATGGCCTATTTGCTTGTCCAGAACTCGAACCATGAGAGATGAAGTTTGCCACTTGCATCTTTATCTTCTTCATATCTTCTTCTGCTTGAGTCACTATGGAAATCATCTCATTAATAGTCCATTCTCCCTTCTGAGTGTTGTAAGATGTTTTTAACACATCATATTGAGAAGGAAGCAACTTCAGGGCTTGCCAAATCAAGTAACTATCTCCCAGATCAACATTCATGCTCTTCAATCGACTGTAATAATGCACTAATTTCATTATATGCTCTCGAACACCACTCACTCCATCATACACAGTCTTCTCTAATAAGGACAGAAAATGTCCTTTTTTAGCTTTATCAAACTTAACATATTTTTCAGCCACTGAATCCAGGAACGTTTTTTCCTTCTGAATATCAGGAATACTTTGCCTAATGGTCTTATCCATAATGTACTTTATCACCATCAAACAGACTCTATTGGAATGAGTCCATTTTTCATGATGGGCTCTTTAAGCAGGAGTTGACTCTTCACTTTTCACGTAAAGCTAGATCAAGGTTAGAGACTGCCAGATACAGTCTCAAAGATTCCACCCAGTCCTCATGATTAGTCTCATTTAAAGTTTTCACAAAAATCAGTTGCATAGGTACAGAAGCTGAGAAAATTTATTAAAATTTATGAAATTAATCATAAATTAACAACATTGCATGTTTGAACAATAATCATGCTTAAAATTTTCCTTTCAAAATATACAACTATTTACAGTATAATGCTATGATACTTAATACCGATGGGGTATAAGTATTATAACATAATACAAGAACTATATGCTAAAATCCTAAAACCTAACACCGATAGGGTATTTAAATTTTTAGAAAATTAACATATAATCCTAACACTCATATTATCACCTACAAACTATATTAATAGAATTATACCGATAGGGTATAATTTCTATTAATATAGTACTCTCCTAATTTTAATTATTCTAAAATTAAATTATCATAACAGTAATTTAATCAACAATATTACATAAAATAGTACAAAAATTTCATGCAATTAACCCACGATAGGTGAGTATAATTACATAAAATTCAAAGGTAAAATATGAGTAATTATAATCTTTCTATAAATTAAACAATTAACTGCATATTAATGACAAAATTATAAAAATATGCATACAATATGTGAATCATTCAAAAAAAATTTAAACAGTATATAATTATACAAAGATTATATGTACAAAAAATTTCAGGTCAAAATTCAATACAGTATATATATATATATATATATATATATATATATATGAAACGTTAGAAATATATATAAAATATGGAAGTATATATGTTTATATATATATATATATAAATTAAAATTAAAAATTAATAAAAATATTTTGTTTCCAATTTTTCTTTTTTTTTATCAAAATAAAACTCGGAGTAGAGCATAACTTAAAACACATAAATACATATATATATATATATGAGACGTCAGAGACATATTTAATCACCAGAGACAAAGGTTTGATCTTTGGTCTAATGGAGAAACAGCTATGTTCTTATATAATGAGGTATTTTAACGTACCTCTCCTAGAAATTATCAATATATATATAAATCAATAGTATATATACCAAATGTCAAAAGACATAATGCAAAGAAAATTCGACCCAAATTTTATATCGAATCGCAAACCACTATATATATATATATATATGAGATATCTCCGGAACCATATATATATATATATATATATATATATATATATATATATATATATATATATATATATATCCAGAATATATAGAGAAGAGAACCGTGAATTTATAACAATCATATATCTCAAAATTCTGAAATTTGCACGCAATTCAAAACCTAACAGATGTTCCAAATTTTAAAATATATATATATGGACACAGTATAATAGTTTCTTCATATTTTTGAAACAAATTCAGAAAAATTGTCAAAATTTAATCTCAATTCAAATCAACAACATACTAATTAAAATAAATAAGAAACAATAAATCTAAAGTAATATTGCCATAATTTTATTTTGATGTATTATGGCCGAACCATATAAGGAATTCATACTAGATAAAATAAAATATCAAAATATAATTTGTACAATTTGACTCATCAATATGGATTTTAGGCTCTGATACCAATTGAAAAAAAATTTTGGGATTCACAAAAATAATTTAATATTCATACAACCATAAATTCATAAAAAGGAGTACAATAATTGCACAAATAAAATAAAAAGTTTTGAATTACCTGACCCTCCTGTTGCATCCATGATGTTTGATTGTAGAATTGGTTGGATCACTACCCACTTTTTCTCAGGTGAGTCTCAGAGATAATATTTGAAATTACAAACTGCAATTTGATGGGGGACTGTAGCTCACCTTATAAGGAGGTGGATAAGGATCCTAACCCTAACCCAACTAGAATTTATTGGCCCATCACAATTAATCTAGAATAGGATATATGCACACACTTTAGAGTTTTAATATAACATAAAGTTTAAGCATTATTATTATATTAATGACATTGAATTAATATTAATTCAATTATATATTAAAATATATTTAATCCATTATTTTACGTCATTTCATTTCGATTAACTCGTACACCAATAATTGACATTGGCACCTCTTGATCAGCTCAATAATATCAAAACTAATCACTTGCCCTTCGAGGAAAGTAATTCTTTTTCTAATAAGAAAAGTAATTAATTATTCAATGAATAAGGGTGGCCCGGAATTTGGCTATTTTGGGAAATTTAAATGGGAAGTGGCAACCTTTATGATTAAACGGCACAGTTTCAATCAAATGTTTGTTCAATTCAATAATGTCAATTTCTACCGCTAAATATAAGATCTTAGGTAGCAAAATGGGCGGCGCCGCCTTTTGCCGACGATGGAGCGACCGAACTTAACCACGTGGTGAGTTGTGATTGGATGAATAAACAGTAGTGACCTAACTCTCTTTGCTTCACTGTGCTTGGATACTTGACTTGACGATGAAATGCGTTGCTGATCTGTACGGTGGGCCTGCTACCTCTGGTCCGACACTAGCCGACGACGTGGGGATTGGCCACGTGGCATATGGTAATTCACAAAAATAGTACAATGACGCTCTTATCAATTTTTTTAATAATAAGCATTTTTTTCACCATCTTATAATTTATATTTCTTTCACTTTTATTTATATGAAAAATTTTACATTAATTCTATTTTTATAAAATATTAATTTATTAAATTTTATTTTTTATTTATTTTTATATAAAAATTAATTTATTCAATTTCATCCATTAAGAATAAAATTAATATAAAATATATTTTTAAAAATTTCAAAAATAAATTTCAAAAAAGTGAAAAAAAAGGATTTAATCATTTTTTTAACATCAGACCTATGTGATAGATTTGATCATTTTAAGGCATGACAGTTACGATTCAAATACTATTTTATATAGATAACCAATTATTTCTTATTTCTTTTAAGATTTTTTAATAATTTTTTAAATTTAAAATATTTTAAATAAATAGAAAGAGAGATAAACCTAAAAAATGTAAAAATTTTATATTGTTAAACCTAGGTATTTTAAAAATATGTAAAAATTAATTATGTATATATTATAATACATGCACAAATGACTTACAAAAAAACAAGCACTAGGAATGTCGTACCCATGGGACAGTGGGAACCTAGACAGTGGTGCTTGGCCCCTCAATTTGGTGTTTTACCGTTTTAAAGTCGTGTTCATATTGACTACTGAAACGTCGCTTTCGAAGATAGTATACACACCAACAAAAGTGGAAAAAAAAATCTCTTGTAATTAATTAATTAATAGGGTTTTATTTATCGGTAATTAATTGATTTAGTAGTAATAAATTAAGTCTTAAAATATTATAAATTTAAAAGTTTCGAGTCTAATTTTTAAAAACTTTATTATTATGAATTATTTATTATTTATTATTTCCTCTCGATTTATGCCAAATAAATATAAGGTTAGCTAGATTAAAAAAAGGGGGCGGGGTGGTTATTTGCCGTAGGCAGAAAATAATGGAAAGGGTTTTGCAATGCTAGCTTAATAAGCATATGGTGATTGGCATCTTAATATCCTAATGTCACTTTTGAAACTTGTTTTTATGAGCAAATTATATCGACTTCTCCTAAAATTTGATATAATTATATTCAATATTTTTTATCTTTTAATATTATATATATTGACTTCTTATTAATTTTTTTCTATTATAAAATATGATAATTTTAAAATTTTAATTATAATTCCTTTTCTAATATTATTTTTAATGATTGTAAGATAATTTTCTTATATTTATTGTATTAATCTACCTTATCTTTGAAAAAAAAATAGTAAGCCTATTGTATTACATTAAACTCCCCTCAAGTTTGACACAATTATCCTTGACACCCTTCATTTTTTAAAATTATACACATTCACCCCTTATTCGTTATTCTACCAT
Organism: Sindora glabra; assembly: GCA_020226215.1. NCBI lineage: Eukaryota > Viridiplantae > Streptophyta > Magnoliopsida > Fabales > Fabaceae > Sindora > Sindora glabra. The sequence continues at coordinate 83,609,912 of CM035228.1, forward strand.
TATAAAATATTGTAATTTTAACTTTTTAATTGCAATTATTTTCCTAGTATTATTTCTATTGATTGGAAGACAATTTTTCTATATTTTTATATATAAATCTACCCTTTTTTAAAAAAAAAATTGTAAGCCTATTATATTTTTATTCTTCAATGAAAGAGCATATTTGTATGTAAAAATGTTTTAAAAAATATCTTTCAGTCATTAGAAATAATATTAAGAAAGAAACTACAATTAAACAATTAAATTCACTATATTTCATAGTAGTGGAAGACCGAACAAGGAGTGAATGTGTATAATTTTAAAAAATAAAGGGTATTGAGTGTATTTAGGCCAAATTTTAAGGAAAGTTAATATAATTTACTCATTTTTTTATCGACATGTTAATATCTTGATGTTACTTCTAAAATTTTTTTTCATTGTTTTAATTTCGAACTCAAATCTTGTAATTAATTATTAATAAGGCATTTAATTTATAGAATTGTACATTTTAAAAATATTAATATTCTTGAAAATATAATTTTTTAAAATTTAATTCTAAAAAATGTGACATTATTATTTTTTAATTAATTTGCATAGTTTTAAAAATTATTGTTAAATTAATAAAAATATCCACATAAAAAATTAAATAGTTAATAACAATGAATAATAGTGGGAGATGATTAACAATAGTCATTAGTAATAAATAGTGGCCAATAGATGTTACCAATGACTAGTTATAGGTTGTGGTCAACAAAGGTCACCAGTAATGGACGACAGTTACAACAATCACTCGTAATAAGTGGTAGTAGTCAATAGAGGCCATTAGTAATAAGTGGTAACTATAGTAATTACTTATAATAAGTGGTAAGTAATGACTAATAGTATTTATTAGTGGCAAATAGTAGCCAATGATGGCTACATGCGACAAATGGTGATAATAGTGAGTACCAATGATGGATGATAGCTGGTGTTAGATGGTGGAAGGTAGGTGATGGTCTATTGCAACAAGTAGTAATGAAATGAGATATTAATAATGGTAAAATCTTAATAAAATGATGGTTAAAATAGTATATTTATATTATTATAATATTTTCATATTATAAGAATATAGAATACTCATCTTTATAGACAAAAATATTATAGAGGAATATTAAGTTAAAAATATTCTTAAAAATATTCATGTTTTCAGGAATAATTTTTTATTAGTTGATTCAAACACAATAATCCTACATTTTTCTTAAAAAATTCCCAAAAATGCTAAAAAAAATGTGAACTAAACATTATCTAAATGATTTGTTGCCACTTTTGTTATTAACATATATTTACATATATCATAAAAAATTTAAACCATATGGTAATATATATTTATTATTTATACATTTACCCTTATAATGATTTAACATACAATTTTTTGCATTCTAGCTATATTGTACCCGGCCTTATTAACAAGAAAAATGTCGAATAACAATTTTTAATGGAATTTGACATAGACAATTCAGCAGAAGCACCGACCAAATTCAAATGATTTGAAATTTTTTATCATGGCCTAATCCATGAGAAAATAATTGACAAATTTATTGGAAATTTATCAAAAATGATTTTTAGCAAAAAATGTATTAAAATGAATAAAATTAATAATTTTATTTTTGAAATTATAATATAATAATAAATGGTCTCTAAATTATATTAAATAACTAATTTCATTGCTAAATAATAATTCTTACAGATAAATTTGTCCATTCATACAAATTTATGTAGATAATTTTATCTCTAAATATTTGCATAGAGTAATGAATTTATCTGTATAAATTATTATTTAGAAACAAAATTGATTATTTAATATAATTTAAGAATTATTTTATCAACATTTTGTAATTTTAGGAACAAAATTAATAATTTTGTTAATAAATAAGAAAATTGGTATGAAGTTAAAAAAAAACTCAATATTTTCAACTTATTTCCAATGAATTGTACAACATATTTCTATCAAAAAATTGAAACGCATTTTTTCAAAATGGAACTCTTTCTTCTTCTCTACCTTTTTTTCCCTCTTTAACCTTAAAATAAAGGTTAGTAAGAATTTTTGCTTGTTATTTAAGTAATTATAATTCAAGTACAATTATTGAATAAGGATAGGAGAAATTAATTTTTATTATTTTTTTCATTTTCCTTTTAATTCATAATAGGTTTAATAGTTGTATTTTTAATATTTATTTTGGAACTAGAGCTAGAAATTTTAATTGTTATTTGGTTTTTCTATAGATTGAAATTAGAGTTGAATAGGTGAGTTTTAAATTTGATTCCAATAGTTATATCTTTAATAAAATATAATAATTACTTTTAATTGTCAAAATTTGATGTACACTTCAATTAACATATTATGAAAATTCAAAAATACCGTACATGGATGTATGATAAACTTCTTTCAAGACATAAAGGATATAAGACGAACTTTCTAATGTGATGGACGAACTAATTGACTTTGCAAACATCAAATTCTTTTACACAAAGTCAAGATAACGTATCCATGTGCTCAAAACACCAATGTAGGAAATATCTATTTCCTAACAAAGTCAAGATAAATTTATAGAAAGTTGAATTTCAATATAATTATTGGTAGCAAATTAATCATAATAAGGAAATGCTAATAATACATTAATAATCTTCCAATTGTGTGACATGGAATTGATATGAATTAAGTAATACATACTAAAATATTGTGTTCGATGTTATTTGACTACATGTTGCAGGTTATATAAAATACAATGTGAGAAAGCCTCAGAATGAAAAAATCTAACAATTTTATGTGGCATACCATTATGAATTGCTTTAGCATGAGATGATGAATATAAAATTAGATTTCAATTCATCATTAATTTTTTTTAATCAAATTATACATTTTTTATGTTTGAAACACACCTTTTTTTTCTTTTTTTTTTTGGGGATAAAATCAACTCCTCATAGGAAATTTGATTGAAAATAGAAAAGAAAAATGATACGACCAATAATGAATGAATTATAATTAAAGAAAGATAACATAATATGAATATAATAGATTTTGATAGATATTCAACGATGATAAATGAATTTTGTCGAAAGCAAGATAGTTGATTCGAATATGATAGATTTGATTACACTCTATTGATCACTAAATGTGCGAGTCAATGGAACACTGACAGAGATGCAAATGTATCAAAGGAGGATAATATTTAGAACTGTCAGGGAGATGACTAACTAATATTTTAATGGTAAATTTTATTCTTCAAGATGTCATGACAAAGATTGCTCTAAGATTTTAGAACACACGATGCCCAACTAAACTTTGACAACAAGGATTGTGGAGGAATATTGGGTTGGTTCATTTCATTGCAAACAAATCAAGGTCTTGCGCGATTGTGAGCCTTAGAAGTGACCTAGGAATTTTGATTATTCCAAATTTTAAAAATTGGGGAATTTTTGGATACTACCACAATTTAAAATATTATGCATATAATTAATTACATTTTTATAAAATTTATAATATTTTATACAAAATGTGTTATTTTCTCATAATAATAATAATAATGATAATAAAAGTTATGAGAGTGCAATGATTTATATAAAATTTATAATTTTTTTAATATTTTGTAAACTTTTTTATAAATCTTATAATAAAAAATAATGATGGTTGTAACACTAAAAATTTAGAACCAGTTACAAGATTTGATGAAATTTTTGTGCACTTTAAATAAAGTGTTATGAATTTTATGAGAAAACTTTATAAAACTTGTAAAATTTTATGCATACTATTTCAAGAAGTATACCACATTAAAATTATCTATTAGTCATATTGAAATCTTCAAAAAATATTTTACATAAATCATTTTATCTTTGAAAATTACAGGTTACGTTCCGCTATTAGTCTTTAGAATTTAAAATTTACGCAGTACCTCTTGATTTTTGACTTTTTGAGTAATGTTTTGATACTCATGATTTTACAAGTTTTTATAAAAGCCCTAATAGTTGTAATTTTTTATATAAAATTTTATGATTTTTTTTAAAAAAAATTATAAGTATGTGCAAATCTTACTTGTAATAAATATTTATAAAAAAATTGTAACTCCATCTTTTAAAGTTGCACAAATTTTTATAAAAAAATTCTTAATTTATATAAAAGTTACAAAGTGAAAAAAAAAGTATATAAAAATTTTTCACGAAAACTACGTGAATATATATCGATAAGGATTCTCTCGAATATAAATGGAAACATAACCTGAATCCCTTTTTTAGACCCAAATGCGTTGAGCTTGATTGAGTTGGACTCATGAGACCCTATATTTTGTTAGAAATCCGTTTAAATGAAATATAAATGGTATGTCCTTAACTTCTAAAATGATTTGTTCTATTAAAAACTTCTTGAAAAGATAGTCTTTTCATTTAATTAATTAATGTACACAAGAGTTTATATAAACTAGAAAATATTTTTTTATTGAAGTATAATTATAAAATTTTAAAATAATAGAAATACTCAATATCAAATATAAAGATTTTGATAAAAGATAACTTTCTCTTTTTTAAAAAGAAAATTATTTTTTCCACTATCCATAACTTTAGATATCATTTTTTTTTTATCACAAGCAATATTTTCAAATTTGAACCTATCATCAACCTGATAACACGAATGGGTCACGGTTAGATCGAGTGATTGAATCAATTATTATATTTTTATATATAATAAATTATATATTTCATATATGTATATAAAAATAAATTTATTTAATTAGTACAAATTATTATAGTATTTTTAAAATGCAAATAAATATTAATCTTAATACCATTATGAGTAACATAGAAATAGAAGGAATAATTAATAGATAAACTAATGTCAAAAACCTCTAAGATAGTTGAAGCATAATATCTTATATTTAAATTGTACAACTATCATTTGCTAGAAATATATATTTTAGTGGGTTTAAATATATTGATAGAATATTACTTTCAAATATAAAATAAATATAATCATAATTCATAATATTTTCAAATTTGATTCGGTCATTAACTTGACAAGATGATTAAATCAAAGTCGAATTAATTAAACTAAATAGTCGAATTAACTAATATATTTTTTTATATGTATAGAAGTATATATTACATATATACATATAAGAATTTAAATATACTTAATCTGTATAAGCATATTTTTGAAAGATAAGAAAATAATTATTAACATTACTATAATTGCAATCATTTAGCACAAGTTTAATATTATTTTATAATATTAAAATTATATATCATTTTAATTTAATGAAAAATTTAAATTAAATATATATTTACTAAATGTGACTGATTTAATTATATATAATATAAAATATAAATATAATATATATATATATATATATATATATATATATATATATATATATATATATAGTATCCCTAATGCATTATATATAAAAAAGATCCTTAGTACGATGATGAAGAGCTTGGCATCACTGGAAAAAATTGGGACGGGCCTCAATGCTTTGCACAATTTTTTTTATTAAGAGGCAGAAAGAATTTCTGGTTAACCAGCCTAAACCGATTCGTGCTGGTTCGGTGGGTTGTTCGAAAATGAACGGGCGATATTGGTTCAAAGTGAATGAACCGACCGTTCGGGTTTTCAGGGATATCCAGACTAGATCAAGATCTAATTTTTGATTTAACGGGCTGAATTGGCTGATCAGGTCTGAATTTAAAACATTGATCACAAGATATCAAGGTAATATTTCAATAAAATTTTCTTATTGAGAAATATATTCTAATGATATAAATAAAGCCTTAATTGCGAAATTAATTGATTATCTATTAGCATTAGCCAATTAAGTATCAGCCACATTATAAGAGATGTTTAAGGTACAATTCATTGGTTACTCTTTTGATGAGCTTTTCACATCTCAAAAGCTTAAGATGTCATAATTTAAATTTTAAAGTTTGTAAACAGAGGAGGAGCCAATGAATCCGGCCCTAAAAAATTTTGTTGTCTCCACTTTATATATAACGATTTTATATTAATTTCTTAAAAAATTATATATCTATATATAAATAAATTTCTACAAAAGTTAATACTTAACCCTCTCGAGTAAAAAATTCTAGTTCCAACGTTGGTTGTAAATAGAGGAGAAAAATTAAAATTAATAGCAGAATTCCACTTTAAACCAACTATTTAGTCCTCATAATTTCACGTTTATTAAATAAATAATATTATTTCTTAAAAAAATTGATTCAATTATTCGCGAAAGGCAGGCCAAAAGATTATAATTGGGCTCTATCAAGGGAATTACGAGCTTAAATTTGGGCCATTTGAAATGGGTTTAAAAAGGGCACTCTAACTCAAAGTTAGAGCTTCAAAAAGAGAAAGAGATTTGGCCCGATTTTTGCATCGATCCATAAAAATATGCTTTGAAAAAAAAAAGAGTGGGGATAATCATGATAGAATATGTTATTTTTCATGGGACGAAACACTCAATTTTTTTCTTACGTTAACTTACATTTGGAATGAGAAAGTTTAGACTTAGGATACCGGTGTACTTTTCAAATCCTTCACTACTAATCAATATTTACAAAATAGGATCAACCAAGATTATTGATGATTAGATTGGTTTTAATTGGACAAAATTGGAAAAATAAATAAATAAATCAATCAATCTGATTATTGATTATCGTTTTGGTCATTTTTTTACAAAATTAAATTAGTATTCTTAAAATCTCACTTCAAAATATTTTTTTAAATTATCACTAAATTAATAAAAAATTTCAATTTTTTATTTGATAGTTTTTTATTAATTTTATGATAATTTTATTTGTTAAATTTATTGTTTTATATAAATTAAGACTTGTATTTCAAGAATAGGTATTTAATTTATTTATAAAATTTTCTATAAAATATATAATTTTTTAATTATAATATTATCTTATTTAATCATGCTAAATCATTCAAATTGTGAATTTGAACTTTTTCAATTTAATATCTAATTTTTAAAATATTGCTCCTAACCTATCACTTACTAACTTATTAAACACTTATTTTAATCCTTAACAAATGGGATTAATATTAGTTAGGTTATTATTTAAGTTGGTTTCTCAATTTTGTCATTTAGAATCCCAATTTGCAATGGCAAAAAAATCATCCGCCGTGTTCGCATTATGAGCGCTTAGTTTAGAATTCACCACATCATCATTTTGTTTTAACAAAGTTATCAAATGAATAATCTACCAAAAAAAAAAAAAGGGGGTAAACCAATGAATAAGAGGTGGATGTAATCCGTAAGGACACGTTAAATTAAATTTTAAAAAATTGCATTGTCAATATTATTTTGCAAGATTAACATTTTTTCTTAAGGGGAAAAAAATTGCAGTTGAAAGTGGTATTAAATATTCATTCTGCAAGATTAACATTGTATGATTTTTGTGTTTGATAACTCCAATTTGATATCGTATGAAATATTGGTGTCTAAATAATTTTTAATTGTTGCATTGTCAATATTTATTAATTTTATAATAGTTTTATCTGTTAAATTTATTATGTCCCAAAAAATAAAGGTTATATTGAGAGTGTATATTTAATTTATTTAAAAAATTGTGTAATATATTTAATTTTTTTATTTCAATTTATTTCTTAATTTAACTAGTTGAATTAACAGTAAACCAAAAAATTTTCCAATTTTATATCTAGTTTGATTTTAAAGTATTATTAAAAAAATAATTTTTAATGAATTTAAATTCAATATATCATCAATAATATTTGAGAGATTAGATTGAACAATGAATCAAAAAAGTTTTTGAGTCATAGTTTAATTGATTTGACCGGTGAAATCAATGATCAAATAGGAATGTATTATGTATATGCATGTACATGTATATATTGCATGTATTAATGTATAAGTATAAATATAATCTTAATATTTCTTAGCTTTGGTTTGAATGAATTTAAATTCAGTAAACAATTATATAACAAAACTAAATAATTGAGCAAATTATATTATTTTATAAAAATATTGATTATATCATATAAATTTAATAAATAGAAAATTAAATAATTATTTATTATTGATAACAAATTGTTATATTATAATTATAATATATATCAAATTTATACTTCTATTTCCATAGCTAAAGGTTTAGAGTAGCCCAGTGGTTAATTGTCTAGCACTTTATCTTTAGGATTTAGCATTCGAAGTTAAACAAAAACCTAGTAATCGGTTTCACCAAAATCGAATCAATGGTTGTAATTGATTAATCCAATTCAAGGCGATTTTGATTGGTTCAATTAGAGCTGATTGCTAAAGCACGTTTAAGATATAAATTAGACTAGAAATAGGTCCATTTATCAGTTCAGTCCAATCTTGTGAGCACTAGCTCTCAGTGTAAATCAGTAAAAAAGTGAAAAAAAAAAACTTCTATTATTATATAATAAATTTAATTCATTATCAGTATAATATAATATATTTTTAAAAAATTAATTATAATTAAAATTTTTATTTTAATATTTTTATTAAAATTTAAATTTGATTTATTTTTAATATAAAATATTTTTTATTATTAGTAAATGAAAAAAAATATATGATTAAAAAATTTTGAATGAAACAAATTTAAATAAAATAAAATATAATGAAATGAATTTAAAGTTAAATGCATAATAAATACCATCCATTGGGTGGCTTTCTTTTCCAATGACATTATAACAAAAACTCAACATTATTTTTATTTTGCATAACAAATAAATTAACTTATGACTTGATAATCAAGCTAATAAGTTATAAGTTAGTATTTAGAAGTATTTTACAAACTAAATTATTGATAAAATAATAAGTTTTAATTTAATAAGTTATCTTAAGTAACTTATAACTTATAAATTACTACTGCTTCAATTTTTTTTAAATTTATCCTTATTATATTTATTAATTTATAATCTACACTCTTCATAATGTACACTTAAATATTTTTTAATAACATAATTTAATTTACATTAAACTCTTCATAAATAAAATAAATAATTAAATAAATATATAATATCATAAAATATAATTAGTTTAAGTTTGTTGTATTTGTATCATAATTTTAAACTATAAATATGTAAATATAAATAAATAAATATGTTAGTTCATAAAATATAATTAATTAAATATTACTTATGATATTTTTATTTTAAACATCTTACCTACATTAATATAATTTTATCTTTAAATAAATATGAATTATTATAATTTATATATCTATTTTTATTAATATATCCTTTTATATTATTTTATAATTTTAGTTAATTTAATAATTAATTTTGTAAAATATTTCCTACACAATCAATTAACTTATCAACTATCAACTATTAACTAATTTATTAGTTATTAATTTACTTATTAATTACTTATGGGAAATAGAACCTAAGTCAATCTTTTTTTATAATTAATTTAACTCATATTACAAATTTGCAAATTAAGTTTTTATTATTCATTCATTTGCATTTTTTTATTTTTTTAAATTAAAAGGAAAAAACATTAAGATATCAAATCATCATTAATCTCATAAAGTTAAATTTTTACTATTATATCCATTCCAAATTTCATAATTTAAATTTTAAACTTATGATGTAAATTTTACCATTTATTTATCTTTTATTTTTTTTCTCTTGATTTTGTTAAAACTAAGCAAGAAAAATTAGGGATAAAAAAATTAAAGAATAAATTTTAATTAGTCTCTTTAAATTATAAATTTTTCAATTTAAATATTAATTTTTGATTGAAATGTAAATTTTATATATCCTTATTTTTTGTATTTTTATATCAAAATATTAAAAGAATACATAATTTAAATTTTAATTAATATCTTAAAGTTAAATTCATACTAACACATAATTGTGCATCACATATTAATAATTAATAATATAAAGAAATTTACACTAGCAAATGGCTAGGTGGATTTTCTAGAAATTTGGGAATTTCCTCTTCTATCTCAAGTAAACTTTTTGGAGGGGGTTCTATGGATTGTTGTTGACTTAAAATCTTATGATTAGTTGAATCTAACATGAAAAAACTTATTGATTTTCTCCCAAATGAGCATCGTCTTCCTACTAAGAATTGGGCATTGTTAACTCAATGTCAAAAGTTGATTCATCAAAATTAGCAAGTGGCAATTAAGTGAACTTATTGAGAAGGAAATTCTTATACAAATTGATTGACTTCTTTCGATCGTAGACATCATTTTTTTACTATACATATTTGATCATTCTTTATCTACTTTAAGTAATTTACTTTTTATTGATATTATTGGAGTTATTATCTCTAATTTGGTTAATATGCAATTTTTTTGGGGACTTCAGACCCACCTATTTAAAATGTTAATAATAAGAAGAAAATAATTAATGATAAATAGATATTATTATTATTACTAAATTTTACATAAAAAATTATACTATAACAATGCTATACATACTAACTATATTATATAATATTATATATATTAAAAATAAAATTTTTAATATAAATTAAAAATTAACATTAAATATTAAGTAATAAGATAAATTCATAAAATATAAATATAATTTTTTAAATTTGAACTGAATCAATCAATTCAATTAAGAATCAAATCAAGATTCACTCCAGGTGATGGTAAGAATTTGAAAGTATGATTGGAACATTTTGAATTAATCATACCCACTATTAATTCAGAAAATACACCAAATTGGTGTAAAATTAGTTTGGTGGGATCAATCGAAGATTAGTTGCATCTCAAACACAAAACCTTTAACGTATTGCATGGTCCTTTACCACATGTATCAACTTACCTTTTATTATATAGATGACTTTAATTATATATAGTGTATATTATCGTTTGTTTTTCAATTATAACAATATTTAAATTTTTTATGAATAGTATTATATTAAATATTCATATTTTTTGCTATATATAAGTAAATTATTATTTAGTAAATATTTAGTTTTAAATTTTTATTAAATCTAAATGAAGTATAATTTTAATATCATAAAATAATATTAAAATTGTATTAGATAATTATAAATTTAATAAGATTAATATTTGTATTATTATATTTTAAAATATATTTATATAATTTAAATAGATTTAATTTCTATGTATGAAATATATAATTTTATATACATTAAAATATATTAATTAATTCAATTATCCGATTTGACGGAATGAATTTGTCCGATTTTAATGGATTAATGGTCAAATCGAGTCTAAAAATACTACTTAAATAAATATAATATATTTCAGCATTTTTTAACAACCTAACACATTAAGAAAGAGGATGTTACTCTAGGAAAGCATTATTCCAACGAAAATAAGCGCTCTAATTGGAATGAGAAACAGAGCATGGAACGCTTAAGAAAAAGTTCATGCAATGATCCGCAAGAGCACAAGCGAAAGCGGCGCCAACAGGCACCGGAAACCAGCTATCTGGGAACGATGCACCAGCTTCCGGGCACTGAAGCAGATTCACGCCTCCATGGTCGTCTTTGGCTTCAACTCCAACGTTCGCGCTCTCAGGGAACTCATTTTCGCCAGTGCCATTGCTCTTACTGGCACTATAGATTTTGCCCACCAGGTGTTTGCTCATATTGCCGAACCAGATACTTTCATGTACAATACAATGATCAGGGGCTCAGCTCAGAGCTCAAGCCCTGTAAAAGCAATTGCGCTCTATACCCAGATGGAAAATCAAGATGTTATGCTCGATAGCTTCACTTTCCCTTTTGTACTAAAGGCTTGCACAAAGCTTTGCTGGGTCAAGATGGGCACGGCAATCCAAGGGAGGGCTATGAAATTCGGATTCGAATCAAACAAATTTGTGCGGAATACCCTTATATTCTTTCATGCTAATTGTGGAGATTTGAATATTGCAACTGCACTTTTTGATGATTTGGCCAAAAAGGACGTTGTTTTTTGGTCTGCATTGACTGCAGGATATGCAAAACGAGGGGATTTAAGCATTGCTCGCCGCTTGTTTGATGAAATGCCAGTGAAAGATTTAGTTTCCTGGAATGTGATGATTACAGGTTACGTAAAACAAGGGGAGGTGAAGAGTGCGAGGAAACTCTTTGATGAGGTTCCTAAGAGAGATGTGGTTACTTGGAACGCCATGATTGCAGGTTATGTTCTATGTGGCTCACATAAGCAGGCATTGGAGTTGTTTGAGGAGATGGGCAGAGTTGGGGAACGGCCTGATGAGGTGACAATATTGAGCCTGTTGTCTGCTTGTGCTGAGCTAGGAGATTTAGATAATGGGAGAAGAATACATAACAATCTCCTGGAGTTATGTTCAGGAGAATTGAGCACGTTACCGGGGAATGCACTTATAGATATGTATGCCAAGTGTGGAAGCATAACAAAGGCGCTTGAACTGTTCCAACAAATGAGAAACAGAGATGTAGCCTCGTGGAACTCGATCATAGTAGGGTTGGCCTTTCACGGACATGCTGAAGGATCAATTCACATGTTCAGTGCTATGCAAAGGACCACAATCTGTCCAAACGAGATCACATTTGTTGGGGTGTTGGCAGCTTGTAGTCATGCTGGGAAAGTTGATGAGGGTTATCGATATTTTGATCTTATGAGGAATAAGTATGACATTAATCCAAACATAAGGCATTATGGGTGTATGGTTGACATGCTCGGGCGTGCTGGGCGACTGAAGGAGGCATTTAATTTTATAGATTCTATGGAGATTGGACCTGATGCAATTATTTGGAGGACTCTGCTTGCAGCTTGCAGGGTTCATGGAAATGTGGAGTTGGCAAAGCACGCAAATGAACAACTACTTCGAATGAGAAGGGACCAGAGCGGTGACTATGTACTACTATCTAACTTATATGCTTCACAGGGTGAATGGGGTGGAGTTGAGGAGGTTAGGAAGTTGATGGATGACAGTGGAGTGAGGAAAGAGGCTGGCCATAGCTTAGTTGAAGCAGATGAAAAAGATCTAATGCATTATTTGTTTCGATCCGATCCTAAGTTAAAATCTAAGATCCCAAATATAGTTGCTGGTAGGTGACATTTTGCTACAATTCCTTGTATTTTTTTTTCCATAATAATCATATTTTTCTTGTGTTTCATAGGCTCATCCATAATATTACATATTTGAATTTGACTTCTGTTGTTACTGTTTAATTGACTTTCTTTTGGCTTTGTGCCTTTACCCTTGAATTAACCATTCTTGCTACTATTTTTTTTCTCGAGTCTTTTGTTTGTTGTCTCTAAGATTGCATTTTATAATCTCCTGCTCAATTTAAATGTGCATCTGCGTGAGATACTGGTTCAATTTCTGAGTTGAATACATCTTAATGACATGACCAAAGTGAAAATCTTTTTTGCTAACATTCATTTTTGACTTCTCAAGTAGATCAGGATCTAGTCTCGTAAGAAGAAAGAAAGACTGTCTTACTCTTCAAGAAGTCCTGAATGTTTACAAGCCTTGCCTTGTTCTTTATTGCTCAGGTTAAGGAGGAGTTTACCAAACTAGGAAAATCTGCTGACTAAGTGCATTGTAAGCATTTCAAAAAAATTAACAAAAAAAGAAAAGAAAGAACGTTGGGTTTCGCCTGGTCAGTTTTATTTGGACTAAATTTTCCTTACTTCTCATTCTTAGTGTTTTAACTAAATTTAAAACAAACTTATTTAGATTTATTAAACTAAATTTAGAATCAAAAATTGTTTTGAATTGAAATTAAGACAAACTAAATATAATTTAAAGTTGACTCAAGTTTACAAAATAAATTTATAAAGTCAACACAACATTTAGTCTTTCATTTATAAAAGTGATAATTCTTACGTCATTTAAATTTTAAAACTAACACTATTTGTTTCTCTATTTTTTTTTAGCTGGATGGTTATTGGTAAGTATTTTCTCATTAGAAAATCCGTGAAACATAAACTTGATAACAAGTAACAACTCAACTTAGACAAAAAAACTAGGGAAGATTATATTTCATATATACTGTTTCTTGATGCCGCTTTATGATTTTATTCTAATTAGAAGATAAGATTTCTTTGGCTGAAAAACGGATCAGCTTCATTGTTGCATAATTAGCAGCACACTGGTACAATAAGGATAAATGAAAGTTCAAAAACAGACCTGTACATATAAAGTAAAAGTTGAATTGAAACATGCTGCTAGAGGTAACTCTCGATCTAAACAATCGTTCCTAATATATGTAATGTACAACCAAAAAACAGAACGTCCTTGTCTCTCGTGACAGCAAACTGAAAAAAGAAGGTAACTGTTTGTTGTAAGATAGAACTGAACCGAGAGATATCTGGTCAACAGAATGGTCACTCCAGCCTAGCTTTCAGATCATTTTGTTTGACCAAAACCACTAGTAGAAAGAAGCCTAGACAAAAAGCCCTTGCTACTATCATCAACACGCTTGCCTTTCAAATCACTTAAATTGCTAATGAGTGACCAGTGTGTCTCAAAGTCAGGCTTGTAGCCATTTTTCTGCATTGCCTGCATGAGCTCCAATGCCTTCCTTAGATTCTTTTTTGCGTGATAACTATTAATTACAGCACAATACATTTCTCTGGTAGGAGTTTCACCTCCATCAATGGCATCCACTAGGAGCTTTTCTGCTTGTTCTGTCCTCCCCTCGTGGCAGAAGCTATGGACAACCATTTCCACTGTGCCAATTTTCGGTCTGAGATGCCTTGTAGACATCTCGAAATAAAAATCCATGGCTGTGTCCGATTTATTCTGTGCACATAAACTGTGAATTACAAAATCATAACTGGATGAAATTGGAACTTTATGTTTCTTCAGCATTATGTTCATAAGATGAACTGCCTTATTCAATCTTCCATGGTGGCAGAAACACTTAATCAGGTAATCATAATTGATAAAATCAGGGGTTAGAGATTTTTCTGCTAACTTGTCCAAAAAAATTTCTGCTTCCTGTAGCTTACCACGAGAAAGAAGGGCTCCAGCTATTGCACTTTGAATGATTGAACCATGAATCCAGCCTCTTGATTCCATTACTCGACTCAACTCCAGGGCTTTCTGCAGCTCCCCAACATTACAAAGGCTCCTTATCACTATTCTCAAGCTGCGATTGGTAGGTTTCTGTTCCTTTGCGATCATTGTGGTCAGATAGTGCAAAGATTTAGACAAATCTTTACATCGCAGGAAACCATAGACAAGAAAATTATGGGTGACTTCATCCAGGACAACTTTCTTCTCTTCCATTTCATCTAGTATCTTTTTGACAGGCAGAATGTTCCCAGCTGATAAAAGATAGAAAATAAGAATGTTGTATATGACAAGGCTGTCAAATGTACTTTGTGCAAGCATAAGGTTCTTTAAGCTCAGGGCAATATGGTCTCTACCATTCATACACATTAATTGCACCAACTTCTGGTAGGTTGAAACCGAAACTTCCAAATTATTTCTAATTGAAACGCCAAGTAGCTCCTCCACTTTCCTTATGTCATTAGCCTTGCAGTGGCCATGAATAAGCATGTTACACAGCTCAGCATCTAGAACTAGTCCTTTAGCCGACATATCTTGATACAGAGTATATGCTTTTCCAACTTTACCAGGATTACAAAATCCGCATAGTAATGCACGATCAGCAGCATGAGAAAATGAAGATTCCTCTTTTGAAATAACATCTCTTAAAGCAATAGCTTTGTCAAACTTATCAGCTTTGCACAAATGATAGATTAATAAAGCAGAAACCTCCAAACAGGGTGACCAATTTTTTTCTAGCATGACATCTAGTATAGTAAAAGCTACAGAAAATTTTCCCTCATTACACAAACCCCTTAGAAGATGATTATAACCAGTATGGTCCAAGAAAAAAGAGTGCTTTAATTGTTCTAGAAATACAAGTGCAATGCCTGTAAAACCTGTAGCAGAAAGTACTTCAAGGAATAAGTGGCATATATCAATCCTTAAGTAACGGTAAGATAACAGCATGACTTCAAGAAACTGAAATGCTTCCACCACCCTTTTCCGATGGCAGATAGAATCAAGAAGATGTTTAAAATCCTCCAACCCTGGTAACCATTTGTTTTTTCGAGCAATATCCCAGTAACTATGAAAGTCTCTCATATTTCCTTTCTTACATAAAGTCATCAACATGGCAGTATAGGTCTCATTATTGATACACAACTGCCTCTGGAGCATTTCATTCAGCATGGTTTTCGCATTGTACAGCAAACCCTTCTTGATGTAAGCCCGAACAGTGAGATTGAGAGTTTCCCCATCTAGTTTATAGCTCAGCCATGGCCTTTTCTCTAGAAGCTTGGACATGGCTTTGATTTGTGACCGAGATGAACAAAGTCGTCTCACTAACTCAGAACATTCAGACAATGGCAGTTCCTGCCCCCACCAAAGCATTTCTTCAACCAAAGTCAGTGCAGTTTTTAAGTTGTTGTTAAGGCATTCCTTCCTGATGGATGAGTTGAAATTAGGTACCATGGAATCTTCAAGAACTCGACAAATGTAGTCCTCATACTCATCAAGGTCAGTGTCTAAATAAAGTCCATTGCCAATAGTATCAAAGAATTCTGTCCTGGAAAGTCCAGCGTCATTGTCTCGTTTCAACCTTACAACCAATGGATTAATCGCCAAAATCAGAAATGCCTTCGAAAGTGGATCCTCCATTGAAGAAAGTTTGATTAAACCATGGCTCACCATCTCATGAACCAGCATCTTCGCTTCATCAAATTTTCTAGCTTTGCAGTAACCAGCTATAAGAACTCTGAAAGTTGATATATCTGAAAATTGGGACGGGCCTCAATGCATTGCACAATTTTTTTTTATTAAGAGGCAGAAAGAATTTCTGGTTAACCAGCCTAAACCGATTCGTGCTGGTTCGGTGGGTTGTTCGAAAATGAACGGGCGATGTTGGTTCAAAGTGAATGAACCGACCGTTCGGGTTTTCAGGGATATCCAGACTAGATCAAGATCTAATTTTTGATTGAACGGGCTGAATTGGCTGATCAGGTCTGAATTTAAAACATTAATATTTCAATAAAATTTTCTTATTGAGAAATATATTCTAATGATATAAATAAAGCCTTAATTGCGAAATTAATTGATTATCTATTAGCATTTGCCAATTAAGTATCAGCCACATTATAAGACATGTTTAAGGTGCAATTCATTGGTTACTCTTTTGATGAGCTTTTCATATCTCAAAAGCTTAAGATGTCATAATTTAAATTTTAAAGTTTCGAATGTTGTAAACAGAGGCGGAGCCAATGAATCCGGCCCTAAAAAATTTTGTTGTCTCCACTTTATATATAACGATTTTATATTAATTTCTTAAAAAATTATATATATATATATATATATATATATATATATATATATATATATATATATATATATATATATATATTTCTACAAAAGTTAATACTTAACCCTCTTGAGTAAAAAATTCTAGTTCCAACGTTGGTTGTAAATAGAGGAGAAAAATTAAAATTAATAGCAGAATTCCACTTTAAACTAACTATTTAGTCCTCATAATTTCACGTTTATTAAATAAATAATATTATTTCTTAAAAAAATTGATTCAATTATTTGCGAAAGGCAGGCCAAAAGAATATAATTGGGCTCTATCAAGAGAATTACGAGCTTAAATTTGGACCATTTGAAATGGGCTTAAAAAGGGCACTCTAACTCAAAGTTAGAGCTTAAAAAAGAGAAAGAGATTTGGCTCGATTTTTGCATCGATCCATAAAAATATGCTTTGAAAAATAAAAGAGTGGGGATAATCATGATAGAATATGTTATTTTTCATGGGACGAAACATTCAATTTTTTTCTCACGTTAACTTACATTTGGAATGAGAAAGTTTAGACTTAGGACACTGGTGTACTTTTCAAATCCTTCACTACTAATCAATATTTACAAAATAGGATCAACCAAGATTATTGATGATTAGATTGGTTTGAATTGGACAAAATTGAAAAAATAAAAAAAATCAATCTGATTATTGATTATCTTTTTGGTCATTTTTTTACAAAATTAAATTAGTATTCTTAAAATCTCACTTCAAAATATTTTTTTAAATTATCACTAAATTAATAAAAATTTTCAATTTTTTATTTGATAATTTTTTATTAATTTTATGATAATTTTATTTGTTAAATTTATTGTTTTATATAAATTAAGACTTGTATTTCAAGAATAGGTATTTAATTTATTTATAAAATTTTCTATAAAATATATAATTTTTTAATTATAATAGTATCTTATTTAATCATGCTAAATCATTCAAATTGTGAATTGGAACTTTTTCGATTTAATATCTAATTTTTAAAATATTGCTACTAACCTATCACTTACTAACTTATTAAACACTTATTTTAATCCTTAACAAATGGGATTAATATTAGTTAGGTTATTATTTAAGTTGGTTTCTCAATTTTGTCGTTTAGAATCCCAATTTGCAATGGCAAAAAAATCATCAGCCGTGTTCGCATTATAAGCGCTTAGTTTAGAATTCACCACATCATCATTTTGTTTTAACAAAGTTATCAAATGAATAATCTACCAAAAAGAAAAAAAAAGGGTAAACCAATGAATAAGAGGTGGATGTAATCCGTAAGGACACGTTAAATTAAATTTTAAAAAATTGCATTGTCAATATTTATTTTGCAAGATTAACATTGTTTCTTAAGGGGGGAAAATTGCAGTTGAAAGTGGTATTAAATATTCATTTTGCAAGATTAACATTGTATGATTTTTGTGTTTGATAACTCCAATTTGATATCGTATGAAATATTGGTGTCTAAATAATTTTTAATTGTTGCATTGTCAATATTTATTAATTTTATAATAGTTTTATCTGTTAAATTTATTATGTCCCAAAAAATAAAGGTTATATTGAGAGTGTATATTTAATTTATTTAAAAAATTGTGTAATATATTTAATTTTTTTATTTCAATTTATTTCTTAATTTAACTAGTTGAATTAACAGTAAACCAAAAATTTTTCCAATTTTATATCTAGTTTGATTTTAAAATATTATTAAAAAAATATTTTTTAATGAATTTAAATTCAATATATCATCAATAACATTTGAGAGATTAGATTGAACAATGAATCAAAAAAGTTTTTGAATCATAGTTTAATTGATTTGACCGGTGAAATCAATGATCAAATAGGAATGTATTATATATATGCATGTACATGTATATATTGCATGTATTAATGTATAAGTATAAATATAATCTTAATATTTCTTAGCTTTGGTTTGAATGAATTTAAATTCAGTAAACAATTATATAACAAAACTAAATAATTGAGCAAATTATATTATTTTGTAAAAATATTGATTATATAATATAAATTTAATAAATATAAAATTAAATAATTATTTATTATTGATAACAAATTGTTATATTATAATCATAATATATATCAAATTTATACTTCTATTTCCATAGCTAAAGGTTTAGAGTAGCCCAGTGGTTAATTGTCTAGCACTTTTATCTTTAGGATTTAGCATTCGAAGTTAAACAAAAACCTAGTAATCGGTTTCACCAAAATCGAATCAATGGTTGTAATTGATTAATCCAATTCAAGGCGATTTTGATTGGTTCAATTAGAGCTGATTGCTAAAGCACGTTTAAGATATAAATTATACTAGAAATAGGTCCATTTATCAGTTCAGTCCAATCTTGTAAGCACTAGCTCTCAGTGTAAATCGGTAAAAAAGTGAAAAAAAAAAAACTTCTATTATTATATAATAAATTTAATTTATAATATAATACATTTTTAAAAAATTAATTATAATTAAAAATTTTATTTTAATATTTTTTATTAAAATTTAAATTTTATTTATTTTTAATATAAAATATTTTTTATTATTACTAAATGAAAAAAATATATGATTAAAAAATTTTGAATGAAACAAATTTAAATAAAATAAAATATAATGAAATGAATTTAAAGTTAAATGCATAATAAATACCATCCATTGGGTGGCTTTCTTTTCCAATGACATTATAATAAAAACTCAACATTATTTTTATTTTGCATAACAAATAAATTAACTTATGACTTGTTAATCAAGCTAATAAGTTATAAGTTACTTAAGATAACTTATAACTTATAAACTACTACTGCTTTAATTTTTTTTAAATTTATCCTTATTATATTTATTAATTTATAATCTACACTCTTCATAATGTACACTTAAATATTTTTTAATAACATAATTTAATTTACATTAAACTCTTGATAAATAAAAATAAATAAGTAAATAAATATATAATATCATAAAATATAATTAGTTTAAGTTTGTTGTATTTATATCATAATTTTAAACTATAAATATGTAAATATAAATAAATAAATATGTTAGTTCATAAAATATAATTAATTAAATATCACTTATGATATTTTTATTTTAAACATCTTATCTACATTAAATAATTTTATCTTTAAATAAATATGAATTATTATAATTTATATATCTATTTTTATTAATATATCCTTTTATATTATTTTATAATTTTAGTTAATTTAATAATTAATTTTATAAAATATTTCTTACACAATCAATTAACTTATCAACTATCAAGTACTAACTAATTTATTAGTTATTAATTTACTTATTAATTACTTATGGGAAATAGAACCTAAGTCAATCTTTTTTTATAATTAATTTAACTCATATTACAAATTTGCAAATTAAGTTTTTATTATTCATTCATTTGCATTTTTTTTATTTTTTTAAATTAAAAGGAAAAAACATTAAGATATCAAATCATTATTAATCTCATAAAGTTAAATTTTTACTATTATATCCATTCCAAATTTCATAATTTAAATTTTAAATTTATGATGTAAATTTTACCATTTATTTATCTTTTATCTTTTTTTCTCTTGATTTTGTTAAAACTGAGCAAGAAAAATTATGGATAAAAAAATTAAAGAATAAATTTTAATTAGTCTCTTTAAATTATAAAATTTTCAATTTAAATATTAATTTTTTATTGAAATATAAATTTTATATATCCTTATTTTTTGTATTTTTATATCAAAAGATTAAAAGAATACATAATTTAAATTTTAATTAATATCTTAAAGTTAAATTCATACTAACACATAATTGTGCATCACATATTAATAATTAATAATATAAAGAAATTTACACTAGCAAATGGCTAGGTGGATTTTCTAGAAATTTGGGAATTTCCTCTTCTATCTCAAGTAAACTTTTTGGAGGGGGTTCTATGGATTGTTGTTGACTTAAAATCTTATTATTAGTTGAATCTAACATGAAAAAACTTATTGATTTTCTCCCAAATGAGCATCGTCTTCCTACTAAGAATTGGACACTGTTAACTCAATGTCAAAAGTTGATTCATCAAAATTAGCAAGTGGCAATTAAGTAAATTTATTGAGAAGGAAATTCTTATCCAAATTGATTGACTTCTTTCGATCGTAGACATCATTTTTTTACTATACATATTTGATCATTCTTTGTATACTTTAAGTAATTTACTTTTTATTGATATTATTGGAGTTATTACCTCTAATTTGGTTAATATGCAATTTTTTTGGGGACTTCAGACCCACCTATTTAAAATGTTAATAATAAGAAGAAAATAATTAACGATAAATAGATATTATTATTACTAAATTTTACGTAAAAAATTGTACTATAACAATGCTATACATACTAACTATATTATATAATATTATATATATTAAAAATAAAATTTTTAATATAAATTAAAAAATTAACATTAAATATTAAGTAATAAGATAAATTCATAAAATATAAATATAATTTTTTAAATTTGAACTGAATCAATCAATTCAATTAAGAATCAAATCAAGATCCACTCCATGTGATGATAAGAATTTGAAAGTATGATTGGAACATTTTGACTTGACCATACCCACTATTAATTCAGAAAATACACCAAATTGGTGTGAAATTAGTTTGGTGGGATCAATTGAAGATTAGTTGCATCTCAAACACAAAACCTTTAACTTATTGCATGGTCCTTTACCACATGTATCAATTTACCTTTTATTATATAGATGACTTTAATTATATATAGTGTATATTATCGTTTGTTTTTCAATTATAACAATATTTAAATTTTTTATGAATAGTATTATATTAAATATTCATATTTTTTGCTATATATAAGTAAATTATTATTTAGTAAATATTTAGTTTTAAATTTTTATTAAATCTAAATGAAGTATAATTTTAATATCATAAAATAATATTAAAATTGTATTAGATAATTATAAATTTAATAAGATTAATATTTCTATTATTATATTTTAAAATATATTTATATAATTTAAATAGATTTAATTTATATGTATGTAATATATAATTTTATATACATTAAAATATATTAATTAATTCAATTATCCGATTTGACGGAATGAATTTGTCCGATTTTAATGGATTAATGGTCAAATCGAGTCTAAAAATACTACTTAAATAAATATAATATATTTCAGCATTTTTTAACAACCTAACACAGATTAAGAAAGAGGATGTTACTCTAGGAAAGCATTATTCCAACGAAAATAAGCGCTCTAATTGGAATGAGAAACAGAGCATGGAACGCTTAAGAAAAAGTACATGTAATGATCCGCAAGAGCACAAGCGAAAGCGGCGCCAACAGGCACCGGAAACCAGCTATCTGGGAACGATGCACCAGCTTCCGGGCACTGAAGCAGATTCACGCCTCCATGGTCGTCTTTGGCTTCAACTCCAACGTTCGCGCTCTCAGGGAACTCATTTTCGCCAGTGCCATTGCTCTTACTGGCACTATAGATTTTGCCCACCAGGTGTTTGCTCATATTGCCGAACCAGACACTTTCATGTATAATACAATGATCAGGGGCTCAGCTCAGAGCTCAAACCCTGTAAAAGCAATTGCACTCTATACCCAGATGGAAAATCAAGATGTTAAGCTCGATAGCTTCACTTTCCCTTTTGTACTAAAGGCTTGCACAAAGCTTTGCTGGGTCAAGATGGGCACGGCAATCCAAGGGAGGGTTATGAAATTCGGATTCGAATCAAACAAATTTGTGCGGAATACCCTTATATTCTTTCATGCTAATTGTGGAGATTTGAATATTGCAACTGCACTTTTTGATGATTTGGCCAAAAAGGACGTTGTTCCTTGGTCTGCATTGACTGCAGGATATGCAAAACGAGGGGATTTAAGCATTGCTCGCCGCTTGTTTGATGAAATGCCAGTGAAAGATTTAGTTTCCTGGAATGTGATGATTACAGGTTACGTAAAACAAGGGGAGGTGAAGAGTGCGAGGAAACTCTTTGATGAGGTTCCTAAGAGAGATGTGGTTACTTGGAACGCCATGATTGCAGGTTATGTTCTATGTGGCTCACATAAGCAGGCATTGGAATTGTTTGAGGAGATGGGCAGAGTTGGGGAACGGCCTGATGAGGTGACAATATTGAGCCTGTTGTCTGCTTGTGCTGAGCTAGGAGATTTAGATAATGGGAAAAGAATACATAACAATCTCCTGGAGTTATGTTCAGGAGAATTGAGCACGTTACCGGGGAATGCACTTATAGATATGTATGCCAAGTGTGGAAGCATAACAAAGGCGCTTGAAGTGTTCCGACAAATGAGAAACAGAGATGTAGCCTCGTGGAACTCGATCATAGTAGGGTTGGCCTTTCACGGTCATGCTGAAGGATCAATTCACATGTTCAGTGCTATGCAAAGGACCACAATCTGTCCAAACGAGATCACATTTGTTGGGGTGTTGGCAGCTTGTAGTCATGCTGGGAAAGTTGATGAGGGTTATCGATATTTTGATCTTATGAGGAATAAGTATGACATTAATCCAAACAAAAGGCATTATGGGTGTATGGTTGACATGCTCGGGCGTGCTGGGCGACTGAAGGAGGCATTTAACTTTACAGATTCTATGGAGATTGGACCTAATGCAATTATTTGGAGGACTCTGCTTGGAGCTTGCAGGGTTCATGGAAATGTGGAGTTGGCAAAGCGCGCAAATGAACAACTACTTCGAATGAGAAGGGACCAGAGCGGTGACTATGTACTACTATCTAACTTATATGCTTCACAGGGTGAATGGGGTGGAGTTGAGAAGGTTAGGAAGTTAATGGATGACAATGGAGTGAGGAAAGAGGCTGGCCATAGCTTAGTTGAAGCAGATGAAAAAGATCTAATGCATTATTTGTTTCGATCCGATCCTAAGTTAAAATCTAAGATCCCAAATATAGTTGCTGGTAGGTGACATTTTGCTACAATTCCTTGTATTTTTTTTTCCCATAATAATCATATTTTTCTTGTGTTTCATAGGCTCATCCATAATATTACATATTTGAATTTGACTTCTGTTGTTACTGTTTAATTGACTTTCTTTTGGCTTTGTGCCTTTACCCTTGAATTAACCATTCTTGCTACTGTTTTTTTTCTCGAGTCTTTTGTTTGTTGTCTCTAAGATTGCATTTTATAATCTCCTGCTCAATTTAAATGTGCATCCGCGTGAGATACTGGTTCAATTTCTGAGTTGAATACATCTTAATGACATGACCAAAGTGAAAATCTTTTTTGCTAACATTCATTTTTGACTTCTCAAGTAGATCAGGATCTAATCTCGTAAGAAGAAAGAAAGACTGTCTTACTCTTCAAGAAGTCCTGAATGTTTACAAGCCTTGCCTTGTTCTTTATTGCTCAGATTAAGGAGGAGTTTACCAAACTAGGAAAATCTGCTGACTAAGTGCATTGTAACCATTTCAAAAAAATTAACAAAAAAAGAAAAGAAAGAACGTTGGGTTTCACCTGGTCAGTTTTATTTGGACTAAATTTTCCTTACTTCTCATTCTTAGTGTTTTAACTAAATTTAAAACAAACTTATTTAGATTTATTAAACTAAATTTAGAATCAAAAATTGTTTTGAATTGAAATTAAGACAAACTAAATATAATTTAAAGTTGACTCAAGTTTACAAAATAAATTTATAAAGTCAACACAACATTTAGTCTTTCATTTATAAAAGTGATAATTCTTACATCATTTAAATTTTAAAACTAACACTATTTGTTTCTCAATTTTTTTTTAGCTGGATGGTTATTGGTAAGTATTTTCTCATTAGAAAATCCGTGAAACATAAACTTGATAACAAGTAACAACTCAACTTAGACCAAAAAACTAGGGAAGATTATATTTCATATATACTGTTTCTTGATGCCACTTTATGATTTTATTCTAATTAGAAGATAAGATTTCTTCTTTGGCTGAAAAACGGATCAGCTTCATTGTTGCATAATTAGCAGCACACTGGTACAATAAGGATAAATGAAAGTTCAAAAACAGACCTGTACATATAAAGTAAAAGTTGAATTGAAACATGCTGCTAGAGGTAACTCTCGATCTAAACAATCGTTCCTAATATATGTAATGTACAACCAAAAAACAGAACGTCCTTGTCTCTCATGACAGCAAACTGAAAAAAGAAGGTAACTGTTTGTTGTAAGATAGAACTGAACCGAGAGATATCTGGTCAACAGAATGGTCACTCCAGCCTAGCTTTCAGATCATTTTGTTTGACCAAAACCACTAGTAGAAAGAAGCCTAGACAAAAAGCCCTTGCTACTATTATCAGCACTCTTGCCTTTCAAATCACTTAAATTGCTAATGAGTGACCAGTGTGTCTCAAAGTCAGGCTTGTAGCCATTTTTCTGCATTGCTTGCATAAGCTCCAATGCCTTCCTTAGATTCTTTTTTGCGTGATAACTATTAATTACAGCACAATACATTTCTCTGGTAGGAGTTTCACCTCCATCAATGGCATCCACTAGGAGCTTTTCTGCTTGTTCTGTCCTCCCCTCGTGGCAGAAGCTATGGACAAGCATTTCCACTGTGCCAATTTTCGGTCTGAGATGCCTTGTAGACATCTCGAAATAAAAATCCATCGCTGTGTCTGATTTATTCTGTGCACATAAACTGTGAATTACAAAATCATAACTGGATGAAATTGGAACTTTATGTTTCTTCAGCATTATGTTCATAAGATGAACTGCCTTATTCAATCTTCCATGGTGGCAGAAACACTTAATCAGGTAATCATAATTGATAAAATCAGGGGTTAGAGATTTTTCTGCTAACTTGTCCAAAAAATTTTCTGCTTCCTGTAGCTTACCACGAGAAAGAAGGGCTCCAGCTATTGCACTTTGAATGATTGAACCATGAATCCAGCCTCTTGATTCCATTACTCGACTCAACTCCAGGGCTTTCTGCAGCTCCCCAACATTACAAAGGCTCCTTATCACTATTCTCAAGCTGCGATTGGTAGGTTTCTGTTCCTTTGCGATCATTGTGGTCAGATAGTGCAAAGATTTAGACAAATCTTTACATCGCAGGAAACCATAGACAAGAAAATTATGGGTGACTTCATCCAGGACAACTTTCTTCTCTTCCATTTCATCTAGAATCTTATTGACAGGCAGAATGTTCCCAGCTGATAAAAGATAGAAAATAAGAATGTTGTATATGACAAGGCTGTCAAATGTACTTTGTGCAAGCATAAGGTTCTTTAAGCTCAGGGCAATATGGTCTCTACCATTGATACACATTAATTGCACCAACTTCTGGTAGGTCGAGACCGAAACTTCCAAATTATTTCTAATTGAAACGCCAAGTAGCTCCTCCACTTTCCTCATGTCATTAGCCTTGCAGTGACCATGAATAAGCATGTTACACAGCTCAGCATCTAGAACTAGTCCTTTAGCCGACATATCTTGATACAGAGTATATGCTTTTCCAACTTTACCAGTATTACAAAACCCGCATAGCAATGCACGATCAGAAGCATGAGAAAATGAAGATTCCTCTCTTGAAATAACATCTCTTAAAGCAATAGCTTTGTCAAACTTATCAGCTTTGCACAAATGATAGATTAATAAAGCAGAAACCTCCAAACAGGGTGACCAATTTTTTTCCAGCATGACATCTAGTATTGTAAAAGCCACAGAAAATTTTCCCTCATTACACAAACCCCTTAGAAGATGATTATAACCAGTATGGTCCAAGAAAAAAGAGTGCTTTAATTGTTCTAGAAATACAAGTGCAATGCCTGTAAAACCTGTAGCAGAAAGTACTTCAAGGAATAAGTGGCATATATCAATCCTTAAGTAACGGTAAGATAACAGCATGACTTCAAGAAACTGAAATGCTTCCACCACCCTTTTCCGATGGCAAATAGAATCAAGAAGATGTTTAAAATCCTCCAACCCTGGTAACCATTTGTTTTTTCGAGCAATATCCCAGTAACTATGAAAGTCTCTCATATTTCCTTTCTTACATAAAGTCATCAACATGGCAGTATAGGTCTCATTATTGATACACAACTGCCTCTGGAGCATTTCATTCAGCATGGTTTTCGCTATGTACAGCAAACCCTTCTTGATGTAAGCCTGAACAGTGAGATTGAGAGTTTCCCCATCTAGTTTATAGCCCAGCCATGGCCTTTTCTCTAAAAACCCGGACATGGCTTTCATTTGTGACCGAGATGAACAAAGTCGTCTTACTAAGTCAGAACATTCAGGCAACGGCAGTTCCTGCCCCCACCAATGCATTTCTTCAACCAAAGTCAGTGCAGTTTTTAAGTTATTGTTAAGGCATTCCTTCCTGATGGATGAGTTGAAATTAGGCACCATGGAATTTTCAAGAACTCGAAAAATGTGGTCCTCATACTCATCAAGGTCTGTGTCTAAATAAAGTCCATTGCCAATAGTATCAAAGAATTCTGCCCTAGAAAGTCCAGCGTCATTGTCTCGTTTCAACCTTACAGCCAATGGATTAATCCCCAAAATCAGAAATGCCTTCGAAAGTGGATCCTCCATTGAAGAAAGTTTGATTAAACCATGGCTCACCATCTCATGAATCAGCATCTTCGCTTCATCAAATTTTCTAGCTTTGCAGTAACCGGCTATAAGAACTCTGAAAGTTGATATATCAGGTACCATGCCCCTATCAATCATCTCATCAAGAATAGACCGTGCTTGATTCAACATACCTACCTTAAACAACCCACCAATAAGAGCATTATAAGTGTATATACGTGGTGCATGGTTCTTCGACAGCATTACTGACAAGTAACTCAATGCATTTTTCAACTTTCCTTTACGGCAATTCCATCCAATTAAAATTCCATAGGTTACTTCATCGGGATTGAAACCTATACCTTCAAGTTCTTCCATAAACATTCCTGCTCTCTCCACACCATAGCATCTACATATAGAATTTATAGCTCTATTGGCAGCCATTACAGTTGGGGCACGCTTAACTTCAACAAAGAAACCGAGAAGATCTTCAAAGTCCTTCTTTTCACAGTAGCCAATTGCAATTTCATCAAGAACTAACTCGCTAACATCAAAATTAAAAGGCAAGACCTTCTTGACCAGACTCCTTGCTTCCTGGATTTTCCCATAGCTGCAAAGCAATCTCAAGACATTTTCCAGTGTATTAACTTCAGCACCGCTCAACTGTACACCTAAACTCACCATATCCAGAGAAACTCGAAATGCAGATTGAATCCTTCTCCTCTGCAGCAAACTATCAAGAAGAACACAATAACAGGGTCGTGAAGGAGTCATATGTTGGTGCCTCATACGATCATATACTGACATGGCCCTCTCCAATTCCCCCTCATCAACATACCCCTCAATCAAATTATTGAGAATCTCATGACAATCAAATGAAATTCCTTCACCCTCCACTCTAGAAAGCAATAGCTCAGCTTCTCTGAGTAACCTGACTTGAACAAGCACGGTTGCCATGATTTCATAGGACCGAGAAAGATGCTTAAAACCCTTATTTCGTTCATTAGCCCATTTGTAAATTTCCCACAAATGTCTAACCTTTTCAACATTAAATCCAACTTTGACACACTCAGATTGAAAACCCAGTAATAATTCGAGCACATCTTCAGGTTTCAACACCAAAGCCCTCCAAAAACGACGAGTGATTTCAGGGATTATATCAGACACTTCCAACAGAAGTTCCCTCAATGAAGCATTAGCCAAGTCCTTAACTTTATTATCCAAAAGTGAACACTTTGATAACACGGATTGAGCAATACCAGAAGTGTTAATGGAAGACAATTCTATCGGGGTCTTGCTATTTCTTTTGATCGAAGAGGGCGGCAATGAAGGTTCTGTGGCTGAAGCTGAGGAGGTAGAGAAGTGATGTCTAATGGGAATGAGAGAGAATTGAGGAAGGAAAGAACGAACCTGTTTAAAGTGCAGATTTTGACAGCGCGGACTGAAGAGAGAATGAAGCATTCGACGGGAGAGACCGACGGAGGTTGTCGGGGTTCTGACGGTCATGTATGTTAGGCCTCATGGTCTTTTGGGTGAAAGTTGCGGTGCTTCACTTCAAGGTTAGAGCCTGAAACTAGTTCGGAGATAGACCGAGTTGTCGTTTGCAGTGAAACGACGACAGTGAATGATTTGTCAAATCTCTTGAACAAAGTATGAATTACAGGGATTTTTTTTCCCAATATCATTTTTTATAATAAAATTAGTTTGGCTATTTCACTTAATTCGTATGTTTTCTGACAATAAAGTTAGTTTCGTTATTTTTTTCTCCTTGTGATTATCAACATGAATACCGTAGATAATCTATGAGAGTTAAGTAGGAGTTTTTTATCTTAAAAATACAAAAGTTATTAATTTAGATATAATTTAATTTAATTTGTATATTAAAAGAGTTAAAATTAAATATTTGATTTAAGGGAATACTAAATTGGATCAATTTAAATATTAAGGAATCAAAATTAGAATTAAACATTAAATTTTTTTATCACTCAAAAAATTGACCAGTTTCTCAACTGTTTAAAAAAAAAAAACAAAAACAAAAATTAATCCTAAGTGTCATGCAAGTTTGCAGCCCAACGATATTTAAGCATGCTTGAAGGCATTCGGCCAAGACATCAAGGGATTGAGATTCATTCCTTGACTGACTCTTTACTTCATGTGGAATGAAATTCATTATCATTACTTATCATTAATCAATTCTTTAATTTGGAACATTTTTCCCCCCTAAAGTTTTAAAATATATTATCTGTTAAAAAAAAAAACACACATATCTATATCCTTTGACAACTTACCACTTATTATAGTCACTATTTTCATTACCACTTACTGTTTATTATCACTATCACTCATCATTCATTACTCACTATTATCACTTAGTACTAAAATTATTAGTATTTTATATCAACTAATTTAACTCCACCCACCACTATAACCTCCTTCACCACTCATCATGAAATCTATAACGTATTGTCATCCATCTCAATTATCATCACCTACCATTATCATTATCTATCATTCAAATTTACTTTAGCCATCACTACCCATATTCGTTTATTTAGGACAATGCTTCTTATGATCTCTAAAAAGGGAGTGATCATTTACTCCTCTTTAATAGATAATGGAATCAATAGAATTGTGAATTTTATAATTTATAAAAAGAGTAATAAAAAAATGAGTATAGGAAATTGAGAAACGTGAGAATAATATTACACTTTCTTTTATATTAGCAGTTTTATTATTGCCTATATCCATACTCCATCAACATGAACATAATCCATGTTGGCCATCATTCCATATGTTTTGTGTATAGTTGAATTTTAAATTAGTTAAATTATTATAATTTTTAGAATTTTGCTATAGTTTATGGTTTTTATTATAATTTAATCACTTATTAATATACCATTATTATAATTAAAAATTAATTGCTTTTTATTCATTTGTACATATGAATTAAATAATAATAAAAAATTCATAAATAACACAATTCCATCTTTTATCTTAACTATTGATAACAAATATTCAATCAAGCTTGTTACACCCAACCGGACAATCAATGAAAACCAATCCATTCCACCTAACTTGACTCAATATTTAATAAACCTCAATGGCCCTAACACCAAGAAGAATTCCTCTCATATTAAACTTAACATTTGATTGGACATGAGTTCAAATCTCCCCTAAAAATGTTACTAGAAGCCATTGAAAGCATCTAAAGCATACAATCAAGAACTCTATCAACTTATATATGAAGATCACATCCTAAAAAAATTCTAATTCTACTCAGTGAAAACCACCAAGGATCCTTTGTGTAATACAAAATCATCAACTACACCAGCAAAAAATCTTAACAATCATGTTACTCTTATTCGACCTTATTTCATTTCATTCCCTTTTCATCTTCACTTAGCCTTTATTCATTTAAAATATTTTCTAGAGGTTGATTTTGAATTCGTAACATAATCACATTTTTCTTATGTTTTATTATAAAAATAAATTATAACTATAAAATATTAAAAAAAATACAAGTTGAACATTAATGTATAAATTATCCATAAGTTAAAATATTAATTGACTAATAAATAGTTAAAATCCAACTCAAAAGTTTCCCTAATGATTACTTATAAGTTTTTTAAGTCAACTTAACTGCTAAATCATGAATTCTTATGCCCTTTAATCAAAATTAAAAGAAAAAAATAGTATATAGTATATCAATCCTTCCATCCATGTATATTATATATAGTTGTCAACTATTCTCTTCCCACACAAGGGTTAACTTGATGAAAGCCAATACAAAAGATCCAAAACTCAAAGTAAAAGATTCATTCTTCTTTAGATCTAATCCACAGAGAAAAAGAAAGAAAGGAAATTAACAGAAGATTCCAAGTAGCTGCAAATAGAAAATAACGTAAAACTTAGTTACTTTTGTGATTGGATCCACTGGAGCAACACTAACACTTTCTGCATATTCACAGACCTTCATATTAGAAACCTAATGCATCATACTTGGCTTCCTTTTACTCTTCTTTGGTTTGCTTGTTGGTGAAGGCTTGAAATTCTAAAAATAACTTTTTTTTTAGTTTATTAAAGGGAGAAATCCATCAATACTTTAATCTTAAGGATGAGTATCTTAAAAGGAAAAGAAATTTCTTAGTGTCCAAAGGATTTGAAAAAGGAAAGAAAATTACTATTATCAATGATTATGCAATTTACAGTATGATATTTGATTCTTTCATTATGGTAGATTAAGTCATTCATTAATTAATGAATATTTCTTCTCCTAAGTAACACTTTTCGGCCAATCAAATTTAAGTTTATTGTGGATTTTTTGTGATAAATCTGAATTTAATTAGGTAATTTGTGATACCATTATATACACCCCTGCTTAATATGGGTTTGAAAAAAAATTCTATCCTTCTTACGCATGGATACTAATATTTTGATTATCAATTTTAACTAGTAGTAGAGGCAATGAAGAGTGAGATCAATTAAAGTTACAAAGGAGGTGCAATATCCATTATTCACATTCAAAAAATGAATGTGAATTTTTCAAGAAAATGCTAAAAATTATTAAGGAAAAGCTTGAGATACAACATATGGACATGCCCATTCACGTCGATGATAAATTTTTGAAATTCATGTAATAAATTTCTTAAACTTAGTCAATAAGGATAGTTATTTACTTAATTCATATACACAATATCTTTAGTTCAAATCTTAAATAAAGTGGAGAATAAAGTTTTTAAGATAACATCGGATTAAGTGCTACTACACCACTAAAAATAACATGTAAAGAAGCACATATATAGAAATCAAATACTAAGCTGATTACAAGTTAATTTTTTTATTGCATATGCATATTACTTACAAACTTAGAACTAAAACCAAAAAGGGGAATGCTTGAAGGTTTTGCAAATTGTCACTCTTTGTACATGTACAATTTCACATTTGTGAATCCTTGGCTTGCTGCTTAAATATTAATGGCCTCAACAAGAAAATCTGCAACTTTTATGTGGTTACGTATATGTGTAACTAAGGGAGCTCAGATTACAAGCTATGAAATTAAGTGAATACAAGTACTAAGTACACTAACTCATAAATGGGTTAGGAAGAAGAACATTTCTTCCATTTCATTAATAAGTTAAGAAGTCATGCAAGTACCTTCAAATGAAAATAGATGATTTTTGCAAGAATAGAAAATGATATAGAATCCTAACATAAGTTAGCTCAACTGGTTGTAATATCTAGATAATATCACTATAACTCCCCTTATTCACAGGTTCAAATTCTTTTGTGCTAGTAATTTTGTTTGGTAGACAATCTTTTTCAAAGAGATCCCTAACCTTTAAATACTAGTTAAGTCGCTATCTAACATAACACTAAGTGGATCTCTATTAACAACCTTAATATACCACTAGTGACATATGCAGTAGGATTGGGAGAACATCCTTTCTCAACCATTTTTCTTTTAAAAAAATTATATATAATAGAAATAACATTATATATATATTATGTATGTGATGTCTCCAAAAATGTTTAACTGCTTTCTAGTGGTCAGAATTGACTTTAAGCACCTACACAAGAAAACAAGATTAAATGTACATGACAAGAGGAAATCTGCCAAGCATGCTTTGATACCTAAAATTACATACTTAAGTTTTATAGAATTTGAAATATTGAAGGAGATGTTAAAAGAAAGGCTAGTCTCCTGTAAGGGGATCAATTAGGTTATCAATAATATTAAATAGCAGAAATATTGGCTAGAAATCAAGTAAGGGGATTAATGTTTGAACTTGACCATGACTAAAGTGAAACAAGCACTTTTTACTATGTGGGCTTTTTATTATATCAAATTAGATATTTTGGTGTTTATTAGTATGTATAAAACGTAATACAGATTTCACACCTATAAACTCTAATAATATGATCAAGTTATAGTGTGACCTATAAAAAATAATGGGGTAGACATAATTGAAAATTTGATTGGGAGGTGGATGAAAAATTTTAATTTACTAGCAAACTAAATAAAATTTACTAAAAGAAGAAACTAATAAATATTACAATATGAATAAGTCTCGGCTGTATCAAACTATTTTTCCTTTTTTTTTTTTTGGTCATGCACCCACATATTTGTGCTTATGTCCATCCTATATTTAGATATTCTTACTCAACTTGTTTATATATTTAAATTATAGATATTCTTGCTTATATATAAATTTATTTTTATTAATATAATTATATATTATAAAAAAGTTATATTTCATTAATCTTATTGTAAAACTACTTAATTTAATATAACCAAATAATTTATATTTAAATATTCTATTACTTATTTAAATATATATTTTAATATAAAAATTATTTTTACTTAAAATAATAATAATAACAATAAAAGTAATAAAATTTTGAAATCAAATGTTAGATTATATATAACTTTAATTGGGCTGAGTTAGATTGAATTATTTAAAAATTAAATTAATTAGACTCAAATTTAGATCATTATATTTTATGCAATGATATATGAAAAGTACAATTTTAGACTAGGCAAATGATTTATCTCAAATTTGTAAACCTTGTACTTTAATCCTTTATATAATAAGACATGTGCATGTTATATAATTAAGAGTAATGTTACTTTTATTTCTTTTAATTGACTTATTTTTCAAACTCTCCTCATAAATTGTAACATCCATATACTTATGAATCTCACTATCAATTAAACAAGAATGTATGATTTATCCCCAAAAAAAACGTACATAAGCATTTTACTATAATTAATTAATATTTCAATCCATAAAAAATAGGTTGCAACATTGAAGCTTGGGTCAGGAGATATCTTTTACCTTTAGGTTTAAAGTTTCGTAAACAAATTGAATTATATTTGATTTACAATAATAACTTTAACTAAATTAAAGATTGAAAATTTTAATCGGTTCTTAAAAAGTAAGATTGTAAGCTAATAATTATTAAAAGAAAAATTAATTGATTATGTAATATTAATTATAAGGTATTTTTAACGTTGGACGAGTCACTTAATTTATACATTCTTTTATAGTAAAATCAGTTTCGTCATTTCACTCAATTTGTACGCTTTCTGACAATAAAGCTAGTTTCGTTATTTTTTCCCCCTTGTGATTATCAACATGAACATGAATTCTGTAGATAATTTGTGAGAGATATGTAGGAGTTTTTTTCTTTAAAAAAAACAAAAGTTATTAATTTAGATATAGCTTAATTTAATTTAATTTGTAGACTAAAAGAGTCAAAAATAAAATATTTTATTTCAACGAATACTAAACTGGATCAATTTAAATTTTAGGGAATCGAAAGTAAAATTAAATTTTTAAATTTTTTATCACTCAAAAAATTGACCAATTTTTCAATTGTTTTTTATAAACAAAAAATGATCCTAAGTGGGATGCAAGTGTGCAGCCCAAAGATCCCTTTTATATTTTAAGCATGCTAGAAGGCATTCGGCCAAGATTTCAAGGGATTGAGATTCATTCCTTTAGTCACTGGCTAGTTCATGTATAGGGAAGTTTATTACCATTATTCATCATTAATCAATTCTTTGAAACATTTTCTCCTTTTAATATTTTAAAATATATTACTAAAAAAAATACACACATTTATCTCTTTTTAAAGCACACTATCCGGTATAATTTATACTTTCATCACCACCTAATATCTATTATCATCATTATTTATCACTCATTACTTATTATCACCACTCACTACCAAATTTATTAATATTACATATTATCTAATTTCACTTCGCACACCACTATTATTAGTAATTAATAACTCTTCCAACTCTCATCATAATACCTACAACACACTATCATTTACATCTGTTATCATCACTCACTATCATTATTATCCGCCATTTAATTTCACTTCACTTCACTTCTCACTACTTATATTTATTCTTTGATGAATTCTAAAGTGCTCATAAGCATTTGATACTTAAGATATTGTGGTAAAATACAAGTTACTGGATGAGATTATATTATCAAATTTTTTGTAATCTCATCTGGTGGTCCGTATTTTGTCACATCATCCTGGATACCAAACTCCTAGGGGCACCTTAGCAAACAACTCATTCTTTTGAAAAAATGTTTCTTGCAGCCTCTAAAAGGAAAATAATTATTTACTTTCTTTTATTAGATAATAAAATTTATAAAATCATAAATTTCATAATCTATGAGACAATAATAAGCCAAAAATGAGTTTAGGAAAATAAAAACAGCTTTACTTTTTCTTTAATTTCAGCACCTTTATAGTCACTAACATTAAACCTCCTCCGTCTCATATATGATCGAATTTTAAATAAGTTAAATTATTATAATTTTTGAAATTTGATTATAATCTTATCACTTATTAATAACTTTTGTTATAATTAATTTATTTTATTTTATATATTTGCAAATATGAATTTAATAATAAGAAAAAATATCATAAATAGCATGATTCCATCTTCTACATGCAAAACAGGCATTATATATTTGTGTGTGTGTGTGTTATTCTTACTCCTTCTTCATCAATACAAAAGGAATCAAACGCGCCTCATTTCGTCTTTATTCAAATAATTAAAATGCTTTCTAGAGTTTGATTTTGAATTCATAACATAATTCACATTTTTCTTTTGTTTTCTTATAAAAATAAATTATAAATATAAAATATAAAAAATATAAATTAAATTCAACATTAATGTATAAATTATCCATAAGTTAAAAATATAAATTGACAAACAAGTGGTTAAAATCCAACTCAAAATTTTTCTTAATAATTACTTGAGAGTTTTTGAAGTCAACTTTGCTGCTAAATCATGAATTCCCATGCCCTACAATCAAAACTAGAAAAAGAATAGTATTTATTTAGTAGATCAATCCATCCATATGTATTAAATATATATAGTTGCCGGCTATTCTCCTCCCACGCAAGGGTTGACTTGATGAAAGCCAATACAGAAGATCCAAAACTGAAAGAAAAGGCCTCTCTTCTTCAGATCCATCTATCTAATCCACAGAGAAAGAGAAAGCAAGAAGGGAAATTAGGGGAAGATTCCAAGCAGCTGCAGATAGAAAATGAAGCAAAACTTGGTTGCTTTTGTGATCGGATCCATAGGAGCAGCACTGACGCTCTCTGCATATTCACAGAGCTTCATATCAGAAACTCAGTGCATCACACTTGGCCTCCTTGTCCTCTTTGTTGGCCTGCTTGTTGGTGAAGGCCTCCTTTCATTCTGATTATCACTGTCTTTGGATTTTCCTTTTCACTTCTCATAAGATATCTTTTTCAATCAAATAAATCTTAGTGTCTAAATGTTGGTTCAGTGGAAAACATATTAGTCCAGGCGAACTTTACCTGTCAACAATGGAGGGGATTCAAATCTTAGAAACAACTTTTTTTTTATATCTTGGGATTTATTGGAGGGAGAAATCTGTCAGGATGGATGTCTCAAAAAAAAAAAGTCCTAGTGTCTGAAGGATTTGAAGAAGGAAAGAAAATTATGCAGTTTAGAGTATGATATTCGAGTCTTTCACTGTGGTGGATTGAATCATTCACTAATTAATGAATATTTCTTCTCTTGAGTAACACTTTCTGGCCAATCAGATTTGAGTTTGCTGCATATTTTCTGTGATAAATCTGAATTTAATTAGGGAATTTGCCATACCATTATATACACCCCTGCTTAATATGGGTTTGAAAAATTTTATGCTTTCTTTCCTTCTTAGCCATGGATACCAATCTTGATTATCAGTTTTAGCTGCTTAGGAGTAAAGGCATCTGTATACATGCCCTTTTTTTTTTTTTTTTCCTATTTCCTGCTTCAGTTAAATCTCATTAACACGGTTTTCTGACTAGAGGGGTGGGGTTGGGTCCTGGAATTTCGGGCTTTCAAGTTGGTTTAGGATTTGGATGTGGTGTGGGTAAGGGAATTGCTCAAGATGACAAAAGGAGATACTCTAACGTTGGACGTCTTATACAAGGATCTGGAAATATCCCTTACCAGTAAGTACATGTTTCAATTATTTTGCTTTGTTAATGCTATGAGGAATTTGTATGCCTCTGTTGATGACTTGATGTAGGTATCATCGTTCTGGTGAGCTTTCTTTTCATTCATCAAATTTCTTATTCTACTGATGACTGTTCTAACAAGACATTGTATTTTATTTGCCAATGCATTGCTAGAGTTAAGTTTAAGCTAAAATCTTGGCACGAGATTCAGACATCCTTGCTATGCAGGGATTAGTTTCATCAGTTTTTGGTGATATGAGAAGTTAATTTCACCATATGAAGAATTTAAATACCTTGAGTTTTTTTGCATCATAAGATTAAGATACTTTTGTCTTTGAAAGTATCTAATGTTTAATATAATATAGAACTCTATCATGATGCAGGTATGGTGGAGTTTGGTAACAAACCAAATAAGTTATATTTGTGGGTCCATTTCTATCTTATAAGGAATCAATGGCTTTAGCATTTCATCCAGAAGCAGAGTACAGAAGGATTTAGGTTGGGTTTGCAATATTTTTTACAGAAAAAATTATTTTTTATGTACAAATAAAGAAATACTGCATACTTTCATAGTTTATAATTAAAAAATAAAAAATTAAAGTATCCCTTCAATTTTAGATAGATTAAACTTTATTCCCTTAAACTCTAAAAATTTTAAAACTACCTTCTTAAATTTTACAAAATTTAAAATTAATACCCATCATCCAATTAATTAATTATTTTTATCAAATTATGTTATTTTTTAATGAAATTTTTAAACAAGAATTAAATTATTATAAAATATTGATTTATTTTATTATTTTTATATGATTTTACACTTTATAAGTATTGATTAAAATTATTTATATATAATTTGATTTATATTAAATAAATAACATAAAAATTATATATCAAAAAATTATCAAAAAAATTTTTATACTATAATATTATGATTCTTATTTAAAAATTTTATAAAAAAATTATATAATTTGATAAAATTATTAATTAAGTAGATTATATATTAATATCAAGTTTTGTAAAGTTTAAAAAAATAATTTTTTAAGTTTTTAAAATTGAAAAGAGTAAAATTCAATCACCCTAAAGTTGAAGAGAATAATTTATAGTATAGTAATGAAAAAAATTAATTTCCTTTTTTTTAAAATAAATTATTTTTATTAAATTTTTTTACTTAATATTAAATATTTAAATTATTTTTATTATTTTAATATTTTATAACTATATTCTTATTAAGGATTACTATAATAGCCTAGCTATGCTTGGCAGGAGTGAAGAGTGAGAAATTAAAAAGAAAATTATGCAATTTACAGTATTATATTTGAGTCTTTCACTGCAGTAAATTGAGTCATTCATGAATCCTTTTAATTTTAAAAACTTAAAAAAATATGCAGAAAGTGTTATGATAGAGTTCTAAATATAACTTTAAAAAAAATGAAGTATATAACTTTTGTCTTTGAAAGTATCTAATGTTTAATAGATTAAGATACTTAAAAAATGTCTTTTTAATTTTAAAAACTTAAAAAAATCATATTTATCACAAAAAATATACAACAAACTCAAATCTGATTGGCTAGAAAGTGCTACTCAAGAGAA
Source organism: Sindora glabra (assembly GCA_020226215.1). Lineage (NCBI taxonomy): Eukaryota > Viridiplantae > Streptophyta > Magnoliopsida > Fabales > Fabaceae > Sindora > Sindora glabra. The sequence continues at coordinate 83,649,335 of CM035228.1, forward strand.
GAAATATTCATTAATTAATGAATGGCTTAATCTACTACAATGAAAGACTCAAATATCATAAACTGATAATTTTCTTTTTAATTTAAAAAACTTAAAAAAATACTTATATAAGTATTTGAATAGTTTTCATACTGTAAACTACCAATCTTAATTACCAGTTTTAACTGGCAGTAGAGGCAGTAAAGAATGAGAAATACTTATACACGGACTACCTCCCATATCATCCTTAAATATTACTATTTAAATGCCACTAATTAATAATGATTGATTTCATTGTTGATTTATCTTTCTCTCCTATTATATTTAATAATAAATAATTATTGATTTATCATTTATATTTAATTAATTACTCAATAAAATAGATTCACACATCATTATTCAAAAGCATTTAAGTGATGGTGCTTAATGACATGGTAGGTCAGGTAAATATTTCTTTTGAAGAGTGGTGCCAATTGAACTTATGAAGGGTGAGCAATATCTATGAAATGAATGTCAGTATTTCAAGAAAATATTAAAAAAGTTCTTAAAGTAATATGAAGTATCACTGTACCATTAAAATAAATACTTATATAATACGTTTAAATAACTTGTAAGGAAGCACGTATATAGAAATCAGATGCTAAACTGATCACAAGTTAATTTCTTTCTTGCTGCGTATGCATATTACTTAAGGACTTCCAACTGAAGCCAAAAGAGTGAATGCTTGAAGGTTTTGCAAACTTTCACCCTTTGTAGATGTATAGTTTCAAATTCGTGAGTCCTTGGCTTGCTGCACATATTAATGGCCTAAACAAGAAAACCTGCAACTTCTACGTGGTTATCTATATTGTGTAAGAGAGCTAAGATCACAAGCAGTGAAACAAAGTGAATACAAGTACTGAAGTACACAAACTCATAAATAGTGGAGGTTGGGAAGAAGAATATTTCTTCCATTTCAGAGATGAGTTAAGAAGTCATACAAGTACCTTCAAATGAAAATAGATAGTCTCCGCAAGAAACAGAAACTGACATTATTTTTCTAATATGGATTGACTCAACTGATTGGGGGATCCAATAATATTATTATGATTCTTTCTAATCACAGGTTCAAATCATCCTCAATACTAATTATCCAATCTGATAAATGATTGAATGATCACTAGTTTCTAATCTAAATGAAGTTGACAGTAATCTTTAAATGGATTTCTATTAACAATTTCGACATGCCATTAGCACTTTATTCAATAGAAATGCAAGAACATCTCATTTTTATTATTTTTCTCTAAAATAATTCTATATATAATTGAAATACTAGGCTAGGTATCATATGTATACAAGAGTAACTACAGATTTCAGACCTATAGACTTAACGGTCTGAACAAATAGTAGTCCGTCTCACAAAAAATATTGGGGTTGACATAATTGCGGACATGATTGGGAGGTGAATGAAAATTTCTAATTTACTCACAAACTAAACAGAAAGTTTATTAAAAGAAGGGGTTAATAAATATTTAAAAATGAGTGAGTCTTGCTTTTATCAAACTCTTTCTTTTTCCCCCTGTCATGGACCCACATATTTTTACTTATGCCCATCCCATATTCTTTACTCAAATTTGAAGGGGGAACTAGCATTATCTCCTACAGTATACTAATTTCTCAAGTCTCAACTTTGAGACCAACTAGCTATGCGTACCTGCAAAATTCAACCTTAAACTTCATCTGCTCCAGCATTCATTTTAATAAGTTTTTTTTTTTTTTTTAGTAATAAAAAGTAACAAGGAGGAGAGGTTTCCCAATCCTACTGAATAAGACATCAATGACATGTTAGGGCTCGAAAACAATAATTTAAACATGAAAGCAGTGTGCTTGAACCAGTCAGTGCTAGTGATAAAAATATAATAAAATCATCGATGAACCTTTTTCTAATGATGTATACTTCTGCACTTTGACACTCAGCACCATTAAACATTTGCCGAAATGTATGGCTACTACCATCAAAAGATCTAACATGAGAAAAGGAGGCCATAATGTAGCCAGAGATGATTTGCCGGCCGGCCGCCGGTCACCATTTTTAACCTAAATATGCTCTTGCCGGCAAGTCATCCTTGGCTGCACTGCATGACCTCGTTCCCACATGCAAGACACTTCAGATGGAAAACAACAAATCCTATGACAAAAAGAAGAAAAAAAATGGGCTCAATGAGTGAGTAATGATTTTTTACATAAAAAAAGAAGCAGACAATGCAATGCAACTGCAACCAATCAATAGGATCTTAACACAAAACTAGAAAACAGTAAGAACTTTCCCAAATGGGGAAGACAACATTCTAATAGGGTGTCTGTGGTAACTCAGAGAGAAGAAGAAGCCGATTGGACATAAACACTTATCTTTGGCAGGAAATAGAGGAATGGGGTTTGATGCGAACAGAAAGCCCTCTACTCTCCCTATATAAAGAATTGAGAAATATCTATATACACGAATTAGATATAGTTAATAAATAAATGATAATTGTTGGCTTATATAATTCTCAATATCTTATAAATTGAAAAATTAAGCTTTTAATGTGCATAAATATCAAAAAATTAATAAATAAATTAGCAATTATCCTTTATTTATTGACCCTAATTAAAAGATACATGATATAGTTAGGACATATAAAAATTTCTCATAAAGAAATAGTAAGGGAAATTATTTGGTTATAACACACATTCTTATTCTTATCCAATAAAAAAAATTAGTTGTTAATTTTATTGTTCACATGTTAATTTTGAGTAACTCATGTATATTGGAAGTCATCTTCTTCTAAGATATTAAAACCTGCAACTCCTTGTTTTTTTATTGGGGTGCTAGTAAGGATGTGTTACAGGAGATTCTACTCAAATTTTTTCCTCAAATTTTATGCAAATGGGACAGACTCAACTCGGGGTGTAGAGGAGTGAACCAAATATGTGTAAGTTCAAACTTGATCTCATCAAAATAAACAACCTCGAAGTCATTAAGCTATTAAGGTTAAATAATTTGAATTTAAATTTAAGTATAAATATAAATTTAAATGAGTTTACATAAATTTATTTAAATAAAATATTATTTAATCCAAATCCTAGTTTTCTTTTCAAACATGAAATGCTTCAATTTAAATTTGAATTTGTAATGAATATAAATCAAGAGGAGTGTATATAACATTATTTGAATAGTTTGTTATTTTATTTAAATTTAAACAAATAAAAACTTATTCCTCACAAACAATTCAAATATCATATTTTTCTTAAATCATTTTACATCCATTAAATCTATTAAAATATTTACACAACCATCAATATAAGTTTATAGTTACAAACAGTTTGAATCAAGTAATATAAAAATTTGAGCTTAATTTCTTTAGACATTATTTGATTGAAGTCGATTTCATATCAAAAAATCAACTTCAAATTGCTCAGCAAGTAACGTAATTGGTTTGTAAATCTAAACTCAACCCTTTAACCAAAAAAAAAAAAATGGTACTGAAAAAAGGCACCAAGAGTACATAAATAATTCTGTCACCTTCTGCGATTTGTTGTGAGGGATTTGAATAGATTAATAGCTATCTCTTCCTCGTGAAAAACTGGCAATAGGAGCATTGATGGTGGTTGAATTGCCTCAGAGAGGGGCTGCCCTACAGCTGTCCTTGATCCCAGGAGTATGGTAAAAAGATAAAGTAAATTGGAGGATCCCTTGGTGGTGGATGGGACTTTGCGTCGGGGAAAAGGCCAAGAAATATTAAAAACCTGAGATCCATCACCGTCACCCAATCTCTGAGCAGCTTCTCAGATCAACTGACTTATTTAAAGGCTCATTTAAGAGAGGAGGAATAGTTTTCAACCAAGTTGTATGAATGGTAGTACCTCACTCCCACTGTTCTCTTGAAAGCAAAGTTTGTGGTCAGATGAGTTAGGTGCCTCTAATTTACTACATTCGACCATAAAGTAACTCAAATCTAAGAATTCTCTTAAAACAGTTCATGATCTTTCCCTTGGTACATCCATCTGATTTAGGTCCTTGCATACTTGAAATAATGAGTATCCACCTAAAATTTCTAATTTGTGTGAGAATTTTTATGATTTCTTAGGAGAAAAATGTAAAGGATCTCACCAACTCCTGAGTAATTGCATTTATCCCACTAGCTTTGGGATAGTTGCATTTTCTATGGTTGGATATTTTATAATATGTAGAACTTGTATGACATTATAATACGTAGAATTTGCTTAAAATTATAATATGCGCAGTTAGTTCCACCGCTACCCCCATCAATGCCAATTCCTCTTGATGAATTATTTGCTGATGGACTTCACAAAATTGTATAAGAAGTCTTCTAATCAAGGTATTTATTATGGTACTTTTAAAATTTTAAAATTATTAAATTAAAGTTATTTAATCACAACTGTTTATTTTTTAATAACTATGATAAAAAAAATTCAATTTAATTATTTTTAAAATTACTATATCACTTCAAATTTTAAAAATTTTAAAATACCGTAAAATTTACCTCTAATTAATTAGCATAGTTGACACAATCAAAGTGATGCCGTTATTAGGACATAATAAAAGATGAATTCCTAAAACATGACTGTACCACTAAAAATGCGAACACCACAATAGATGTCAATGTCAATCGATGTTGTTGCCCCTCAAAAATGGAAAGCAGACAAAGGATGGATCGTTTGAAAAATTCAAGAGGTTCAGGTTTATTACTTTTTATTTTTTATTTTTCCATATAGTCTTCCAATTTCTCCATCTTGAGGTTTTTTTTTCCCCTTTTGCACTGTATTACAGTACAAAAAGACTGTGTTTTAACCGATATAAAAAGTAACAACTCCATCAGAATTATGTTATGAAAAAATTTACAATTTTCTCATTTTTTTTTTCAAATATAAAGGATTATCTTCCAAGGAAAAGATCGCAAAACATAAGATTTTTCACAAGAGTTCCTGAAAGTACCTAATAATACATATATTTTTAAGTGTGAACCAATGTGCACCCGTAACAGACTTTATTTACACATGCGAACACGTCTTCATATATACTGTAGGGAGTGTATACACTGCAAATGCAAAAATCGCATTTTTTTCATTGTAAGAATTTTTTTATTATTCTAGAAAAATTTCATGATTAGTAACATATATACATAAATTGATAAACAAAGTTGATCTAAAAAGGGAAATTTCAAGACAAAATATGTAATCATATAACATAAACAGTAAACTTCTCAATGAACATAAAATAATCTATATAATTCATATAAAAGAAAATTGTGAAAACCTCCAAATTTAATACATTTTAAAACGCAAATTAAAATACCACAGTAAAATGTAAGAAAATTTTTGCTTGCCACGGAAAACATAGCTCGAATACGGCTAACTACCAATTTTAACATTTCAATGACTTCAAATATAATCAAAATTCCACTCAACTTGTATTGCAGATTGCAAGTGCTTTGCTGATTACCAATCTAATTTTGGAACCATGAAAGCAGCTTCTCAATCTAAAGTGCTATACGATTAACTTCAGTATGCAATTTTGCTAATTACTTTAATTTGCTATTTTAGCAACAATCCCAAGCTACTCAAAAAAATAATAATAATTAACAAAGTAAGCTGGAAATAATTGGGATAAGTTTTTGCACCCTACATAGTCAAGAGAAAGCACTAATCTTACGAGTAAAGCAAGTAAATCATAGCCATTACACCTTACATGGAAGGTCAGGATAAGAATATCATTCAAGGTCACAAGATCAATTAAGAAAATCACATGACATGATGTTTTACTCTCAGCCGTCAATGCAAGATTTTATAATTACGATCCACTCCTATTGCTCTCATAAAAGCTGTGTTCCTACTTGATATGCCTAATGTATTATATTATACACATTGAGAGAGAGAGAGAGAGAGAGAGAGAGAGAGGAGGGGGGACATTCATTGCCATTCCAATCACCGAAAACCCAACATTGCTAAGTTGCATTTCAAAATTACTAACTTTCAGATTTGTACATTCTGAATCTCCCCATCACAACCAGGATGACAAATATGCTGTCACAACCGAAACCACATAACAACCTGTCCTATAACTATCAAAGTACCTGCCAGAACTGTTATACAGAAAAGAAATCAAGTAGTATTTGGTTACATCAGCAACAGAAAAAAGGTGGACACAACATAGATACCAAACGCATGGACCATTGAATTCCAACTACCAGTTGGATTCGCAAATATAAATAGGACGATTTCAGAATTCTTCACAACAACACAAATAACCGATTTATGTTAATGTAATGCAACATTTACCTGGTATGCCCAGGAAGTGCAAAACAACGACATCTAATGTCAATTCAATCCATACGGCCTCCTAACTCATTATGGACATTGATTACAGGAAATAACTCCAGAAGTATAAATGTTTACAAGCCACCAGAACCGAAAAATAAAAAACTTCAAGAATGGAAATTTCAAGGGAAAATAGAAGGGCACCTTAATGCAGAATCATGCAAATTGAGTTCAACCAAAGACATTCACTTGATGCACATTTTCAAGTATCCCAGAATGTAAGAAAATAATGGGATATTATTCAACTTCTGTATTACCAAGATAAAACATGCCTACCAGTTCATTGCATTTTACCTAAATTAGTTTTTAGACTTTGAGCACAAAGTTGCATAAATAAGAATACCTAATAGTCTAATTTATCGTGCATGACACGATATTGCATTAAGGAGTTCTAAAGCCATGCTGCCAGTTGCAATATAAATATTTTAAATAGATATCACGCCAAAAAAGAAAATGAAAGAACAAGAACATGTGAAAAACAGTCTTAATCTTACCATCATTCATAAAAGTTCAAACATAATTCAAAAATATCTAAAATGTGCATATGTTGAGCACAAAAAAGAACATAATAACACGACATTTTCTACTTACAAAATTGGAGTGAGTATCTCGGGCTACAGGCTCAAGAATTGGGGTGGAAAGATACACTGTCATCACATTTCTTACAGGCATTGGATATAGTTCTCATGTTCAATAGACATGATTATTTCAAGTAAAATTTGCAGATTGAAAAATATAGTTGGTTACTTATAAACGAATAGAAGTTTACATGATCTTTTTCATTGGGATAGAAATTTTCCATTTTTTAATTAAGAGGAAATATATATGAAGACTCAAGCTTGAGACTTTGAGCATTTAATTTGGATGCAAACTAGGTGTTTACTAATAAAGTGTTACAAAGATTTTTTAGCCTTTTAAGATTAAACTTGTGGTAGGATTAGGAATCTAGTTTCTGACTTGGTTTGCAACTCTTTTCTAAGGACGGTATTCCACACAGTAACTAGTCAAGCCTCTACTTGTATATATGATTTTGGGATGCACTTCTGTTCATTAGTGCGTCTTCTTACTAGGGGTCATTGATATAGTTAAAGACTTTGATTTGGTTTCGTTAAAAGAGGGCGGGATGAGTTGGAGAATGGGAGAGAAAATAGATTTGGAGAACCAGAAATTTATGAAGGAAAACCACTGCCTACAACCAAAAAATAAGAACCAGAGATTTATCCCAAAAATACGTAGGCTATTTTGCTTACTTTTGTGCAGCACACACTGGAACACCATGCACCTTGGTAAGCCAGACATGCTATGTGTTGCATGGCACAACTATCTGTGGCATTGCACCATGGCACACCATCAACAACTATGAATTTGATACAGCTCAAATGCTCGATATTTTGACAGTAGGAATTTTAACAGGTAAATACTTTAACACACTATTACCTTCTAGAGATCATAAGAGATGACCACACTGACAAGTGCAATTCAAAAGTCACAACAGCTCTGCCACATGTTGATGCATATGATCAACTTACCAGGAACTAACATCATTAAATTCAAATAACCACGAAAGTTCATACTGCATATAACAGTGAACAATCAGAAAAACAGAACTCAAAAAGCAATAATACAAGTATACAACTGCTAGAGGATCAAAGAAACATGGTTTCAAGAGTTCTAAAGATGAATTGGAATCAGAAAGCAGCAACAAAGGCAAGCTAGATTATAGGTTCTTAGGAGCATGAGTTATCAAGCTTGGGAAATAAGGTAAAATGGACAGGGCCAGATTCAACAGTCTCCACATATGTTTGGTCCTCTAAGTAGAAGCGTCAAGGTGGGCCATGAGTTTGTCAGACCCTGGTTCATCTGGTCTTCAAGTTTAGGCAGTAGGCAGGCTTCAGGCTTCACATATGTCAGCTGTTTGGATGGGAAGGGAAAGGCAAAAGAGGGAAAACAAAAGCATCAGAATTCTACATGGGACTCTGGTCAGGTTAAGATATTAAACTCTAGATACTAACACAAATGGCCTACATTAAAGGTAATTCCCCAACAAAAGACAAAAGAGTTGATACAAAACTTAGTCTACCTGCAGGTACCCACCAGTAAGTCTTAGTAAGCATGGTTTCTCCTCCGAGAACCAGTGGTCTGACCTGATAACCTGGTAAGGGGAAAACGATAATATATTAGACAAGTTTTACCACACTCAATTATGTCACCACAAAATGGACAGGAGAGAACGAAGTCTTAGACAGCACACATCACCCTCCAACCCGGCTGTTGAGGAAGGTTAGAAGCTTTTAAAACACATAGATAAAAGTTTCAAACAGGGTTTATAGTATGTCAAGAACAAACGATTTAGTTCTTAAAAATGATTAAAATCACACACAAGTTCCCTACAAAAGGGCTACTTGGATACACTATACTCTCACTATCCCTTGAACTTGGACATACATCACAGCATGGGCCAAAGTAGCCCCATCTGCTTAGCTTGACTCAGAATGAGTCACCTCTGCAATCAAACATTTCTTACAAAATACAACATAGATCAAGTAAAAAGTAAAGGGCGGAAAAAAGGAACAAACGTATGGGAAGATTCATTACCCAGAAGCACCAGCCCGTGCCAAAGAATAACTTCCATAAACCCCATAAGCACCACCACCACCACCAACCTAAAAATAAATGAAAGAATATTACAGCTAGTGACTGAGACAGTTGAAAATTGAAATGCAGAACACATCTGCATGTTATGCACAAATCAACAGTAAAGTACCTGCGAACCACCATAACTCCCATAACCATCACCAGCAGACAAATCACTTGAGCCACCATAGCTTGAAAAAGAATGTCCCCGTCCATGTCTTTTACCATCTCTACTGTCATAGCTTAAACCATCCAATCCATCTGCTGAAACAGGAAGATAAGGCAGAACCGGAAGGAGAGTAGATACAGCACCCTCTCTATCAAAAAGATTTGCTCTCAACCGTGTAAGCACTTGCACAAGAGCATCCTTGGCGATTTCAAGTTCTCCTGAAATCTAATCAACAAAAGGAAAACCAAAGGACATTGTTTGAAGTTATAGGACATGGACAACTTTTGATTTCGCAAAAAAATGCCACTAAAGGTGCCCCATGAAACTTTGAAAATGACCCTACCTGCACCATTTCATCATCTTCAGATGCAATTTTAGGAAGATTATCCTTTGATAGAACTCTGATGTTGGCCTTTGTAAGCCTCCTCATTTCAGTAATTATAGCCCCTCCTTTACCAATAAGGCAACCAATTCGTGAGGTTGGAACCAGAAGTCTGGTTGTGAATGAGATGAGTCCCGAATCTCTTTCAACTTTCTCACTACACCGAGGTTGCAAACGCACAGCTGCTTCTATTGTTGGAGAAAATGTATCTTCAAAAAACTGTAGTACAATATGGAAAATATCACAACCACAGCACATATTATTCAATCATATTATATTAAATGCCCATAAAATTAAACCATAAACCCAAAAGATCAACATGCCACCTCCTTTGTTGAAACAGTTATCAAACAATCATCTCCTGTTGCTGAACTATCCACTTTTATAGTGGCTCCAGAATCCTGTCTAATTTGATTTATTATAGCACCACCCTTGCCTATTACACCTCCAAGATTTGCAGTTGGACAAACCAAGCGAACAGAGAATTCCTTCTGTGATGCTTCATCCCTTGGAGCTGAGTAAAGGGACCGTGGCCAGTCACCACTATCGCCTTTGTATCCTCCATAATGACCCACAAGAGGAGCTATTCCCACAATTGGAGCTCCAGTAGTTGGTCCCAGGAGTGAGCCACCAACAGGAAATGCACCAGGAACAGCAGAGGTGAGCAGATGCTGGGATCGAGATGGATTCTCATGAAGTCGAGATGCAATCTGAGTCAGAGCCTTCTTCACAACTGCAGCTTCCCCAGAAATCTGGAGCTCCACAACCAAACATATTAGGAGGTTCAAGAAGATAAAGCAATTTGCCCAGGTAAATCATATTACAAAGATGATTACTCAGTAAAGAAGAAAGGAAAAGAAATGCAAGTATCTTTCTAATATACACATGATCATCATATTGATATACTAAACTTGTATGCATTATAAGCAGAGCACAGAAACATATACAAACTAGTAAATGAAATGTGTTGACCATGGCCATGATTCTATGGCAATGATAGAACTAAGTCATCTGCATGGCAAATAAACACCTAGCCATATATAGAGCATCACAAACAAATTCAAAAATTAAGTAAAACCGAAGTAGATAGTACCCTGCAGTGGAATAGCTTCAATCAAAGATACTCCATATCAAACTATACTATAGAAACAAGTTCTCCATGGAAGGTTTAAAAAAAAAAAATGGAAAGCTCCTACCAGGAAATAAACTTTCAAGTATGAATCTCACTTTTCATGCAATATACAAATATGATTTTGAAAGTGATATAAGCTATTATTTTTTAATTAGTTCTAATCCATTTCAGGCACCTTGAAACATAAGTTAGGTAAAAGCTATTGGAAACGATCAAACTAGAATTTTTAGAATAAAGTAAGTAAAGTAGAAGGATGCAAAGATACTAGAAAAAACTGGTCTTGTTACCTGCACAAGTTCATCAGAGCTCAAGGCACATCTAGGTAAATGTTCATCCTTAAGTATACGAATCTGGGCCCCAGTGTCACTACGGATGCTTTGAACTATCTGCCCTCCTTTTCCAATAACACAACCTATTTGATCAGAAGGAACAAGCAGCTTAGCAGTCACTTGATGACCTCCTTCAGTGTCATTATCACCATTCAACTCTTCAGCCACCACTCTGTCATGTATCTTAAATAAAGCATCCTGAGCCGGAGATATATAATTGTCATCATCCTCAAAAGCATTAGTCTCATCACTAGGGCTATAGATTGTAATAACACGCTCTTCACATCCTGCCACTGTCTCTCCAATCCTAATCTTTGATTTAGTGTCTATCCTTAGTTGCTTAACAATCTCACCACCCCTGCCAATTACACTACCAATTTTCCGGACAGGGCACAGATAGCGATACACTGTGTCTTCCTGGTCAATGACAAACTTCTCTTTATCATCACCTGAACTCCTCCTTTTATTTCCTCCATTATCATTTTCAGATTGAGGGCGGGAGCGCTTTCCATGATTTCTCCTTTCACCAGCCATGGGAGAATTTACTCGATATCTGTTTCAAAATCAGGTTAAGAACCTCTTTAGAAAAAACCCAGATGATAGAAAGAAAGTAATTCCTGCCAACAAGATTTACAAACCATTTACAACAAGTTTGACTAAAAACTAGGGTATTAATTAACCACATAAATATATTATCTGCTTAAAGTATCTGATGAGATGCAAAACTAACTATTTTGGCTTAGAATTCCAAAAAAAAAAAAATGTTGACAAATAACCTTCAGGACTTGCTCAAACGAACTCATATTTGACAAGGTAGAAATTCTATAAAGCAAACATAACAATACTCAATTTGCAACAAAGATTTCCAGTTATACCAATCACCCCCAAAACATAAAAGAGAAAAAAGAAAGATTTCATACGGGTAAATCTCAAAAAGGTAACTTTCATTATTAAACAATCACATACAAAGCACAAAGAGAAAATTATTTCAACCTCAGATCCAAATTTCTGGATTCAGTATCACAAGCACAGAAAAATGTATAAAAAAGTAAATTTTAAGCATAAGCAGGGTAGAAATTTTCTCATTCCTAATCAAACTCATACCGATATGATCAAACTCTACGTTCAAACAACAACGGATCCAAGACCCAAAAAGAAATTAAAAAAATCTGCACATAAACAAGGGTGCAACTACCTTTCGTTAAGCGGAGTGCAGCCTCGTTTTTGCTGAAGAAACTGGAAGGAAGAAGAAATGAAACAGAACAGAATAACAAGTTCAGCTAATCAGATCTGGGCATGTCGTCATGGGTGCGCAGCATTGTCCGAAAGACCAAAGAGAGGTGCTTGCAGAGGGATCGATCGGATCGGTAGAAGCTTCAACGCATAAAAGTCGTCGTTTTAAAATCTGACAGCTGGAAGTTCTTAGGGTTGGGAATTGGGGATGGGTCATCAAACACGGTTCAAATAATTCTTAGCCGCCTTTGATAACCCGACCCATATGCTTACAAAAGAAGTTCTCTATCTAATCTAATATCTTTTTTTTATTTTTTATTAAAAAAATACAATACAATATATCCACGAATAATTGACCCCTAACGTCTAAATCTTAGGAGATTGATTATTTTCGCGGTCAAATTACATTTTTCAGTAAAAGTCATATTTTATATTTTACTAATCTATTTTGACATTTGCCAAAAGATAATTTATAACAAAAATATTTAATTTTTCATAAATTTGAGTTCCTCTAGAATTATTCTAGAATTGTAATCCTTTTTTATATAATATTTTATATTCAATTCAATTTTATCATATCATATTGACATTATTTTATAGTTTGTACAGCGAGTATAATCCAATCCAATTGGACATTGACGGGACTAATTGTTCCAACTTGACTCTCCATTGACTGGTTGAACAAAAAAAATAAAAGAAAGAAAATATGAGAAAAGAAAATAAAAAAAAAGAAGTTTTCTTTTTGTTGTTTGATTATCTAGAGGAAAAAAGGAAAAATAGAAGATAATTTTTTCATTTATTTGATTAAAAAATAAGAAAAAATTTAATTATATTAAATAATAATTTTACTCTCAATTAAATATTTATATGAAATAACATTTACAACAGAAGTAGCTAATATTACAATTTGCCAAACTTATATTCGTAATAAATAGTATTATTAGAATAAAATAACAAAACAACAGTATAATATGAAATTTTTGGTAAATAACGCACGTATATAAATATATATATATATTATATTGATATTTTATTAATCGTATTTTTTGACTTATTTGAATTAAATTTTCTGATACTAAAATTGCATAACATTGGTCTATATTTCAACTCCAATTATATGTATGCGCAAATTTTATTTCTTTCTTGTTTTTATTCTATATTTATAATTCTTGCTTATTTCTTATTGATGACTTTTTGAAAAAAAATAATTAGTTATTTTTTGTCAATTTCAAAAATACTTTCATCTTTTTAGCATAATTCAAACATATTGTTTCTTACGATGCGTAAAATAAGTAACAATCGTTAACTGTTTGCAAGTAAAAAAATAATAAATAATTGATGGGTTAATTAAGTTATTAATCCAAACCTAGGATTTTATATATATATATATGTCAAATGAATTATTACTATTACCATTAAAAAAATAAATGATTTGAGATTATATTTTATAGGTTTTTATTCGTCCATCTTTTGCAATTCACTATACTTAAATCAACTTATTACTAACTTTAATTAAACTACTTTTTTTAAATTATTAGTTAATTATTTTAAGTTCGTGAACTTCGTCATATTAGTAATTGTTTCATTCATTTAAATAGTTATTTCTCCAATATATTTAAATTTTAATGGTATTGTTGATTGATATTATCTTTTCTTATAAAATGAGAACAAAAATTGCATGTTATTTTCTACTATTTGCCCTCTATTCAAAGAAGTAAGGTTCTTGTATATAGGCATGCTCATGCCCAATCGTAGAAGGGAAAGGTGAGAATGAAATAGATACAATTTTACAACAATATCACTTTCTATTCCTTTTCCACCTTATTCTATTGGAAAAATTATTGGGTAGGTTCTACGTTATTTTTTATTTTTTGCTTATATCTATTTTTATTCTTTTTTTTCCCCATAAACAAGTAATGCAAAATTACACTTTCCACTCTCTTTTCTTTCTTTCATTTCCATTCTACTTAATTTTAACTCAAACAAGTAAAGGGTTAAAGTCCTAACTAAAGTATTAAAGTTTTGGATTTCTCTTTTTCTTTTTTATCATAATTTTGTTATGTTTGAAAGATGCAAATATAAAAAGATTTATAGGTATTATTATTGCATATAAAAAAAATTAAAGTCTCATTGTACATAAAAAATTTGTGTCTATTTCTTGAATATGATAGAAATGTGATAAAAAAGGAAAAAAGAAAGAAAGAATCTAAGTTATGACTTTTTTCTTATTTAGTGAGTTAGTAAGCTCTTATCTTATTCTTCATAAACATACACATTGGGTTCATGAAATCAAAATAGTCATGAGAATTTGATTTCTAAAATTATAATTCCTAGAAATATTAAATTACTATATTTTATTCAATTAAAAAGATTTATTCAAAGATTATAATATAGTATTTTAATTAAATTATATATTTTAAAAATATATTATTGAATTATGAAAAATATCTTAATTGAGAATTAAGCAGCCAACCACATTTGATAATGGTAGGTAATGGTAAATAACAATAAATGAAGGTAAACAATGATCATTTGTCACAACCCAACGCTAATAATGATCGACATAAAATCCAATTACTTGATTACCACTAACCTATACTACGTTCTTATTTGATATACTAACACATATATAAGATATTGAAGGAAGGTAATCATGCATTTAAAGGAAAAGATAGGATTTTATTTATCAAAATAATTAAATAATAGAAAAAGTTAAGCCTACTTTTAATTCATTTAAAGTTAAAGATAAACTAGTTTAACAAACTTTAAATAAAGGTAAATTTATATCCATCTACCATTAACCCTATATAGAACAAGACCTAAAATAACTATCTACATTAAAAAAAATCTATAGTTGTCCATTGCCATATATAATGAAGAGCTTTTGAGGATTTAATTTTGATGTAGTTGTGGAAAAGGTGGCTTAACCTTGAAATATATAAAATAAAACACGAGAGAGTAAGTCAGAAGTTTAGTAAGTAAACATTCAAACAAAGTAAATTTAGAAATCAAACATAAATTTTCCAATTAGATTTACCCTGCTTTGTACCTAATTATTATAACCACACCATTCACAACATAAATTCTCATTAACATTGATATATCAACTATATGATTATATGAACTTAATTGCACCATTACTCATATCTATACTTATGTCATATCAATATCATAAAAGATGTAAAAATATGAAAGAGAGGAAGCTAGAAAATTTTTTTTGCTCTTATCTATCTTTATCCCTTACAAGCCAGTATCGAATTTGATGCTCAATATATCAAATATACCATAGCATCCTTATCTCAATTCTCATGAATTCAATACATTTGTTCTCATTAATAATATATAAATTATAACATTTTCATACCTCTTTGCATAGCCTCACATCTCATTTCCATCATCATATAACACAAAATAACCATACTTAATATCATATAATACTTAATTCAATTAACCATTTCATGTTATAAATCATGGAATTTGAAAAGGATAGTTAACTATGCAACTCTAGAGTAAGAGCATAATTAATTATGTAATCCACTATATAAGGTTTAAGGCTTAAATTCCTACTAGGTACTTGACTATAAGCCTTTTTGAAGCATGTTATAATCAAATACTTAACTATATATCTTAAAAGAGTGAGGTCCACTTAAATAATCGACTATAGCCTTCTAAAGAGTAAGATTTCTAGTCATAGTTGACTATGTAGTTGACTATGTAGTTAACTATAAGCCTCCCAAAGCTAAACATTTCAATGGATAAGAGACTATAGTCTTCATAGAGCAATTTTAAGGCTATAATCAATTATTTAGTCTACCACTACACTAATTTTGTAGATTTTAACATAATTTTCACTATATATTTAACCAATATCCAATCTAAAACTGGTTTATAAGGCCAACCACCATTACCCATCCATTATAACTTATTAATGACTTATTATTGCACTAAATTCAACATAAATTTCTAACTAAATCATCACAATCAAAGCATTTCAAATATAATCATGAAAGCATACCCTAAACCAAACAAATTTCAATTTAATCCTTTTATAAGAGAATGAATGTTCACTTACCTTACTTTGAGGATATTTTAGAAATGTGGAATAGAGATTTGCTTACTACTAGACATTCAAAATTAACAAATTTAAGATTAAGGTTTAAAACTTCTCCCCTTAAGCTAAAGTGCTTAAGTTTCACCAAACTTAAAGAATAAGCAAATAAGAATTCATTAAAGATGAAGATCTTACCTAAATTGGGTGGAGGATCTAATAAATATGAACTTCCTTTGCTATATTTTAAAAAATGATGAAAAAGATAGAAATAGTGGGGAGAAGATATTTAAGGTTTCATGGGATTGTTAGCTCATTTTAAAGGATAAAAAAGGAATAAAGGTGAGGTAAAATGAAAAAATATCTAAAATCTCCTCCATACTCACTCGCTCACCTCTAATTACATTTAAATCTTAAACATTTCATGTCCCTTACTTCTTATTTACTAATTTATGTAAGATTCTTATTTTGAATTTCATTAAACTAATTAATTCTATTTCACCTAATATCCTATCCATCTTTTATTATTATAATTAATCTATTTCATATAAAAATTTCATTTTAATTAATATCATTATAATTAATTAATTAATTTCCTTATGAAATAAAATTCTAAAATTTTAGAATGTAACATCAACAATGGTGAATGGTGACAAACAATAGCTAATGGTAATAGTCAATGGTAATGGGTAGTGATGTCTATCAACTGTAACAAAGAGTGATTAGCAGTAATAAATAGTGACAAGTAATATATAATGGTGATATGCAATAAATGATTAGCAGTAACTAATAACAATGGATGATATTATAATAAAATAATAAGGCTTGGGATAGTGGACAAAATGCTCACTTTATGTCATTAAAACTATCATGTGACATAGGAATGTTGAATAGCTACTCCTAACAAGAATATTTTTGAGAAATATTAAATCAAAAAATGAGAATATTTTGTTTAGTCGTGAACCAAATATAAAAATTCTGTATTTTTAAAAATATTCTTAGAAACATTAGAAAATTTATGTAAACTAGATGTTTCCATGATAATATAACCAAAAACTTAATCATATCAATTTATAATTGTTATTATAATATTTATACTTATTTAAAAAATCAAATAAAACTTAATTCAAGCCTGTAAAACTTGTAATGTTTATTAATTTTTATTAAATCAAATAATTAAGTTAATCTTCAAATATTATAATTTTTGGTAAATGCACATTCAGATTAAAATATTAGCATTAATTCAAACTTTAAAAACTTTATACGTTAGTCAAATTATATTTGATAAATATCAAAACTCAACTTGATTCAACTTGACTTTGCTTGTAATCTTTTTGAAAAAAAATTGATAATAATTATTAATAAACTTATATGTATTAAGTCCTAATAATCCTTTTAGAAAATATTTGCTAATAATTAATAAGTTTATATAGGTTAATAGATTTTTTAGTGAATTGTTAAATGGGATGGATAATCACTCCGAGGATTAGAGCATTAATAGATTTCTCCTTTTCTAATAAGTGTTATTTTCAATATTCGAACCTTTGCCCACTAATAGGTCAAGTTCGACTAAAGCTGCCATCCAAAGCTAGCATCATTAATGAGGTTTGTACATGTTTTGAAAATAACAAAGAATTTCATGTAATTTTTTTATGATTTTTAAGAAGTGGAAGCATTTTTTTAAATTTTATCTATAATTTTTATTTTTTTTCTTACAATTAGAATAAAAAGGATTAAATTATAAAATTTTATTTTTTTCCATTTTCTTTCCTTGCATTTGTATAAAGTAATTAATTTCTTTATTGCATTAATAAATATTCAAATTAGTCAAGGATACCTTTTAAGGTAAAATTAGGTTAGAAAATATCTTTAAGAGAAAATTTGTTATCTTAAAGATTTTGACTTGAAACTCTAATATAAAATATTCAACAAGCTTTACTTAATATCCTTTTTACAACTTGACACAGTCTCAAACATTTAAAGAACTTCTATATAAAATTGGTCTATTAAATTACAATATCTCTACCTTTTTCTTTTCAAACTTATTTTCAATCTAACATATTAAAGGAAAAACACCTCACATCTAAAATATATATTTATATGTATACTTTATCTATGAGTTCACAAACTTTTACGCTTATAGCCATATCTATCAACAATAATATATCCTAAAAATTTTATTTGTAGGCGAATATATATATGCACATACACACACACACACGCAATACACATGCATTAAATTATAAAATTTATATTATAATAGGATATTAAATTTCTTTTTAGAAATTATTTCCATTTATTTAATGAGAACATTTTTAAATGTTTTAATTTCTATTGAAAGTCAATTTTCTTTTTTCAACATACATGGGGTCAATGTAATAAAAGTTGCATGAGCAATATACTTAAATAATACACACATATACATATATACATATATATGGTGATGTTTGGTTCACGAAATGTTTCTAACATTCTCTAGAATGTAATATTTTTATATTTGATTCAAAAGTCCTAAAAAAAATTTCAAGGAATGTGACATTTTTAAAAATATTTTTGGCAAAAAATTTCCCCTAAATATTCCTAACATAAAAGGTAGGTATCTTGGATTTTCATTATTTAGGAATATTTGTTTTAAAATTAAAAAAAATGCATTTATCCCCATTATTTTTTTAACAACCCTTTATTTCTTTCTTCTTCGTCATCTTAGCTTTAGTTTAAGTGTTGTTATGCCTCTACCTCTATCTTTTGAATTAGAGCAATTAGAAAGTTATCATCATCTACCAAAACTTGTTATTCACCATTGCCAATTAATGAGTAATGTATTTCTTATTCTACTTATGGAATCTGTCACAACCCAACCTAAATTACAACAAACATGGAACTTATTACTTAGTTTCCACTAATCTAAGTTATTATTTCAAACTAATGTTTTAGAACATATCAAGGAGTTTGAAAGAATTTTTCATACATTAAGACCATTTTAGTTTAATTATAAAAAGAATTAAGTAACTTTTATCCTAACACATATAGAGACAAGCAAGCCTAAATAATCTTTAATTTGAATAAATATCATTTTACCTTTCTTTACTTTATACAATAAAGGCCAAACTTTCTAAATCAAATAAGTTATGTACTACCCAACCATACTTTAATTTCTTTGCTAAGTTTAATGTCGAGGTGTTGGAGGAGACTTAATTAGGAAATCTACAAAAGAAAATATATATAGGAGGTAAGCCTAAGCTTAGTGAGTGAATATCTAAAGACAAATAAGATTTAAAAGGAAAACATGAGTTTACTGATTGGATTTTACCCTCATGGTTTCTTAAGCTATCAAACTTCATATATCACAATTTAATTTCCAATAATACAATAAACAATGAAAACAATATAAATATTTGCATTCCTTATAGCCATATATCACACTCAAACACATACACACATATATATATTTATATCATATGATGTACCAAACACAATACATCATAATTAATCAAAGGTAAACAAATTTCATCCTTTTTTCAATTAATCACCAAATCTGGATTTCTTATAACATAACTCGGGAATAGTGAAAATAACTTCATAAACTTTTAGCATTTTCTTTACTGAAGGTGATACTTATGAGCTTTTGACACTACCTTACTATCTTTTAGTGAAAATAGTCCTATATATTTCTAATACTATAATCATCTAGTGAAGATAGTTATGTGTGGACTTCTAACACTATTTCATGTCTCACAACCTTTTGACACTGCGACCATTTACTAAAGATAGGCCAGTACAACATTCACTTTGTACCATTCTTGTATATTATTTCATTTCATATGTACATATGATTAAATTCATAATTTCTCCCATACCTATTTGCATAGGCATACATATGCACTTATACTATTAGCAGTTAATATAAGCATAACAACCTACCATTCAATGTAACATAAGCAATACAATATCACCACACCATTAATATGACCACACACATTATTAACAATACTTCAATAAAATTTTCAATTCAATTTATATGTTATCTCTTTCCATCACTATTCATATCATATCTACGTTTAATTATCACATATAAATTCACTTTAACCTTAGGAAGCTCTATAATATATTTAAATTCCTTGTGTAACATGATACTTTAGCTTGAACTAGATATAGTCGACTATATACTTAACTATAAAAGTTTAAAGAACAATTCTACTAGTTCATAATTGACTATATAGTTAACTACTAAAGTTCAGAGAGTAAGTCTAGTGCTTTTAGTCAACTATATAATCAACTGTAAAAATTTAAATAGTATATTAAAGACTCTTAATTCACTTTATAGTCCACTATGACCTAAGATACTACAAATTTTTAACTTGAAGCATTATTCACTACCATAATTTCAATCCAAACTCACTTATTACTTTATCAATCCATATCAACTCATCAATATACTTATATAATACTTTATTTATGTTATTTTTCACATTAAAACTAAACTACACTTCATGAATCACTACTTTTCAAATGTAATCACCTAAAAACTTAAAAACTTAATCTAACCAATTAAAATCAATTTATACTTGTAAATTAAATTAAATTGTTTAATCATATATAATGAGGAAAATTTTTAAAAGCCAAATTTGCTACTCATTAATCCTAATTAACCAAAGTTGCAAAGATTTCTTATTAAAGTTTATTTCTCCCTTTGAGCTAATTGTTCAAATCTTCTCAAATTCAAAAGAAACTATGAAAATTCTAGTTGCTAAGAAAGCTATACCATTTTTGCATGAAAATTTAACAAGAAATTGCTCTTAGCTTTAATAATTGATGAAAATCTTGAAAAAGAAGAAATAGTAAAAGATAATGAGAAAGTTCGAAGAAGAGGAAGAAGTTAGGTGGTAGTAGATAAGGAATAATGCCCTAACGGGTTGAAATGTATATTTATAAGGATAAAGGCAATTTGGGAATAAAATAAATTATATCTTATATTCAATAGTTGCCTTTCCTAAGTTAGAGTCAACTATATAATTAATTATGTTAATTCAAAATGCAACTTGAATGGGAGTAGTCACTATCACGTATCTTTTTTGCACTTAATTACATTACATGTCTTTTCTACTTTCGTTCATTCATTCATACTCACTTTAAGTATTTTAACCTCCCATTAAATCACTTTATCCATAATTTTTATTCAAAGTTTATTTAATAAATAAATTTCTTTTTTCCTTATCTATGTCACTTCAAATTTTATCTTAAATTTTATTTAATTAGTATTTTGCTTTCATTCAAATTTTCTCATTTATACATTCTCATCATAATTTACCTATTCCTTGAAAAATCTTTGTCCATATATTCATTTTACCAAAATTAATTTACTATTTTCTTTTTTCTAAAGTATACTAAAATTTAAAATTCTAAAATTTTGAAGAAATTGTAATAAAATCAGACACATGGTTGTTGATCGTAGTGTTAGATCATCTTTGAAATTTTTGTTAATTTATAATTTCCTTTATAAACATTATGAGAAAAAATTAATTGATAGATTTTAGTGTGTAAAAATTTTTAAAATGAAAATTTTATGAGTATTTAATAAATTTTGAAAAAAAGAACGTGAATTAGACATTAAGGTAAAAAGATTAAATAAATATTAAGCATTGTATAAAACTTTTTAACTAATAAAAAATAAATTATTAGAGTAAACTTGGAGAATCTAGTTGCAAAAAAGTGCATTGAGTAGAATAAATGGAGGTTATAAATGATTCAGAGTCAATTTGTGAGTATAAAGGAAATTTAAAATAAAAGGATAAAAATGCCGCTACCTCTATATAACTTAAACTTTAGCCTAGCTCCCATTATTCCTATTTTTCCAAAACCTTAACTTCACCTCCCTTACACTTTATTCTTTTCTTTCTTTCATCTTTTATCTTATTTTCAATCAAGCCATTTGGAGATTAATTTCCATCAAATTCATACACAATCAAGGTTAGGCTACTCCAATCTTCATTAATCATAAGTATTTCTTTCATCTCTCCATTGGATTTGGGAAAAATGCAAAGATTGGGCTAAAAGGAAAATAAGAATCTTAACTATTGAATTTCTTATTTTGAATGGTTAGAAGCCATCATTCATTAATTTTAGTTGTCCAATTTCTCTTCCATACTAAGTAAGTAAATATTCTAACACAAATTTAAGGATTTCAATTTGCTTTGTTTATTTTGTGCATAAATTTTATGTTTGATGACTTGTATGATAAATGTGTTAATTGATAATGTCAAATAGATGATAACCTGGTGAGCTTTCTTGATTGAATGTAGCAATTAATCTTTTAAAAGGTTGATTATTAGTTTTATATTATATAAATGAGAAATAAGATTATTAATGGTAGATAAACAATGAAAATGTAGGAAATTTTGAAGAATGTAATGAAGAAATTGATTATATAATTGACTGCCTAGGCTAAGGGTGGCTCTTTAACTTGCTATAATTGATTATCAATAGGTAGAACTACTACGAATAATTGATTATATAATTAACTATCTACTGGAAAGATTGCTCTTTATCCACCATTATTTGACTATATAGTTAACAACTAACAGATAGAGTTACTCCTCAAATCCCTATACTTAACTATATAGTTGACTATAGGTGATTGCATTCATTTTTGGATACCTGTAGTTGAGTATATAGTTAACTACTACCCTATTACATCATAAAATCATATGTCTTATGTTATAAAATAATATTTTGCTTTCTAAACCATATAAGAAATAATAAATGAATTGCAAATAAATGGCAGTTAAATAAGTAAGTAAATTATGTTTACAATTAGAAAGGAAATGAAATATATGGTTAATTATTCAATATGTCTTGCACTTTAAAAACCTAAGATCTTAGGACTTTTTAGGAAATAATCAATCTTATATAGCCTTTTTTACTTAATTGTATATACATTTGGGTACCAATACTTCGAATATGAATGTTAATATGAAATAATGGTTATGTAGCTTGTTCTATATATTTGCTTGTGCAATGAATGAGGATGGGAATGTATCTAATGACCATGCAAAAAGGCATGAAATGATTATAAATTGAAAAATAAACCTCAATAAAAAGGATTATAATGAAAATGAAAGATATGATAAGAATAATAAGACATAAAGGTAATTATTGTGGGGATAAAGATAATTTGGAAGGACGAGGAAGGGTTTATAAAAGTAATTATTATGGGGGACAAGGATGGGTTTAGATGGATAAGGTTAGACTAGTGAGGGATAAGACGAACTTAAGAGTCATAAGGAGATTTACTCATTTTTCTTTATTTTTATGGTTAAGTGTATTATGTAATGATAAGACTATGATATGTATATAATATAATAATATGATTATGGCATATGTGTGTGTGTGTGTGTGTATATATATATTATGATGATGATGATATTATGATATGTGTACAATATAATGATATGATCATGATATTAATGTAAGGAGATTGATGATAAGTTTGAGTGAGTGTGTATATTGTCATAATGGTATTGATGAGTTCTAATGATTATAATTGAAATTAAGTAGTACTAATGGAATATTGTATCATGATATGCATAACTTAAGTGCTTAAGTTCTATAAGAGGGTAAATCTACTCGATACGTTTATAATTGTTATTCATATTTAATTGTGTTAGATTGTTTACTCATTAAGTTCTATACTTACCCTACTATGTATCCTTTTTACACATATTCAAGTCGATTTTCCACCACGACCTCTAAGATAAATTCCCTAGAGATAAAACAATATGGCTTAAGTAGCATTGGATAGTTATTGTAAACATTTTAAGCCTTTATCTATTTAAGGTGAAAAGAGTAAATAGATAACACCTAAATCTTTAAGACTAGTTAGGTTAGCTTATCCTTGAGTTATCATGTTATAAGTAGTCTTAACATCTTTTGTAATTGAATCAAATTTTATTAAGTGAAAATAATCTCTTTTTCTTTTTTATTATGTGGAAACATTTCCCATAATCCTATGCAAACCTTATTTTTGTTACAGTTAATCATGGATTAGGCTGGCAGAAACTGGGCATCAAGTGATATGTTGATCATAACTAAGGTTGGCTCATGACATTTAGCCATATTTAATTATGAATTTTGATAATAACAAAATATTTTCATATACTTAATTGTTAAATAGAAATATTAGATGTAATTAGACCTTGGAAAAAGTGACCTCTAAATCCCGCAAGTGCACGATTTAAGTCGAGTTATAGTATAAAAGATTATCGTTCTCTACAGGGATTGTAGGTTGAGTACTAACTAATCTCAAGTAAAATTATCTAGGCAGATCAATTAATAGTGTGAATCAAGAATAAGTTGTAAAAACAGAGCTTAGCTATCAAAATAAGGTCTGATTCAATGGAATAAAAGCGTACTTAGCTTAAGGATCCCTTGTACACTTCATTATGGAATGAATTTACTTCTTTAACTTGGTTTCCTGTTAATTATGATTGCTAGATTCCCAAAATTAAGCTATACCTCATTGCAAGGCTACTAGCTACTAACCAAAGATTAAGTGCCCAGAATTATTCTAGTAATCACTCATCTAGGTTGCATTAACTGGCTTAGAACCCATTCTTGGACATTTCATCCTGTGCAAAAGAATACAATCAGCTTAATTTCTAAGTCTAATTGATATTCCCAATGATCATGCAAGATCCGATTAATTAATTGGTCATTTCAACCTAGAATCAATTAATCCATAACACAAATCCAATATTCTGGATACATTGGCTTGTTCCAGATAAAACAGTAAGATCAAATCATAATTCAACAGTAAATCAAGCTGGATTATATAAAATTCAGTTCCATAACTCCATGAACAAGTTCACCTAAGCTAAGCACAAAGGTTTAGTGTGAAACATTACAAGATCAGAGGAAAACAAGAAAACAGAGAAGGAAGTCAAACAGTCCATGAAGATCTACAAATTTCTTGCTTGATTCTTCAATTCCTTGCTTGAATCCGTGTTAGAAGGCGCCTTTGGTGAGTTTGAGTCTCTCCTAGGGCTTCTCCCAGCAGCTCTCCTTGTTAATTCTCAATTTTCTCCTCCCCTCTTCGCAAGATTTCGCGCAAAACTTATATTTTTGATGTACACGGGGTCCAACACGGCCCGTGTTGTACCCCGTGTTTCTCAACGAAAGTTTGAGCAGTAAGAAACACGTTGTGTGACACGCCCCGTGTTCTCCGACGAATTGTCAAGCAGTAATGTACATGGGGTAATACACAGCCCATGTTCTACCCCGTGTTCTTCAACGAAGACTGATCAGCATATTACACGGGGTGTGACACGTCCCGTGTTCTTCAGAAGCGAATGGCAGAAAGATACACGAGGTGTGACACGTCCCGTGTTCACACCCGTGTTCTTCTCTGGATGACTCAGTGAAGTCTCGAACCAGTCCAGAACGAAACACGGCCCTGAACACGAGGTTCAACACGGCCCGTGTTCTTTGCTGAGTGAACAATCTTGCTTCAATGCTTCATGATTTGAATGGTTTTGCCTTTGGATTCTTTTCTAATGCCCATATGTGTCATTTCATGACCTGAAAACAAAATATTGAGCATCTAAGTGTCCTTTTTAATCAATTTGCACAAAATACTAAGTAAATAAGTGGATGAAACACATAGAATTTAGGTGTATTTGTGCACTTATCAATTCCCCCACACTTGAATCTTGCTCGTCCTCGAGCAAGGAAGTAAAAGAACAAGAAAATCTACTCCAATTTTATTCACTTCTTTTTCTTCTTTCCCTTTTTTTTATATAAATCAGGCAATCATTCAACAAATCAAAGGTTAGGATCAAGTCATGCCAAGCAACTAAATGAAAATAAAGCAACTAAACAAGTCAATTCTCAGCATATAAGCAAAAGAGAATAGCCTCACAGGTAAAGTGTTTACTCTCACTCTCAAAACAAGGCCTGTGTATACTCTCAAGTCAATCAACTCATGACTTAATGCTACCATATGCTTGCACAAACTCTAATCTCCACTACTATAATGTAAAATACATGCAAATCAGAGGGCTTTATTAGGGAAAAAGGGTGAGGATAGTGGGAAGGAACAACAAAGGGTCAAAAGTGATAGAACCATGAGTTTGAAGGAAAAAGACACATTGGTCATGAATTTGACCATTATCAAGTTCCATTACTCAGCTTGATAGCTTGCTTCCACCTTTGCTTCAACCTCCATTCTTCTCCTTTTAATTTTCATTATTTCATTCATCATCATTTTTTTTATATATATACAAACAAATCAGTAAACACAACATTTTTTTTTATATTTTATATTCATTCATAACAAGCTTTTCTTCTTCCAAGATTATTTAATTGACACCATTTTTTATGGTGATTTGTTACCTTCTTTTTTTTATTTATTTATTTTTATTTAACAACTAAAGTTATACATCAACTTATCCAACTAGCAACACTAAGTAAGGACCTCAAAAATAGCCAAACTTATAAAATGTGTCTAAGTCCCGTCAAACTCTAAGGTTCAAGTTCACTTAGGTAGTGGCTTTGGATGAACATGGTATGGCTAGGCTAGAAATGAGGGTCCAAGGCTCAAAGTGGCTAACTAAGGAAAAAGTTTTAGGGAAAATTAAAGAAAAGGATTCCAAATAGGCCAAACAAATAAAAAGAAGGGTAAAGAAACATGGCCTCATCATATTTGACATGCAAAATACATAAAATGTAGCCTCAAAAAGAGAAAATGCAACTTCTAGAGCACAAAGACAAGAGTGATGACATAATCCCTCAAGAAGAAAAATGAGCTTTAATTTGTAATGAGAAAATAGCTCAAAAGGCTCAAATCTCACAAGGGTCAATTATGCTCATTGCTCTTAGCTTCAAGCTTTAAATTTTCCTTATCAAATTGCCAAATATTCATTAAAGAAACAAAGCATGAATCAATCACTTTATTCAATAAATTGCCTTACACATTTTTTTTTATTTTCATCATTTCATTCATTTTTTTTATTTTTTTATTTATATATATCATTGAAATTGGAGCAAATTTCAGTACTCTAAATCATTCAAGCAAGTTCAAGTGCAAAGCATTGCAAACACAGCTCCCCCACACTTAAAAGTGAACATTGTCCTCAATGTTCAAAACAATAAATGGGAAAAGAGATAGAAAACAGTTGGGGAACTGAAACTTCCCTGACATGCGGATTATGGCTGTCCAGTAAATCGCAGGGAGATCCAGAAGGAGACGAGGTAGGAGAGAGAGAGAAAACTGGTAATCTAAAAGAAAGAAAATACAATACTGGAAAAGAAATGCGGTTAGTTATTATAGATATTAACATCAAGAGTGCAAGAAAATAAAAGAGAAGAAAGTAATATAATAAAGAGTAAAATAAAGTGCATAGTCAATATATGTACAGACCAATAGGAATAGAAATAGAGAGGAAAATCACAAGGCTTTTATACGTATCAGACAGTGAGGAACACGGGGTTGTACACGGGACGTGTTGTACACCGTATTTCTCACTGGTCTGCGATGAAAATCACAAGTTCTTTAAAATTGGTCAGACAGTAAGGTACACGGTGCAGTACACGGCCCGTGTTTCACACCGTGTATCTCACTGGACTGCGTTTTGAGCCCTCTGTACAAGAAAACAGACAACTAATATGCATTAATGCCTAATTTACCTCAAAGACAGAGTCCACATGCAAAAAAAAAAATGAACATCCTACATCAACACCTCATGACTTAAATTCCTCAACTACTCAGAAACTCAGATTGAAAAGTAGAAAACTAAGAATTAAAAGTAATAAAACAGATAAATAAGCTTGGGTTGCCTCCTAAGAAGCGCTTGTTTAAGGTCATAAGCTTGACCCCTGTTTCTTTATTAGTCTGGTGCTTCTATTATTGGTGGCCTAGCAACATAATTCTTCAATCTCTTGCCATCAAGTGGTGGGCTTGCCTTTAAAAATTTCGCATATTCAGCAATCCCCTTATTTTCAGCAATTTCATCTTGTACTAGATAAGCTTCAATTGGATCTTGGAGGTTCCCCATTAGAGGGCTGTTGTTTTCAACTTTGTCCAGCACATCTATCCTGCATATTGAACCTTTACAAACAGGTAACTTAATTGAGTCATTCAAAGTAAATTCAACTTTTTCATCTCCAATACATAATGAAAGTTTACCATGCTTGACATCGATTAAAGCACCAGCAGTTGCTAAAAATGGTCTACCCAAAATGATAGGAATCTGTGCATCTTCTTCCATTTCAAGCACAATAAAATTAACTGGTATATAAAACTTACCCACTTTGATAGGTATATCCTCAAGAATACCTACTGGATATTTGACTGAATGGTCAGCTAGTTGAAGTGAAACCGTAGTAGGCTTCATCTCCTCAATGTTCAATTTCTTAGCAACCGACAGTGGCATGAGGCTTACACTCGCTCCCAAGTCACATAATGCCCGATGAATAGGGACATTTCCTATAACGCAAGGAATGGAGAAGCCTCTTGGATCCTTTAGCTTAGGAGGTAGCTTATTTTGAATGATGGCGCTACACTCCTCAGTCAAAGCCACAGTTTCATGCTCCTCTAACTTCCTTTTGCTGAAGATAATGTCCTTCAGAAATTTAGCATAGGAAGGCATTTGTAAAAGTGCATCAGGGAAGGGAATATTGATGTACAATTTCTTCAGCACTTCCAGGAACTTTTCAAACTGTTTATCCAGTTTAGCCTTGGCCAATCTTTGAGGATAAGGGATAGGCGGTTTGTATGGTTCCGGAGGGACATATTTTGACTTGTCTAGTAGTTCCCCTTCTTTAAATTCAGCAACATGAGGAATTGAGACCTTGTTGCCTTCTTTTTGTTTTTCCCCCACACTTATTTCTTTTTCACTTTCTTGAGTGGCAATTGAATCATTTAATAACTTTCCACCCCTAAGAGTTATCACATTGCAATGCTCCCTAGGATTTGATTCCGATTGAGCAGGGAGTTGGCCATAAGCTCTTGAAGAAGATGTTGAAGATAGTTGAGCTATTTGAGTTTCCAGCATCTTTCCATGTGTGGTCAATGAATTTACCTTAGAAGACAGTTGCCTAATTGAATCTTCCATATGTCTTCCATGTTGTCTAAATTCCTCATTGGTCTTCTCTTGAGAAATAAGAAATTTCTCCAAGAAGCCTTCTAATTTTGCAGTAGAGGATGGTTGGGCTAGTGGGTTGTATGATCTTTGACCTTAGAAACCGGGTGGTGGTGGTCTATTGGTGGTGGTTTGTGTGTTGTATGGTTGGGTGGGCTTGTAGGAGAAATTTGGATGATTCCTCCATGATGGATTATAAGAGTTTCCAAATGGTTCACTTTGATTTTTCTGTCCAAAACCACTGTTGTTCACATAATTCATTTGCTCAGTAAAGTCTTGGCCCAAGGTGCATTCAACTGCAACATGCCCTGTAATTCCACAAATCTCACAAGCAATGTCAGTAACTCCTGTTGTATTCACACTGTTAACATGAAATTTGTCAAATTTAGCCATTAGAGCATCTACCTTGCTACCTAGGCTTCCTAATACATCTACTTTAGCAGATAAATGACTAAAGGCATCTAATTCATACTTCCCTGCTGCTTTTCTTGATGGTCCCCTCTCATTTGACCATTGATAATGGTTCAAAGCCATGTCTTCAATCAGCTTATAAGCTTCATCCAATCTTTTATTCATTAAGGCACCTCCAGCTACAGCATCCACAGTAAGTCTAGTGTTGTAATTTAGACCATTGTAGAAGGTGTGAAGGACAAGCCATTTTTCTAATCCGTGATGTGGACACAACCTTAATAGCTCTTTGTATCTATCCCAAGCACTGAACAGGGATTCTCCTTCCCTCTGAGAAAATGTAGTAATCTCGTTCCTCAATTGGGCAGTTTTGCTTGGAGGAAAGTATCTTGATAGGAAAGCCCTCAGTAGCTCCTCCCATGTGGTAATTGATCCAGCTGGTAAAGAATGCAACCAAGCTCTGGCTCTATCCCTTAAGGAGAAAGGGAAGAGTCTAAGTTTGATGGCATCCGCTTGTACACCGTTAATCTTTATTGTATCGCAGTATTCAAGGAAAATCTGGATGTGGAGGTTGGGGTCCTCCATTGGCAATCCTCCAAATTGGTTTTGCTGCACCATAGACAACAAAGCTGGCTTCAATTCAAAATTATTGGCCTCAATAGTGGGCCTCCGTATGCTGGACTAAAGACCAGTGGCATCGGGTGCTGCAAACTCTCGAAGTGATCTATTGTCCATGTCTTGAATTACTGGTTCAGTATGGATTTCTTCTAGGATGTGAACTGACTGCTGCTCTCTTCTTCTCCTATGCAAAGTTCTTTCAATTTCTGGATCTAAGTCAAGAATTCCGTCTAGACTTCTTCTTCGCATATAATAGATTTTCTGCAAAATGATTAAGTAGCACTAAAACAGAACAAGGTGAGAAAGAAATGTTGTATATAAAAAAAAGTAAGAAAAATCAAAACAAGATGAATTATGAAGTAAAGAAAAAAGAATTGCCTAGTCTAATTCACTTAAAACTTATTGTTAATATCAACTGGATACAATCCCCGGCAACGGCGCCAAAAACTTGACCTCTAAATCCCGCAAGTGCACGATTTAAGTCGAGTTATAGTATAAAAAATTATCGTTCTCCACAGGGATTGTAGGTTGAGTACTAACTAATCTCAAGTAAAATTATTTAGGCAGATCAATTAATAGTGTGAATCAAGAATAAGTTGTAAAAACAGAGCTTAGCTATCAAAATAAGGTCTGATTCAATGGAATAAAAGCGTACTTAGCTTAAGGATCCCTTGTACACTTCATTATGGAATGAATTTACTTCTCTAACTTGGTTTACTGTTAATTATGATTGCTGGATTCCCAAAATTAAGCTATACCTCATTGCAAGGCTACTAGCTACTAACCAAAGATTAAGTGCCCAGAATTACTCTAGTAATCACTCATCTAGGTTGCATTAACTGGCTTAGAACCCATTCTTGGACATTTCATCCTGTGCAAAAGAATACAATCAGCTTAATTTCTAAGTCTAATTGATATTCCCAATGATCATGCAAGATCCGATTAATTAATTGATCATTTCAACCTAGAATCAATTAATCCATAACACAAATCCAATATTCCGGATACATTGGCTTGTTCCAGATAAAACAGTAAGATCAAATCATAATTCAACAGTAAATCAAGCTGGATTATATAAAATTCAGTTCCATAACTCCATGAACAAGTTCACCTAAGCTAAGCACAAAGGTTTAGTGTGAAAACATTACAAGATTAAAGGAAAACAAGAAAACAGAGAAGGAAGTCAAATAGTCCATGAAGATCTATAAATTTCTTGCTTGATTCTTTAATTCCTTGCTTGAATCCGTGTTAGAAGGCGCCTTTGGTGAGTTTGAGTCTCTCCTAGGGCTTCTCCCAGCAGCTCTCCTTGTTAATTCTCAGTTTTCTCCTCCCCTCTTCGCAAGATTTCGCGCAAAACTTATATTTTTGATGTACACGGGGTCTAACACGGCCCGTGTTGTACCCCGTGTTTCTCAGCGAAAGTTTGAGCAGTAAGAAACACGTTATGTGACACGCCCCGTGTTCTTTGACGAATTGTCAAGCAGTAATGTACACGGGGTAATACACGGCCCATGTTCTACCCCGTGTTCTTCAACGAAGACTGATCAGCATATTACATGGGGTGTGACACGTCCCGTGTTCTTCAGAAGCGAATGGCAGAAAGATACACGGGGTGTGACACGTCCCGTGTTCACACCCGTGTTCACACCCGTGTTCTTCTTTGGATGACTCAGTGAAGTCTCGAACCAGTCCAGAACGAAACACGGCCCTGAACACGGGGTTCAACACGGCCCGTGTTCTTTGCTGAGTGAACAATCTTGCTTCAATGCTTCATGATTTGAATGGTTTTGCCTCTGGATTCTTTTCTAATGCCCATATGTGTCATTTTATGACCTGAAAACAAAATATAGAGCATCTAAGTGTTCTTTTCAATCAATTTGCACAAAATACTAAGTAAATAAGTGGATGAAACACATAGAATTTAGGTGTATTTGTGCACTTATCAAAAGGCTTGAAGATCTCTAAAAACATTAGTTTAGGATTTTATTTAATTAGGTTTAATTGTGAAGGAGAAAATTAGCCTTAAAAGATTTTATTTAAAAGTTAAGAACTTGTTTTCAAAATCAAAATTCTTAATTTTAAATTTCATTCAAAAAGAAATGGTGCATATGGGGTGAAAATACTTTGCTTAAAATTTATTTGAAAAATTTTTAAAATGATTTTCAAACAAAAACACTATTTTAAAGAGTATGAATTGATTCCCTAATTAGTTCATGCCTTCCAAGGAGTTTTTGTAAGAGCTGAATTAATTCTCTAATTAATATAAGTAACCTTTTTAAAATTTTGAATTTTAACTTACTAAATTGATTTCTTAATCGATTCAATGTAAATTGACTTTCAAATAATGACTATTTTTTAGTGTAACAAACATTTGATACACCTAATGCCTATATTAAGGCTAAAACACATTTTCAATTAAAAATTCAAAAGCTTTACTATACATTTTACGTAAGAAACACATTTCCTTGCCCCTCTAATGATATAAACAAATAATCCTTTAAGCCTTTATATTCAAATTTTTCTTGAACTTCATTATATATTTAATGTTAAAAAGTTTTGTGCCAAAATTTTTTTGTATTAACTCACATGCCTTGTATTTTTATATAAAGATTCCTTAGAAATCCCAAGAATAAGGCATCTTTTATTTAGTGAGTGTTTTAAATAAAGAAACTCAAAAGGATTAATTTATATTCAAGAACAAATTGTGCAGGCTTCTTCAAGTGCTTGTTTGAGACTTGAAGATAGTGGATTAGCAAAAAGCGAGTCAAATAAGCTTAATAGTGGATTTAATTCTTAGAGTGTTGAATTTTTAAGGCTGAACCACTATAAATATTATATTTGCCTTTCTCTTCTATCTTTTTTAAATTTCAACACTGTATTTATGATAAATATGATAGTGTCATTATTTAATTATTTTATATGATTTAAATTGCTTGTAACTTAAGGTAAAGTGTTTATTTTATGTTTTTAAGTCCATTTATGATTAAAAAATCTTTTTAAAAATATAAATTTATTTTTAAAAGTGCATAAGTAAAATTTTAAAATCCAATTTACCCTCTTTTAAATGGAATCCTTGGCTACAATAATGAGCATTATTTTTATTAAAAGTGTTCTTTATTTTAGTCCATTATTAATAATACCTTGCAATGTTTATAAAAATATACTTTGTAATTGCCCTGTCCTATCAATTACCAAAACTTATTTAAGAAAGCCTTCAAATATTGTTTTAGTTTTGATATATGCTTATGAAAAAAGATGCTATGTAGTTAGCATGTAATTTCAATTATGTTTTGCTGGTATTAGAATCCATCTTTAGTTTGTTTCCATTATTTAACTTTACAAACTAGTTGTGTTTATACAATTAAACAATTCAAAAAGTTTTATAAACTTGGGGGACCACTATTTATGTTAGCACTCATGTAACTTTTGGTAACAAGCCTATGATGTAGATAGAGAGGGAATGCAGATTGATCACATATTACAAATAAAGCATAAGCCTAAGATTTGCCTAATTGTTAGTTGAAATGCTAAATAAAGTCATGCTATTATTACTATATAATTAGAAAACTACCTCCGTAATTAATTAATTTAAAAAGTGCTACAATTGTTTTTGTTAAATTTTAGTTTAATTATTAAAAAATTATAATATTCATGCTATAAAGCTTGGATTAAAACATGTTAAATTATGTAGTTTTAAGAGCCCAAAAGCCATGAAATAGAAATGATTAAATTCTAGATCCTTCCATTGAAAAATAACATTATTAAAATGAGTAATATTATCATATATATATAGCTAAACTTATTTGTTAAATTATAGTATTTTTCCTTTATCTTTCCTGTCCCCTACTTATAGATTCCTCTTAAGAATTTAGTATAAGAATAAATGTAAAAAACTCATATAGAAATCGATATTCCGCCACTTGTAGAAATTAATTCATGTTTTTATGCTTTATTATGTAAAGCATTTGTGAGTTTATTCCATACTTTGTTTTATTTTCTTATATATTTATAGAAATCACTACTTAAATAGTTTACTATATAACTAGAAAGCTACCTTTTTAATTAATTAATCAAGAAACCATATGGAGCATTATTTCAACATTATTTACATCTCAAGTGATGGATATCTTCTAAATCCTTTTTTATGTTAAATTATTCTTTATCATTTCTCATTTTTACATATATATGATCATGATTTTCATATATTTTATTATGTTTTATTTTGTTAATATGATTGATTCATGTATTATGTAGTTTGTATTTTTTTTCATAGAATGGATCATTTAATTTGAATAAGGAAGAAAACAATTATTATTATATCAATTATTTTTAAAAGCTTTTTAATTAATTCCTTTTATTTTTTTATTATGGTGGCTTGTGTTATTCTAGCTAAAAAATTAAGAAGAAGAAGAAGAATTAAATATAATTAACATAGTAGGATGTTAGTTTGAAATATAAACTTTCATAAGATAGTTTTCTAAAGTGACCTAGCATCTATTAAAAATGGACAATTAAAGTATAAAGTTATAACAATTCAAGGTTTTAATGCAAAATATATATTTTTAGTGGGATGCTAAATCTATTTAATTTTTACTATAAATATTCCAACAGGGAAGTAAAAAAGTAATGTTAAAAAATATTATGCTTAACATTTAATATTAATTTTTTTACTAAAATTTGATGTGAAATGTAAAAAAATTAAAATATTTTTAAAAGAAAAGACATCGACTTTTTAGGAAAAAAATTAATGTGATAACTTTTTTTCATGTCAATTATATAATCAATGTGCAATGGTCTAATATATAGCATCACTTGTATATACGTCAATTCTAAATTAATGTAGTTTTTATGAAATAATCCAATGTATAATTGCATTTTTGTAGTAGTGTTTATAAAAAGATAGTTCATAAGATTTGGAGACAATTAGTAGATAATTTAATAATGTATTACTTGTTATAATAAGATACTATAAAGAATTGCTCAAACAACATGAACCATCCCTAAAAATTTAGGTGATTTTAAATGGAAATGAATCAAGGTGGCGATTAATTTATACATATTAGTTACAAATACATAATTGCACTTTAATAATAAAAATTAACTCAATTATTCTAATATGTAGAATTGTTTAAAAGCATCAAATGAGATTCACTTTAAGGTAAATGTTTTAAAAAATAAAATAACTACCAATATGCTAGAAGTATGTTCTTAGGACATGGGATTTATATATGTTTTGGCTAGATGGGAAGATTTAACAACTAATTTTAGAATGATTTAGGACGTAATTATTTATTTAATGGCTTATAAGTTTCCTAAAGTACTATATGACTAAAAAACCATTTGTTTAAAATGTATCATTTTTATTTTGTATGAATATTAAATTGTTAAATTAATATAGGTTATTACCTCTTATGTGATACTGGATATATGAATAGAGTTAAGTTTCTTACACCATATTGAGACCAAAGATATCCCTTAAGTAAATAGAGAGATAGGGCACAATTAGCCACACCCTAAGAATTTCTTAATATGAAACAATTATCCATTAAGAATGGGGTAGAGAAAATATTTGAACTATTGAAAGGGCATTAGATAATTCTAAAGACTAAGTCATTTTAGCTAATGAAAACACAAGGTAGAATGATCATTGAATATTGACTATTGCATAATCATATTAAATAAATTATGGCAATTGATTATTAAAGGCAACCTTGCAATTAAATGAGGAACAATAATAAAAGGATGCATAATTTGATTACACATATAGAGTTAAGTAAGGAAAAGATTGCATGGAGAGATAATATTATCAAAGAAAGTGGAACGTTTAAAGAAAAAGTTACATTAAAAAACTATAAATTTTATTTACTTTTATTGACATTTTTTTACGATTTAATTTGTATGGAATAACTTGTAATTAACTTAACTTGTTTTATGGTTTAGTTTGAATGTCATAACTATTGATGAGTTGGTTTATTTATTTGATATGCTTATGAAACTATCAAGTTTGTATTTTATTATTAATTTAATTTAAATGTATTTATTGGAGTTTATGTTATGTATCTTAGTTAGATTTTTTCCATATTTGTAAGTTATTTGGAAATATTACTTTTAATTACATATCTATTAGCTTACAGATAGACATAAATGAAGGCACACAATCAAGTAAAAGATTGCAAATACTAATAGACATAACATGAAGATGCCAAGCTGGTAAAGGCTTTAAGGCAGATTTCATCTCAAAAGCATTAGAAAGCTAAAGGTACCACATAATTCGAAACTAAATATTTAAAATAATTAGAGAAAATGTTTAAAGTGAAAATGTCAAGGTATAATTTGAAAGTTTGTTGGCATATTGAATCATAAGTTGAACTCTTGAAAAACTAATATGAAGTGATCACAGAAACATTAGGTCTAAAAGCAAATGGATTTGGATAAGATGACAAGGAAAAGAAAATAACAATGGAAAATGAGATCTTTAATGGATGAATTAAAGTAATTATAACTTATGATTGCTTTTAGATATACGCCTTAAAATATTTTTGTAGTGATTAATTATTTTTTATTTTCATTTCTTTTTGTGTTTCAATCTCATAACAATGCTCTTGTGCTATACAATAAGTCATTCCCATTTTTTAATAAATTACAACAAGTCTATGATAAAAATAAAGCAAATGTTAAATGTACTAAAAATCCTTATAAAGCACTTTAAGGCAGTAGAGAAGGAATTGAAACAAAATGTAGAGAGGTAGTAAAAAGGCTAATCCTGCATACATATAAAGGATTTTGATAAATTCTTGGATGATATTTTTTATAATAAAAAACTTCCAACACTATTATTTTTAAACACTATAAAACCAAATGATGGGCAAAGTAATGAAAGTAAATACATAAAAAATCCATTCTTCATATTCTCCATGACTGCAAACCAGTAGCAGATATATGGAGGAAGTTGGTCCCGAGTCAACACCTAACCCAATTCAGTGATTGTTGGATCATAATAATTGGATAAATTCCAACCTCAATCAGAAGATTACATATAGAGCTAATTTATACTAGGGTTGACGCATGGGCCATTATAATATGGCATCTATGGAACTAGGCGGAATAAGGAGAAACATGAAGAAGGATTCTTGAAACTAAGAAATGCAGTAGGAATTATACTTAAACATCTTGAGGAAGTTGGAAGCTGTTTGAATATGAAGAGTATAAGATCCAGCCAGACCATGGATATACAGATTAGCTGGTCACATCCTGCTGACAATTGGGTGAAATTAAACTCAGATGGTGCTTGTCATAGAAAAGACAGAATGGCAGCATGTAGAGGAGTTATTAGAGATTCTTCAGTTTCATGGATATGTGGATTTACAAAATCCCTTAGAGATTACAACTCTTTTGAAGCAAAACGCTAGGGTATAATATGTGGACTCCAAATAGCTTAGAAGAAAGGATATAGGAAAATCCAAGTGGAAAGTGATTCAAAAGCTCTAATCGATTGCTTGCACCAGATTGGAGAATTCAAACATTACTTAATCAAAATAATCAAAGAGCTGTCAGCTAGAGATTAGGAATTGGAAATCACCTATATATATGGTGAAGGGAATCATTATGCTAATTGAATGATTAGATATGGGATCAACCATAGCTTGAGAATTTGTGAATATGACATTCCTCCCACTGAAGTAGCTTTCTTAGTTCTTGCTGATGCTCTAAGGGTCCCTATGACCTGCCCTATTAATGTATTTTAAGGCTCTCTCTCTTTTTAAGTAGTAGCCCCAGTTAATTCACCAAAAAAAAAGAATATAATCTTTAATAATATTGATGAAAACATGATAGATATAATGAAAAATTAGGAAGTTTCTTTAAGGGTACAAAAGAAGACATAAAGGCATTTTAATCTTATTTCGAGCATAAAAAGGAGAAAAGTTGATAAGATGATAAGGGTACTTGATGAATTGAAACTTGTTTACAATCTTACAAACATTAAAAGCATGTTGATTGGGGAGATTATCATTAATAAACTAACATTAAATTGAATTCTTCACTTTATACTATAATTGGAAAAAGGATTATGGTAAGTAGTTATTGATAGATGCATAGTATTTTTATATTTGAAAATATTGAACTTTGAAAACTTATTGATGATATTTGAACTTCATATTTTTATAATTTCTATCATTTGTTTTTAGCTTTGGTTTTTATGTCAAGTTTGATAAATTTTATGTTAAGTTTGAAATGAATAATAAATTAAAAAAAGATAATCAAATGCACCATCTCCTACTAGGTGAATGCCTCTTTTTCTCTCAAAATTATCAAAATTATTTGTAATAAAATATTAGCTTGTTTAATGAACTTGATGTCAATTTCAATAAATTCTTTTCATGTTAAAGTGTAATGTTCAAACAATAGATTATTTTATCAAGTATTATTTTTATATTGTTAAAAAATAAGAAACTTTAACTTTGATTAGCTCATTGAAAGATTTTAATATGGTCACTTTATTTGTATTTAAGTGTTTATTATGTTTCATCTTAAGGCCAATAAAATTAAAGTCAAATAATTAGTTTTTAGTTGCCATATCAATGCAAACAAAATGCAACTTGCTCACAAGCTACTAAAAAAATGAATTTTCTCAAATGGTGCTTGTGTTACAATTATTTATATTTGCTAAATTGGTATTTGTCTTGTAGTTAGTTGTATGCACTCATTAAAGATTTAAGTGTTAAACTACTGTTTATTTAGGATTTGGGTTATGTTGTTTTCTTAATTTTATTATTATAGTTTGATCTTTATTCCTGTATCATTAAAATGCAATATATTTTATTTTTAGATGAATGTATAAGATGTTTTTATCTAGATTGTTTAAATTATAACAATAAAAAAAATTCTCTTTAGGTTGCTTTATAAGTAAAATGTTATTTGTTAATAGTTTGATGGAAAATAATTTATTTTTGAGTTTATTAAAGTCTACTATTTTTAAGGTTTCCTATTTATGATGCTTCAATTTTGATTTGTGCTTAAATATTTTAAACCTATGAGATTTTCCTTGATCCTTAACTTATGAATTTTGCTTATTTAATGGTGTTAATATCTAATTTCACCATAATTAGCTATACATAAGCTTGAACTAGCATGGGTGTTGCCCTCTAGTGATTGTATATTAAGGTTATCTGACATAATAACCTATATTATCATATATTTAAATTTTTATATATGTAGTATATCCTAACATAGATGTTTTGTTTTGTTTATAATGATATAAAACTACATTTTACCATTAGTTCATTACTTGTATAATTATATTAGAATATAATAAGATAGACTAAAGAAAACATTTTAGTTATATGCAAAAACTATACTTTGTACAATTAGTCATTACATGGATGCATCTCTAGTTTAATAAAGGTTTAAAGATGGAACTTAATTCACTTAGTCCTTAAATATGATTCCTTTTTGTTTATAGCAAAGTCATGAATAAACATGTTTCTATATAAAATTGATATTATAACTTGCATATTCTTTTTACTTTCATTGTTATGTTCCTACGTCTAGCTTCAACCCCTATGGAGAATGGAGAGATGATATTTATAATTAGGTGCATGGATATATATGTAAACTAGTTTACACTGTAAGATGGTTTAGCAATTATAGAATAAGCTTTTTTCCTTATTTTGGGTTTTATGGGTATGTCTAGCTATTTTGGATATATTCTTTTAAATCTTCTTTAATAAATATTATTACTTTGGAAATAATATGATAAAAAACATAGCTTAGAAAGTTAAAAGATTTAATGTTTGATAGTGTATTACTGGTTAAAGACAAGGAAGTATTGGATGCTTTTATGGCTTTTCATATGGTTAAAATGTATAATTCTAGTCCTATTTCTAATTGCATAATTAGTTTATATAAGACTTACTATAATAGATTTGTGGAAGATTAAGGAACATGTACACCTAAATTAATTGCTATAACTTTATATAATATTAACAAGGATTACTATTACTACTTCATTTTAATAAAGGTAGTATATAGCAACCTTTAAAAATGATGTAGAAAAACACCAAAAATAAATGAATACAAATAAGCTTTAAAATTGAATGCATGATAATATGTTTTGTTTGGATAGTCTAGACATTTAGGGAGCATTGCAAGTAAGATGTCATTGTATTTAGTTATGATATTTATTTGACTATTCATCCTAAAAATAGGCTATTTGGATAGTTATTTATCCAACATATCTAAATATTATAATATTTCACATAATGAAAAACATCTTTTATGATAAGTTATTTTCCATTATTTGTAAAATTCATAATTACACATAAAATACCAAAGAAGAAAATAATGCCTAAAAAAGGGTGAGTTATGGATTTGAACTTGTTAATGCTAGTGCTTAAGACTGTTAAAGCTAGAAAGTAAGGTAATAAATAAATTTATTGCCACCGTTATATTTATTTGTTAGTGATAATGAAATTTCTAGATAAAATATGATTTCCTACCTATATTTAATTTGACATTAAGTTGCTATTTTTACTTTTTATAATTAGGAATACATTGTTTTGGTATCTGATCACTTTGGCTCAAGAGCTAAAGAGATAAAAATATTAAAAAATGCTAATAAAATTCTTTAATTCAAATAGTGTAAAAAAAGTGATATAATGTTTATATGTAGGCTTGAGTTAGGGAAGGAAACTACTAAAATAATACAAATAAATGCTTAAGCTCCAAGTTTTCTTGAAAAACAAGTTTTCATGGGGGATGAGTAAAAAAAATCTTAGAGAATTTTAGATATAATGAAATAGAGTACTTTGAGCTATTATAAAATTACTTACGAGCTGGCAAACTTAGGTTATTATTTCTTTGAGCTACCCATTCTCCTCAAGTTGGAGGAAAACTCTTTTTTGAGTTTTAATTACTTTTTTGATTAAAAGTTGTACTTAAATAAAGTCTTTCATTCTAAATAAATAGATACTTCAAGAATTTAAGCTTTATTTTTAATTTATTTCTCCAAATTCAAATGTTTATATTTTCATATAATGTTAGGACCTTTAGTTGTACTACAATTTCAATAACATATAGGACATCATTTGAACAAAAATAGATAAACCTAACAATAAAATCAAAAATTTCCAAATCTATATGCTTAGAAAAATTATGATATCTTTAAAGATAATTGATCTTTTGAAATTTTCATCATTGGGTTCTTTAAATGACATTGCTACTTTCACTTCTTCCCTAAAATCTTTTAGAGGTCATTTGGTTCGTCCTAATAGCATGGGAAATTCTATTTCTTGGGAAATAGAAAACTAATGAGTTGTTCTATTATCTCATAAATTACGGGAAATAAAACTTTCTGGGAAGTTCTACTTCCCATAAAATATAAGAAGTCACTTACCCACCTCCCCTTGGATAAGTTCTATTTCTCATGTTATTTATAGATATAATAACAAAATTATCCTCATTAAATTTAATTAATGACAATTAAAATTTATTACTTTATACTATAATAATATTAGGCATATAATAGTCATTTTATTAATACTTATTCTGACATTCAAAGTTAAACTAAATAAGACATAGGAAGTTACTTCCTAAAAAGTGTTACTTCCTATGTATAAACCAAACAACCTTGAGTACTTCCCAGAAAATTCATATAGAAAATTATTTCCTTTAAAGTTTAATTTCTTGTAGGAAGTTACTTTCTATGTAAATCAAATGACTCCTTAGTTTAAATAGTTTCAAGTTAATCATCATAAATTGGAGCTAGATTTTAATCTACAAAATTATACTCATCAAACAAAAGTTTTGAAAATTCTTCACCATTTTCTATTAATTCTATTTTTTATTTTGTTTCTATTTTTTCCATTTTTGGATAATTAATGGATAATATCTTAGTAGATAATAAAGGATACATGGCGATAATGTGACAATCTAGTGGCACATGACACTAAGATTGACTACTAAATAAGTTGTCCGTTCACATGTGGCAACTTCTAATTTGCTGACTTAACATGGAACCAACATGTACCAAATGATATGACTATTATAACCTAACCTTAGTTATGATTGGTATGGGACCCATCATCCAATTTCCACCAGTTTTTCCTAATTCATCTAGTTAAACACCTAAACATGTGTTCAAATAGGAAATTAAGTCAAGTAGACTTTATTGAGGGTGAAAATAGGATATATTCATCAAAAGAATGTATAAATAAGAGGGAGTTAGACTTGCTTATTTTCTCTTTATGATGAGGATAAGTTAACGTAACTAGCTCATAAAATATGGGTTATGTATCCTTTACTTTTTTTTCCTACAAAATAAGGCTTTTCAAACATTAGCTAACCATAATATCTTATATTGCTTAACTAATTTGTAAGGCTTTTGATAACTTTCTCTCTAAGAAGAAGGTGCTAGCAGAAGCTTAACCCTTGAATTTGCAAATGGAAATGTGAAAAAGTAAGTTCAAGCTTAGTGAGCAATGCATCTTGATATAAATGAAATAAAAAGGTAAGGATATAAAGCAACCTTGCTAACCAGAATTTACTTTCCTATTGCTTACAACTCATTTTAATAATTTGAATTCAATAAAAATTAATCATTATATTTTATAATTAGTAAGTAAGGCTTACAACTTTCATAATCCTAAATTATCTCATATGTATCATTAACTTATTAAATAATCACATATAAGGATATATATATATATAATTCTCTCATACTTAATAATAATTAAACCTCTTTGTGCTTGCCAATCATCCTTATCCCTTCATAAACTCCAGGCTTATCTTTTAAAGTTTGTTTTATTCTTTCACAAATAGTTGACTAGAATTGTTATTTCACATTCTTCTTATCATTTTTTCATCTCAATAATATCATACAATACTTTCTCATTCAATTCAATCTTTATCATAAGACATACAACAATCACATCAAATGTTATCATTACCATATATTTCTCAATGTGCAAATTACATTTTTTTAGGTCATAACTTAATTGGTTTACTCTATTTGTCTTACTTATGTGCTAAATATATGTATCATTCCATACTAGCTCATATTTATCATAAACATATAAGTAAAAGGTTATTCTTATAGAAATAAAGGCTATAGTTAACTACACATTCTACTCTTAACAACCTAAAAGTTAGTTCTTTAGGTGTAGTTAACTATATATTTGACTACAAGTCACTAGTTGTCTACCTATAATTGATTATGGCCCTAATAAGGTTAACTATAATCATCTAGGGTCAAATTATTTGCTTAATAATCAATTATATACTTAACTATAACTATTTACAGAGTAAGCTCTCTAACCATTATTGACTATATAATCGAGTATAGCCTTTTAAGGACAAATTCATTTATTAATAGTCAATTATGAGTCTCCTAAGAGAGCTCTTTAGGCCATAGTCAACCATATAATTAACAATCACTTGAATTTTTAGAAATTCCAATTTCAAAAACATTGTTAAAATTGCTATTAATGCACTTTAATACATTTATTTCTAACCAACAACTCATCTAAGCATTTATTCAAGCACTCAGCACTTCATATTTGGTATTTATATGAACCAATTAACTAAATCATCATAAATTACCTCATTTATTGCAAAATCACTAAATTTTAAATATCTTTAAGCTATAAATTCCAATCAAAATAAGTAATTTAGTTTAGAATGATTAATATGAAAAAGTTATGAAGAGGTTAGAATTGGTAGCGAATGTTTTTTATTCAACCAAAATCATAAAATATATGGTTAAGGTTTATTTTCCCCTTTGTTGTGCTCATCATTTAAATTCTCTTAAATTTAAAATAAAATTAAGAAGTTTAGTAGAAAAGATGATATTAAGGTTCTTATCTTGATTATGTAAAGAAATTAAGGAGAAATATTTATTTCCTTGTTTGATTCTTAAAAGGAATGGAAGAAGAAAAAGAACTCAAAAGTTAATTTCTTGGGTGTAATCGACTATACACTCAACTATAAGTCACTAGTCGTTTA
Organism: Sindora glabra; assembly: GCA_020226215.1. Lineage (NCBI taxonomy): Eukaryota > Viridiplantae > Streptophyta > Magnoliopsida > Fabales > Fabaceae > Sindora > Sindora glabra. The sequence goes on from CM035228.1 coordinate 83,693,755, forward strand.
GTTATAATTGACTATGTACTTAACTATGGGCTTATTAGGAAGTAGGTTATAGTTAACTATAGTATTTTAATAAAATTCTTAAACAAATAGAAAATCTGAATAGCCCTTATTTTTCACATTTGTAGTTCATATGCTAGACAATAGTTCCACTAACTCCTGATAGGACTCCATCGTTGTTTATAAGTCATGTCAAGAATAATCAACTATAATCATTCAAAGGGAAATTCTTTACTTAACAATAAAATATATACTTAACTATAGCCATCCAAAAAGTAAGTTCTTTAGCCATTATCAACTATATAGTCAAGTATTGCCTTTTAAGGAAAAAATTATCTATTAGTAATTAACTATATAGCAGAATAAAGGTTTTTCAAGAGAGGTTTTTCAAGTTATAGTTGATTATAAAGTCAATAACTGCTTGAATTTCTAGAAATTTTAGCTTCGAAAACACTATCTAAATTACCATTAATACACTCTAATACATTTATTTCTTAATAATAACTCATTTAAACATTTACTCAAGCATTTAACACTTCATTTATGGGATTTATATCAACCAATTAACTAAATCATCATAAATTGCCTCATTCATGGCAAAATCACATAAATCTTAAACATCTTTAAGCCATAAATTCCAATTAAAACAAGTAATTAAGTTTAAGATGATTATTCACTTAGTACGAAAAAGTTATAAGAAGGCTAGAAGCGAATGGTTTTTATTCAACCAAAATCATAAAATATGTGGTTAAGGTTTATTTTCCCCTTTGTTATGCTTATTACTTAGATTCTCCTAAATTCAAAAAGAAAATTAAGAAGAAGCTTAATAGAGAGGATGATTTTGTGGTCTTTACCTTAACTATGTAAAGAAATTAAGGAAAATCATTGATTTCCTTACTTAATTCTTGATAAGAATGGAAGAAAAAGAGAAAAAAGAGTAAGATGAGATAATATTAGGAGCTAGTGGAAATAAGGAAATAGTTGGTGTTCTAAGATATAAAAGTAGGGACATTTTGAAAATTTTGCCTTATAACTCATTTATTTCATATACATACTTCTAAACAATTATAACTTCTAATCTTTTTATTCTATTATATTTTCTTAACTATTTTAACTCTAGTATCCTTTTTTTTAATCTCTTCCAAATTTACTTATTGCAATTTATCTTTTCTTATTTATTTTTCCACACTTATTACCAGTAAAATTATTTTGATCATTTCTTTTTATAATGATGAATCTTGAAATTATTAGGAGAGTATAATAGTGATAGTCTAAGGGCATGATGCACTAATGTTAACTGCTGATTTGGTTATCTGTTAACATGTGGTAACTTTTAGTTAGTTAGCCTAATGACGTAAAAGCAATTTGTATTGCATAATGTGTCAATTTAGTGGCATGTGATATTGATATGGACTATTGATTGGGCTATTTATTGATATATGACAACTCTTAGTTTGCTAATTTGATGATGTGGAAATGACATATACTGAATGACATGGCAATTTAGTGCATATGCACTAATGTGGATTCTTAACTGGGTATTATCCGTTGACACTAAATTTTGTAGATGAGTTATTTTCTACCTTTCAAACCTATTTGCAATAGTAGTTTGCCAAAAAAGTAAGAAGAAATGGTTGACTTGAGCTTAGCAATTTTTTTTAAATCAAGTGAGCTCTAGACTAACTCATGTTGAACTAGATGTATGGAAGCAAGGATTAGTTACTCTTATGCTAAAGAGCTTTGCAACCAGAGAGATAAAAACTTGAGAAAAGCTAATGAAATTCTTTAATCCAAATTATGTGTAACAATAGGTAATATAATGCCTATGTCATGACCTTGCCTAAGGCATGATTAGCATGGAACTTTACTTATTAGTTTCCACTAGCATCTTCTACTTGTTAGTTATACTTAGCTTCAATTTAGAATAACAAATAACAACACTAACATTTATAATTTCAAAATAATTAAGGTTTAGTATAGTTGTTTTCAAATAAAAAGGGAAGTTAAACTTGGTTATAATTTTTAACATTTTCAAAAATAAGCTAGCCTAACTAATACCTTTGGACTATATCTTATATCACTTTTAATATTTACTTGTTTTTTTATTTAGTATAGCCTAAAGCTTTTTAAGGAAATTTTTAGCAATTTATAACAAAAATATCCATTGCTACCTTGGCCTAAGCTTGAGAGGAAGCTTTAAAAGATTTATTTTCATTGTTTTAGTGAAAGGGCATTAACTAGTGGATCTATAATGTAAAAATATGGAAGGCGAAAGTTTAAAGCTTAGTAAGTAAGCAATATGAAATAACTAAATTAAAATAATTATAATTTTATCGATCATGTTTACCTCTATATGATTTTACTACATAATTTGTACATTTCATAATACAACTTTATTAGTAAGAACAAGGCATTTACTTAAACAAATCATGCTTGCATCCTTTTTTCTTGCAATTACAATTATATCATATTCTTGTCATTCAAAAATATATACTACAACAAATAAAAAGAAGGCATATAAATCTTGTTGTAATACCCATTGATCCTTATCCTTTATAAATCCATTTTTATCCCTCCAAATCACCCTTATCCCCCATAAGCAATACTAAATCTGATGTTTGAATCACAAGAATATCACATCACCCTATTTCAATTCTCATTAACAATAATGCAAATTGAGCTTAGTTATCACAAAGATCATTTCATAACACATTTTGATATATCATAATAGCATTGTGCCTCTTTATATGGCCTTAAAATACTAATCCAATGCCAAATCAATACATATTAATGTATATCAACATCTTGGAATAACTATATAAATGTTTGGAATTCTCAGGATAAGTAATAAGTAGAAATTAAGGGTGGCAATATTTGACGTGATACAATAACCCGACACGAATTCGACACATTTATTTGGGTTCGGGTTGACATACCAATCTATTTAAGAATTTTTATTAAATTTTTAATAATTTTATTTAAGAAATAAATAATATTTTAATCATAAATAGATATATATATAAAATAAAAATATAAAATTATTAATTTAATAAAATAATAAAAAATTAAAATAATATTTTATTAATAATTAAAAAAAATTTATAAAAAATAAAAAATAATTGAATTTAATAAATAATTTTATAATATATATTTTATTATTTAAAATTATTAAATAAGTTAAATGGGTGACTCATGGGTTGATACGAATAACACGATTAATAAATGGGTCGACCCGAATGACATGAATTGTCACCCCTACTGGAAATACATTAGGTATAATTGATTATGTGATTGATTATAATAATCCAGAGAGTAGGTCTCAAGCATATAATTGATTATGTTAACCTAAATAATAAGAGTTCTCAAATATAGTTAATTATGTAATTGATTATAAAATTCTAAATAATAGATTTTTTTAGGGCATAATTAATTGTGGAATTAATTATGTTTGTCTAAAAAGCAAATTTCTTGGACATAATTACTTATGTAATTATAACTTGGATTTTGCAAAATTTTTCCATGAAAATACTATTCATCCTTGGTAATTCACTTTTTAAGCTATAATACTCCATATATTGAAATCATGACATCCTATATGCTAGATCTAACAAGAATTTCAAATTAAAATATACAAATCACCACACTTTATATAAATTCATGGAAACATAGAAAAATCAAACATCAACCATTTTAATTCATCTAAAATCATTTAAATATTGTTAGAATGCTTACTCACCTTGTAATAAGAAGATACCAAGACAAAGAAATGATAGTTTGCTTAGTCTTAAACATTCAAAAATAAAATATTACAATTAGGGATTCGAATTCCTTTTCTAAACAAAAACACTTTAATAACTTTAATTCAAAAAATACATAAAGGATAAGCTTTATAAAGATTAATGTTTAGAAGACCTTATCTTGCCTGGACAGAAAAATTTGGATGATTTGATGAAGATTGATGCCCTTGCTTAATAAAGAGGAAAAGAAAATGAAACAGAAAAGGTTAGTGTTTTAGTGGAGAAAGTGAAAAGATTAGCTAAAAATGGGAAATGAAAGGAGAATAAGATCAAAGGCCAAAAGTAGAAAAAATGTCCTAAATCTCCTCCAAACTCAAATATTTAAATTTAAATATAATTAGCCTTTAAACATTTAGCAATATTTTTTCTCAATTATTTCACATAAAAATTTTATTCCACATTTTATTTTAATAATTTCATTATTTTCACATAAAATATTTTATATTTAAGTGTGCAACAACTTATTTATTAGCTTGAGTTAGGGTAGGAAACTACTAAAATAATATAAAATAAACGCTTTGGGCTCCAAGTAGTCTTGCAAAACAAGTTTTCTTAGGGAATAAGAAAGAAAATGTTATAGAATTTTAGATATGGTGAAGTAAAGTACTTTGAGTTGCTATAAACTTACTTACAAGCTTGTGAACTTAGCCATTCTTTCTTTGAAGCTTGCAATTCATGCCTATTGTCACAACGTACTTGGAGACATTGCAACATAAATGATGAGCATTATAATAAAAATAGGAGTTGCCACTAATTTTTTAAGAAAAAGTTATAAACCAATAAAAATTGGATAAAGTAGATTTTGAATTGGAGAAAATAGTTTAAGAAACTAATTATGCATAAGGAAGTTATTAAGCATCTGATAACATTTATTTAAAAAATAGTTATGATGAAACCAATTACACAAAAATATTATGACTAATTTGTATTTACTAACTGCTCAAAATATATAATAATATATTAAAAAGTAACAAAATAAATTAAAAAATATTTTAAATGATCTAATGAATTCAGTTACTACTTTATTAAAATTAGATGGATTAATAGACTCATTGAGTGATTGGAGCCATTAATTTAGGACATGAAAGAATAAAAAATGGACTTGACCGATAAAAGTAGAGCCTACATACCTTCTTAAGAAGGATTAAAGTTAATGTCATTTGCAAAAATAAACTTTTTACTTTTTAAAGATTTAAATAGAAACATAATACAAATTAACTTTATTTGAAAGTAAAAGACATGGATGAAAGTAATTTTAAAAGGATTGTGTATTATGAATGATTTTAAAGTGCACTTTAAATACAAATGAAATCACTTTTTTATATATTTTTTTTATATATAAAAGGAAAGAAAAAGGGAAGTAAAATTTAAATGAAATAAAATTTATTCAAAATTTTCTCTAAGTCCAAAATTAAAATTAATATGCATTCATATATACATTAAAACATGTATCATAATAATAAATTTGATAGGAATGCAATTCTAACATATTCTAAAGTTTTTTTTTCCATCCAACCAAGTTTGGAAGTGTAATGTCCTGAATTTTTAATTCTATCATTTGAATTTCTAAATTCTGAGGCTGTAGAAACGAAGAGCACGTTTGAATTAGCTTAGTGGGTGAATCTTAAGTTGAAAGGAATTAAGTGTAAGGGTAAACGAAATTTTGAAGGAAAAAGGATAGTAGAAAAAGAATTAATTTTCCTAAATAGTATAAATGATCAGAGGAGGTTAGAGAACCCTAAAAGGGGAAGTTGTCTAAGTCTGACAGTGTAAGAAATTTTAAACAGACAGAGACCCTATGGACTAAATTGCAAAAGTGCAGAATCGGATGTGGTTAAAGTGAAATAACCAAGAATTTGGGATCTAATATGAATAACCAAGATTTTGGGGTGTGATATGTGATTTTCTTTTAGTGTGGCCAATAGACACATGACAAGTGTCCTTGTTAGAAGAAAATGTACAAGTGTCCTTATTTGAAAAAATGGCAAGAATAGCCTTACTATTGGTGAAAAAAGGACTAAATTACCCTTAAAATTGTCAAAAATGGCAAGAATACCCTTGAAGCTTCATGAAAAGTCTTCTTCCTTCTCCTTTCTTCTCAAAAACTGTGGAAGACTCCATTAAAGCACAAAAAATGTGCAGGAGAGAGAAGGAAGAGAGAGAAAGTTTCTTTTGACTTTTTCACCCAAAAATAGTGAGATTTAGGCTTGGGGATAGAAGGGAAAGTTGCTCTTCTCATCAAGCTCTATCCATTGGTGTGTTTAGATTGAAGAAAGCTCAAGTTTGATCAAGTTTGGTGAGCTCCCAAGTGAGGATTCTCAAGTTGCAGTAAGAGGTAAAAATGTTCTCCTCTAAGAGCTCTTTATTGTGCTCTTTTTAGTTTTCTTGAAATCTTGATGTTGGTGTGGTCAAAGGTGGTTGACCATGGAGTTTTGGATGATTTGAACATGTTTAATGGTATTTTAGATGTTGTTATGTTGATCTATGGCTTTAGTTTGGTGTAAAAATAGCAAGAAACCATGATATACACAGTCTAGGATTTTAGAGGCATAATGGTGCATGTGTGGATTTGGCATGATTTGTTTGGAATTTAGTTAAATTGATAAAATTAGGATGATTCTTATGAGTTATGAAGCCTATGGAAGATGAAATTTTGAGTTATGAAAGTGTGTATGAAACTTCCCTTTTGAGAAGCCAAGGGGAGAAGGAGGTTTAGCCATGTAAATTGTGTTTTTGGAAGATCAGTAATGTACATGGGGTAGAACACGGCCCATGTTGTATCCCGTGTTCTTCTACGAAGGCAGATCAGTAATGTATATGGGGCAGAACACGGCCTATGTTGTACCCCATGTTATGAACACGGGGTAGAACACGGCCTATGTTCACCCCCGTGTTCTTTGTTAAGTGAATATTTTGGCTTTAATTCTTCACGTTTTGCATGGTTTTACTTCCGGATCCTTTTCTAATGTTCATATGTGTCATTTCAAGGCCTGAAAATAAGATATAAAGCATCTAAGTATGCATTTATTTAAGTGGAGGAAGTAAAGAATACATGAGGTTTAAGGAAAGTGATGATGTTCTAATAAGAACTATGATGTGTGTTTGTATAGACTAAGGAGTGATAACTTGGAAAGGCAAGAGGAAGTGTAAAGAAGTTGTTAAGTGAGGGCATAGGAAACATCACATTGGCAGCTTATAAAAGGTAGCTAGCTTTATCCTTAAGCTCTGTTTTCTGTTTACATGATTTTCGGTATATTTTGCCATTATATGGAATGTGTATGAAATAGCTGTGTGCACACCCCGGGAAGACAGTCAAATACTGTGTGTGCAAGGCCTATGGCCCGAGTTATCCCCGGGATGGTAATGAAGTTACTGTGTGCACACCCCGAGAAGACAGTCAAATACTGTGTGTGTAAGGCCTATGGCCCGAGTTATCCTCGGGATGGTAATGAAATTGTTGTGTGCGGTACCTATGGCCTTTAGAGTTCCCCGGGAAGACAGTGAAATGCTGTATATGAGGCCTATGGCCTATGGCCTTTAGAGTACCTCGGGAAGACAGTGAAATTGCTGTATATGAAGCCTAGGTACGATTATCTGTGATGGCCATCTAGATATTTATATAAGTCCTTGAATGGGCTTGATGATTGCTATGTGTGATGCACATTTCCTACAATGGTATGGAATGAGATGATAAATGATTAATCGTTTTTGAAACGTGTGTTTTATTTGCTTAAGGATCTGGAATGGCTTGATATATTTTTATGGTAATAACTAGCTACTGGGAAACTCTGTTTCTTACGTTTCTGTATTATTACTAACCATTCCAGGTGATGTTTCGAAAGGCCCTCTTGACAAGGGAGAATAGAGATTTTGAAGATGTATTAAGAATGATTGTATAGTTGTTAATTTTGTAAGTGATGGATGTGAAGTTGAACTTGTTGTATAATTACATAACCCTTGCCTATATCGTATGAGATACAGAAATTTGAGGTATTGTGAGTTATCCTAGAGTAGAAGGCAAATTAGTATGCAATAATTATCTATTTAATGAGGATTAAGGTGTTTAAAGTAAGGGAGTTACAGGAAGCGTTTTTCTTATCTAGAAAGAATTACTAACGGGCACGAAATGCTTTAGCATGTTACCATTTCATCATTGATTAAAAATGTCTAAAAATTTCTGTAGTATAAAAATTACTAACACTAGTATAGAATTAATGATTTACGTCAGTCAATAGACATTGGTTTACAACAAAATCAATTTTTTTATGTGATGACATTTTTAAAATTATATAAAAACTTAAGATTATAGATAAGAATGCAATTGATGTCTAAACATTGCTTGAAAACTTACAATGTCAATTTTATATATAATTGTTATCTAAAATGAATTTTAAAAGTTTCATTAGATACTGTGAAATTAAAGGATGTCAATTCTAGTTAATAACCATCATTTAAAGGGAATTTCAAAAGTCTCGTTGGGAACTACAAAAACATAAGACATTAGTTTTTGTTAATAGTTGTCATTTAAAAGGCATCTAAGTAGTCACATTAGAAACCCCAAAATCATACAATATTGATTTTGTTTAATAATAGACTTTTATTTTCTTCCTATAAATCTTTGCTCGAACTTTGTTTTTTCATACAAATTCATATATACATTAAGAAAGTGTACAATCAAAGAACTCTAATCTTCATTTTTCTTCTATTTTATACTCTTTCATTTTCCATAGAGTAAAAGTGGAAAAAAAGAACCAGTTAATGAAAAAATTGTTGAACTCTTACTCTTCTTTTATTGAAAAGGTGTATAATGAGTGAACTTTAACCTTCAATTCTCTCCCATTGCATACTCTCTTATTTCCTAATGAAGTATACATATTGGAAAATTTTGAGTAATTACACTAGAGTTTACATTGAGGATAAAAATTTTGATACATAGTGATTGTTTTGTTATTTTTTTTGTATTCATATGTAAACATGATATTTTTATTTATTGATGATTTAATGTAATTATTTTATACAAATTTGTAGAGATATTATTTCTCTTTACTTATCTATTTATACTTTAAGGTTTAGAGTTTACTCATTTGTTTGTACTTTCATTTTGAACAGAGTAATAATGATTAAAATTTTTAAATTTATAGAATTAATTCTCTTTGCTCATCTATATGTTGTTTTTACTTAAAATTATATAATAGGCATTTAGATTATACAGATTAATAAATAGAAGAAATATCAAAATAAATACAAACAATGTTAAATTGGTTAAAAAATAACTTTCTCTTTATATTCAATTATTTACATAATAAAAACCTATAATAATGTTGAACATGAAAATGTTAATTTTTTATATTTAATATGATGGCATTTTTTTTAAAATATATATGATGACGTCTAAATAAATGCCATTTATGAAAATGTTTAAAAGAGTAAAATTGAACATGTTTAAATAAATAAATTTATGAAAAAGTTTAAATGAGAGAAATTGAAAAAGTCTAAGTAATGAATTTATGAAGAAGTTCAAATGAATCAAACTAAGGAAGTCTAAATGAAAGGAATTGAAAATAACTTCAACAATAGCATTTAATAATAACTTACAACGTTGAGTTTTTGTGGTGATCATTATGTAAATCTATTTTAATCATTGTGACAATTCAACAATAAGAAATTACAATGTTAATTTTTATGATGACCATCATGTAAGTCCATTTCAATTGTCATTATTATTCATCAATAGTTTACACTTCATTTTAATACTTAATCAATGTCTTAAGTCATTGCAACTATACATATGGCTAGACAAATGACATCAATTTTTAATTAATAACCATATTTGTTTTGGTCTTGGCCAATATATAAGGTTCCCTACTAATAAATATGTGACTTTTTAAGATGGATCTACTTTTAATAAAAATATAGCTTCTACGTTAGGGATGTAGATCTTAGTATTTAGTAATACCATGATTATTTGAAAGGTCTAGGAAACTTTTGAAGTTTCTTACAAGGACTTATATCCACACTTTGTATGGAACTCTATCCACACCTTATACAAAACTTTAAGAGATTCTTGAATTTTCTACATAGCCTAAGTAATGTTAATGTAACGATATACATCCTTAATTTCAAGAGCATTTGATGGATTCTAAAAATTAATATTTTTGGAAAGTTTTGGAATTGATCTAAGTTCCTTTCCAGAATTTGTATCCATACTTTAGCCATAAAATTGAAATTCTACAAAGCATTTATAGGAACTTTGGATAAGAATCCTTTTAAATTCTTTGTAAAATGTTTGTGTTGATCCTTAAAGTACGAACATAATTCCTTTAATTGAAGTTACTTTGGAAAATTCCAATTCATTCTTAATGTTAAATACTATAATGTATACCCATCATCTCAATCTTAAAAGTTATCTCTTATGTTATGGCATCATATCAAATCACAGTTATCTTATACACTTAAATAAATCGTTATAAACATATTTTTGGTTTAATGTTATTGCCATAATCATAAGATTCAAAGCATTTCTAATTATGTAACATTGATAATGAGTGTTATCCTTCTATTGATGTTGAGGTGCTTAATTTCTTTATTTGTTATAAGCCTCTCACACTTTTTGTGTTTCAATATGAAAATGATATGTTATTTACTCTATGTGTTATATTAAACTTTGATACACATAAAGCAAGAAGCATGCTCACTTTCATACTAAAACATAGGAACATTAATAGGTTTGTAACAATTAAAGTAATCAAGCACCTCAATGTTAATAGATATAAAATTAATTGAATAAAACACTTCAAAAGCTATCAAGCAATATGCGGGGAATTACGAGCAAATGATAATCACATTTTTTTAATTTTTGTAGGGATACCATGTATGTTTATTGTAAATATGAAGTTTGTTGTTTATTATAAATAACAATTTTTTCATTGTATATGTTCATGTACTAATATGAAAATATATAAAACAAAACAATATATGTTTGTAATATATTATCTCTTTTCTCTTTTTTATTTCATTTACATTCAATTTGTTGTTATTTTACAATAAGAAGCAAAGAAATATGATTTTTTTAAAAAAATGACATTCATTTATTATGACATTTTTTGTTGTAATAAATGTTAAACTATTTAATAGGATGACATTGTTATATTAAAGACAATGATAGTTTTTCAAAAGCGACATGTAATATAAATTTTAAATGTTAGTTGTTATGTAGTAACTAACGTGGAATATTAGGTCACAAGTATGAATTCAAAATGAAAAGGATAAAGTATAATGCAAATCGAAAATAAAAAGAATGAAGCACAACACCATTTGTAAATTTCATCCTAAGCCATTCTAATTCTAAAATGATTTTTTATTTAACGAGATGTGCTTTTATTCCAAATTTATTCTTTTTGATCCTATTTTTACTTACTAATTATTTTGTAAAATTAAAAGTTTAGTTAGCTTATAATTAAATATATGAGGTTTAACATTCTCTAGAAAAATGTAAAATATAAATGTAACAATTTTTTTAATTTCTTATATTTATTCTTGTAATTTAGTTTCTAGTTTCCAAATTAATCTTATTTTATTGCTTATCATTTTGATATAACTTTGACAAGTTTGCACTAGTAGAAATTGATCTTATTCATTTTCTTAAGCATTCTTTCATTTTATTTACTATTTATTCATACAAAAATGTGTTATACAACATTTTTTTATCAATACTTATTGTATTTACAAGTATTGTATTAAAAAAAGCTTTGCTAGGTAGTGCAAACCTCACATATTAAGCAATGATATCAAGACAGATTTAACCATACATTAATATTTGATTATAGTATTATATGTAACTTTTTGCTATTTTCAATTTATTGTTATTACATTTATTCTTTAAAGTTATTTAAATTGAGATTCTCTAAAGTAATAGGAGATCTTAGCTTTCTAAATTTAGTTAGAAATACAAAAGAAATAAGGAAAATGAGGGAATAAGGAATATAAGGATAAAGTTAGGGTTTAGGACAAAGGAGTGAAGAACTGGGAATTAGGGCATAGGGATGAGGTTAGGGTTAGGGATGAGGAAGTGAGGTATTAAGAGTCGGGATTTACGTGGTTAAGGTTAAGACATGTAACGTCGATTATTTAAACGAACTGGTGTGGTATTATAGGTATTAGATGTTAGTTTTTAGAAAGTAAATGATGTTTAATATTATTTTCAAATATGATAGAAACATAAATGACATCGGTTATATCTACATAAAATGTTATTTTATATTTTACTACAATTTACGAACCAACATTAAAGCACATATATTATAACGCTCAATTACACATGAGTTGCTTTCCCAAATTTAATCTTCTAAATAACTAATATTAATAAGCTATTTTGTAATAGTGTAAGAGTGTGACAATAATAACAAAATAAATAATCAATTAATAACAAAAATAAATATAAGTTCAAATAAAATCACCTTAAAAGATGTTGATTTGCTTATGAGTGTCTTAAAATTTATTAATTAATGCTATAACATGAATAGATTAGGAAAAAAAAGGAGAAATCAATAGAAATAATTACAAATATTGAATTAAACAAAATAATAACCAAAATACTATTTGATAAAAGAGGATATTTAAAACTCAAAAATTTCTTAATGCCACTTTATAGCCTTCCTTATAGTTAAAAACATGAAAAAAAAGAAATAAATGATAAAAACATAATGAAATTTCTACCTAAACATAATCATGACCATAATAAAAAAATATTAAACATTAGATATGTTACTTTAAGGGGAAGGGAAAGATTTTGTTTATGTATGAGAGTGCATGGTCTTGTGAAAGTCTTTTTCATTCGTAATAATACCTTTTGAACATAAATAAATCAACAATATGGTCTTAAATGCCCAATTAGACAAGAAGAATATAGTGAACAATGTGAATTGAAATTTTATAAGAATCAACTATAAAAATGTTTACTCATCACTTGATAAGTAATAAGAGTATGGTTTCTCTTTTTTTTCTTTATGATTTTCTTAACATCTTTTTTCTTAAGAATTCTTCAACTCTTTGATTCTCCTTTATTTTCTCCCATCCTTTCCCCTCATTTTTCTATGGAAAACCCTCTATTTATAATCAAAGAAAGGTAAAAACTCTCTTTCCAATATTGATCATTACAAAATTCTTGATATATCATATAATTGAAATTTCATTATAACAAAAAAGAATCTTCTTTTAAATTAAAGGGAATTTCTTTACTAAGCCATTTAAATAAAAAAACATTAATTAACATTTATTTTATATAAAATTAGGTGATTCTTCTCAATGTTAACTATTTAATAAAATTGATATTTCTTAAAAGTTAACAAATAAAACTTTTTTAAATATTATTTTATTTTTTTATATTTTTTAAATTAAAAAAATTACTAATTTTGAAACAAAAGAGAATTAAAAAAAGAAAAGTTTAAAATTAAGAATGTAAGACAAATTGAAAAATTTTCTTTTCTTTACTTATAAAAAATAAAAAGTAATTTTTTTACTTTTCAAGAATTTCTATATGTAACTTGGACAAAATACAATATTCACACCTATACTTCATTTTTTTTCCTATTCATTTCCTTCTGTATTTCTGCATTATGTGATTTTAGTTACATTGTTTAAGAGGTGGCCATTCTGAGAGGAATGAGTAAGTATAGGTGGAAGAAAATTTAATTGATGACTCTATATGATAAATACCTAGACAAGATAGTTGAACTTTTTATAAGCAAAAATTGTTCAAACAGGATATAAACTTACATAAATTAAGAATATAAAATACATGATTTTAGAAAATAGATAACATACATGTATTTGCCATAATAAAATATGAATAAATTATCGAACAAAGGTTTGATCTTCTCCGTCTTCTCTACGAGTTTGCAGCTGATGAAGTACTAGGAATCACAAAGTATTTTGTGGTTATGAATAGAGCGTAGAATGGCTAAAGGGACTTAACCTGATTAAATAGAAAATCCTACTGAACTCATTCATTAAAAACTGATTTGGTTAACACTTGTTGTAGGACACATCAGCCTACCAGATATTTTTAGTCCATAAAAGTAATCACAAAAAATTGGACTTAAAATTATAACTTTAAGATTAGACTCAACCTATTTTAAATCAAACAAAATAAAAGACCTAATTAATGATAGTCCAAAAAATATTTTTACACTTTTCTCCCCTAAATGCCTAAAAAATACGCTATCATTGATTTATATTCTTTAATTTTTAATAGTTGAACTAAAGTTATCATTTCTACATTAATTAAAACCAAGGATCTATGATCATTTAACAAGCATTGAGTGTGTCATGAATAATGATTTTCCATAAATATTAGCAATTAACCAAGATCACATGAAGAATGTTATATATAAAACCATTGAATATGGTTTTGATCATATAAAAATGTTATATGTTGTTTTTGTTAGAAAAAGTTACAATTCCTAACTTATGTTCTTCTCATCGGGGTCCAATCTATGATTTTAAATGTAGCTCATGTATAGGATTCAAGTTAAATTATAATCATCTTATTTATTTACATAATGTTGCATGTAATTGATGACTTTTTTTGTTTAAGAAGTTATTATTTGCATTCTTTTAACTAAAAATGTGATTTATATCAATTTATAATGAAAAAATAGATAAGAAAATTTTTAAATAAAATTTAAGGTTCTTAAAAATATTGGGTGGGAATCAAATATGAAAATATAATATATTTAAGAATATGATAAAATATTCTCAAGAATATTTATAATAAATTAAATATGGGAATGCTATATTTTTAAGAGTCATATTCTTAGAAATCACATTTTCAAGAATGTACGCAAGAATGTATACGTCCTTGGAATGAAGGATTCTACAAACACCATCTATATATGTGTATGTTTACATGCATCATAAAATTTTAAAACTTGTAAGGGTAATTACCTTTGTAACTTTAAGGTTTGAATTAATATGGTCCTACAGAAGTATTATGTAATCATGAATACTCTAATACTATGAAGGTTTGAATTAATATAGTCTTACTGAGGCATTATGTTAGCTAGCAAATTCTTAGATAAGGGTAATGATCAATTATACTATAGGGAGACATAAAACTCCTTTCATACCAAGTTTTTTGAAGATCTTTTCTTTGAATATGAGATGGTAGGATGAAAGTTGTGTCCATAGAACAAAGAAAACTAAATATGTCACAATTAAGCTTTGTTTGTCTCATTAAAAAATATTTTTTATAGGAAAATATAATTTGCATATATATTGATGAAGAAGTGATATGCTACTTACATCTATGGTTAAAAAAATAGCTAAAATTATAATAGAAGAATTTGTTTTGCTCTAAATTCTTCATGTTTAATATTATATAAGTAAAACACTTTCTTTATTTTAACACTTTATAGCTATATTTTATCAAAAGCATTTTCAGTCAAAACAAACAAAGCCTTAATATCTCATCTATGGATCCCAAACAAAAGTGAGCAAGGGAATACTCTTGCATCTTTAGTCTTAGGAAGCCCTAAAACCTTTATCAACCTAGTCATCAACTCATTTAATATTGTTGAATTGATACTACATTCATTATAACTCTTAATTGATTAAGATATTTGCTTTTTGGCTTAGATTACAACTTTAGCAAAAGACTTTATTTACGTACTTATAGGTGACATTTGATTCATGAAATTAAATATTTTGGAGAATGTGATTATGAGAAATTTAATTTAGAGGGATATAACATTCTAATATTTAGTTTAATTAGAAATATTCCTAGAAATGTTATAAATATTATATTTTAATTATTTTTAAAAATATTATTTGATTACTAAAAATATTTTTATTAAAAATTAAATGATTATTATTGGTGCGTAGTGATTAATGGTAGTTACCAGTAATAAGTGGTGGTAATAGTAGTAGCAGTAGTAGTAGATGATGGTTATCGACAGTATATAGTGGCCTATAGTGGTAATTGAGAATGGGTGATGGCTATGGTAGCTGATGCTGATTATTGACAATAAATAGTGATCAATAATAGTTATTGACAATGGGTAGTGGTTGATGGTGATCACTGATGATAGGTGGTGGCTAGGTGTAATCACTAATGATGATTGGTAGTGGATAGTAGTAACCAATGGGAGGCAGTGATGAATGATGGTCCTAGTAGTGAGTGGTAATTAATAATGGTTATAAACAATAGATAATGATTGGTAATGGTAGATAATTGTAACTAGTAGAGGGTGATGGCTAATAATAGTTATTGAAAATAGGTGATGACCAATTATGATCATTGATGACAAGTGATGGTAAGTGATAGCCACCGATGATATATAGGTGGTGGGTGGTGGGTGGTGGGTGATGGATTGTAGGATGGATAAAATAGTCTTTTTATATTAATTAAATATTTTTATATTATAAAAATATAGGATACTCACCTCCCCTAAGAATATTTTGGGGGGAATATTTAGTTAAAAACATTTTCAGGACTTTTCAAATGTCTATAATTCCAAAAATATTTTTTTTTAAATTTGAACCAAATACAAAATTCTTATATTCTTTTAAGACATTTCTAAAAATGTGAAAAAATTTGTGAATTAAATACTATTTACTTTCATCTTATGACCTCTTCACATACTATTCCTTAAATCCTAAATAGGTCATAGTAATTTAAAATTTTGGAATTTGATTATTAAATTATTATTTTTTATTAAATTTTATTGGTAATCACTTGCATTCACAATAATTTATTAATAATTTATGGATAAGAAGCACATGATTTTGAATTGCCTTCTAAACATAAAATAATGTTGTAAAATATTATAATTTTCTTTATTTAATTTATGACTTAAAACAAACAAGATGTAACATTTTCATTAATAATTGTTGCCATAAATCAAAATGGGTCTGACAGAATTTAGTTAAAAGGTGACAAAAGAAGCATTCAAATTCGAATCTAGAAACAATTTCACAAAAGAAGAAAATAACCTAATTTCATACTCATAATCTATAAACATTTAATAAAAATTTTGAGTTAAACTATAACTTATTTTTAGTTTTCTATATAGAATTCCAAAGAAATTATTTAATGCTTTAATTGGATGAGAGGAAAGAAATTAGGGAAGAAAGAAATGTTTCAAATTTTCTTATTTCTTGTGTTTGGATGGAGAGAAAAGTAGAAGGAAAATACTAAATTTGTGGTTAAAATTTTCTTAACAATTCAAATTTTGAAATTTTTTTTTCTATTTTCTTTTTAATTTGAATTTGAAAATTTTCTGTTTTTTTTTCATCCAAACAAGGGATGACAAAATCAGGAATATCCCACGCAAATAATTAAAGCGGTGCGATGGAAGGAAATACAGTTGTGGCAACCGCAGATCTGAACCCAGCGACAAGTCTCTGATGATTTTATAAAAGGAAAACGTCCCAATCCCATTAGTCTTCAATTTCCTGGGAAATCCTAGAAAGTACTTTCCAGACGACCAAACGCTCAATCACCATATCCTGGTACTGCAAACTACGTGGGATTCTAAAGCAGAACCCCAGTCGAATCGGTAAATGTCAACCTCTGGCCAGCATCAATTCCGGTACACTCAAACACCGTCGAAGGTGCTACACCTCCGCAATCTTCCATGGGAGTGCGTAGAAGAAGAGCTTATAGAGCTCTGTAAACCTTTCGGTAAGATCGTCAACACTAAGTGCAATGTTGGCGCCAATCGGAACCAGGCCTTTGTGGAATTTGTGAGTTTCCAATCTATCCATCCATTTTCCTCTCAACTTTATTTATTTATTTATTTTATCATGTTTGGGGCAAATAATGACCGTGGAAGTGTTTTCCAGGAGGCATGATTTTGCTGTTGATTGTTTATAATTTCGAAGTGTTTGATACCTAATAATTTTAGGGCTATCGAGTTTCTATCGGGAAACGTTTTAGAGCTATTGAGCTGGGATATGAAAAATTAGGAGTTATTAAGGAATTGTTCAGGACGAAATTAATGTTGTTACTGCTGTATTGGGTTTTTTAGCAACGACCAGGTTGGTAGCCTTTAGTGAAACTTTCTCCGTTTTGTGTGGCTATTTATGTATAGAAGTGGGCTTCGTTCTATGTTTTAGTGAATTATTGTTATGGAGAAGAGATCATGCTATTGTGCTATAAGTAAGTATTTCGGATATGTTTTTTCATCATTATTGGAAAAAATAGAGTTTTATTCATGAAGAAGGAAGAAAGTACAAGAGAGTGCAGACTGAGGGAACAGAAGAACGAGATGCAGAAGAAAAGATTAAAAACATATTAAGTGATGAATTAACAATGTAATGTATTGGAAACATAAGTGACGATCAGTTATTTAAAGTTGTGTTCTATGGCATCTGGTTGCAAATGATTTGGACTAAATACTGAGCTGTCATGTTCATGGTGGGTGCCTGTTGTTTCTGGTAGCAGTGACCATACTGGTTGTCACTATGATTTCCCCCCCCCCCCCCCCTTTTTTTTACGCTTTCCTGGATTAGAATTTTCCATTGTATGCAAATGTGTGTGAGAGGCACAACAAATAGCCTTCCAAATGTCATCCCTTACATTGTCTCCAATTCTCAGTTCTAAACCCTTAAAATGATATTAACAGGTGGATCTAAATCAAGCTATCTCAATGGTTTCATACTATGCTTCATCTTCAGAGCCTGCTCAGGTTCGTGGTAAAACTGTTTACATTCAATATTCTAACAGGCATGAAATTGTCAACAATAAAAGCCCTGGAGACGTTCCTGGAAATGTCTTGCTTGTAACTATTGAGGGTGTGGAAGCTGGGGATGTGAGCATTGACGTTATTCACTTGGTAAGTTCTCCTGAATTGATATGGTTTATTTGTATCAGTTCTGATCAGAGAAAGGCAAAACATGTCACATTGTGTTTCATGTGCTTTATGTGTTAATGTTGTTTAGATCTACATTTCAGTGTCTGTGCTGATGGTTCTGCAAACCTATTGTAAAAGAAAAATCCCGTTACTTTCATGAAATGAAGCTTTGTTGTAGATCAGTTGCAATCAAAGCAGCAGCTACTTCAAGAACTTGATCGTGATATTAGGATGTTCAATATTAACCTACTAAATATGTGAGGAGTAGGGGCAGAAATATATAATGCTACAGAATGGACTGTCGTGAAACATTTAACCATGTAAATGAGATGGAGTTAATGGACAGCACTATAATTTTAGAATTGTGGAATATTTTAATAGGATGGACAAAACTACATTATGCAAGACCAGCACGGACCTTTAGAATGTGACTAAAATTATCTATTTATTTATTTTTTCTGCCAATCATTTCATTTTAAGCTTGTGCATATCAAAACTTATACAAGAGAAAAGAGAAGGGTTAATACCATGGTTGTCAGAATTGCGATCCCACTTGTGGGATCGCATGATTCTGTGTTCCACCTCTGCAATTTGTGCTGAAATGCACAGTGAATTGCAAGGAGGTAGAATCTCCAATTCAGTTGTGATGGATTGGTTGACTCGGTGGGATCGTACGATCCTAGTGAGTTGGCCAATCCGCCATTTTTGCTGCAATGGTTCCTGCCGTCCACCGCTGGCCATTTGCCTTTTGTCCTGCCTGCCTTTCGCCACTTGCTGCCAGCACCGATTGTTCATGGGTTGCTGTTCGCTGCCCGTCACCACTTGCTGCCAGCACTAATTCTTGGCTTGCTGTTGCTGGAGCAGAGGCCAGAGAGTCCAAAACAGAGACAAAGCAGAGAGAGTCAGAGACAGGGAGTGAGACGGACTAGAGGCAGAGAGAGAACCCTCCAAGGACTGCCCGCGACAGAACAGAGAAAAGGGCTGGTCAATTGGGTTCTTTGACTACTAGTTTTAATTTAATAATTATTTGTATTAATTTTCTTTGATAAATGGCTGGGTGGTTGTTTGGGTTCTTTGATTACTAGTTTTAATTTAATAATTATTTATATTAATTTTGTTTGATAAAAGGCTGGGTGGTTGTTTGGGTTCTTTGATTACTAGTTTTAATTTAATAATTATTTATATTAATTTTGTTTGATAAAAGGCTGGGTGGTTGTTTTGCTTTGTTTTAGGTGATGAATTTAGGCAGTGAATTTGACTTCATTTGATGGAAATTTGGAGTGAATTATTTATATTAATTACTTTATATTTGGTGGAAATTTGGCAGATATTCATTATGCTGAAGATTATGAATTTTATTAAATTGTGCTGATATTTTGTCTTTTTAGTATTGTTTATTTAAAATTTACTGATTTGGATTATTTACAACTTAAAAACTTACTGTTCCTTTTTAATTTATGACAATATATGTGGCTTTTAATTTATTATGCATATTTAATTATTCTAAATTTTTTTTTTCTTACAGAAAGATTATAGATAGGTATATAAAATATATATTGGAATTTAAGATAAGATCTTACGATTCCATTACGATCCCACGATTTATGATCCCGCCCCTCCTTTTTTATCCTAGGTAGAATCT
This sequence comes from Sindora glabra, assembly GCA_020226215.1. NCBI lineage: Eukaryota > Viridiplantae > Streptophyta > Magnoliopsida > Fabales > Fabaceae > Sindora > Sindora glabra. The sequence continues at coordinate 83,714,043 of CM035228.1, forward strand.
CGATACTGACAACCATGGTTAATACTTTAGCAAGTATTGAAGTTGTTTTGCAAAAGGAGAAAAGAAGTTATCTCAGACTTAAGTTCTTATGATAAACAATGCCCCTTAATCAATGAGTTGCTTACATAGTAAGAAGAAAACAAGGATCAGCTTTTATGCAGTTAAACAGTTGAATTCGTAGGCCTGCCGCAAATTAGCATTGTGATGATGTGGAGCTGTGAAATTTGGGGATCTTTTCTATCAGTGTTTAATTTTAACAGGGATTAGTCACTTACTAAGAAGAGAAAGATATATACATCTGGATCAATTTGGGAGATTTGATTGCATCGGCAGTCTGTATGCAAATTTGAAAATATTGTTCTTGTTGCATTCTTCAAGAGTTTCATTTACTATTTTCTGAAAAACTCTTGGCCATTGCAAACATTATTTTTCCTATATATATGGTTTTGTCACTCAGTTGTGTCAGTTCTGACTTAATAACTTTGATTTATATAGTATAATATTCCCATGAAACATTGTAGCATTCTTCCTTGGGGATTTTATCTTGTTCTGCCTTTTTGTTTAGAATTAGACAGAATCCTGATTAAATCATGTGTCATTTTTTATTGAAATCGGTTGAATCACAGATGGTGATCTCTCATATTTAGATACTTTTGTTGGAGACAGTTTGGAATAATTATCATGTACGTCACACTCCTTTCTAAGGTCGCATATAAGTTCAGGTGTCATTCTGGTCTTATTTCTCATCCGTCGGAACTTTTTTTCCTTGCTGTTGCCTTATTATCTGTGTCTGTGATATTCCCAGGTCGTGTGTTGTCCTGGTATTTTTTGGTTGCTTGATTGGGAAAAATTTATGAATTTCAATGTGATGTTTGAGTGAGTTCTTTCCTTTTTTGTTCAGGTGTTTTCTGCTTTTGGCTTTGTACACAAAATTGCGACATTTGAAAAGGCTGCAGGTTTCCAGGTTAGACAGTCAACAATCATAAGTTTACACTTCTTTCAATTTGTACTGTCATAATCAGTTAAGTTCTGTTATGTCAGGCATTGATTCAGTTCACTGATGCTGAGACTGCTTCCTCAGCCAGGAATGCATTGGATGGAAGAAGCATACCCAGGCAAGTGCTGCTTTTGCCATTTCCTGTCATTTTTCTCCCTGTTAGCTGGCTCACTTGTACATGTTTAATTCTATTTCTACTGTTAAAATGTTGATTTGCTAATTTGATTATGTTTTTGTACTCAGATACTTGCTGCCAGAGCATGTTGGCACTTGTCATTTGCGTATTTCATACTCTGCCCATACTGATCTGAATATCAAGTTTCAATCTCATCGCAGCAGGTAATGTTGATAATGTAGGGTGCCTATATTCTACTATTTGGCAATCGTGTTGAATGTTGTTAAACCTTGAGATGTTTTCTCAAAGTGAAAGTCCTTGCTTTATGGTTGGCTAATTATTATGTTTTTTCCTTATCTATGGGTTAGTGAATCCTGGTGGTTAGAGTACAGATGAGTTGCTATACTATGTGCTCGGAGTAATTTTCTTGATCTTATACTTTTGTTATGCTGTTTTACTCTTAGTTGTTTGAATTTTTTTTTTGGTTACCCAAATGAGCTGAACACAGAAATTCTTAATAACTCATTAAATATCTCACTGATTAATTATATATATATATATATTTTTTTTGGGGGGGGGGGGGCACTTGGGACTTTAAATCCTAATAAGCGGGTGCAATGAAGCTGGTTTTAAGATGTTATCTGTTCCATACCCGATTCAGGTTTTAAGTAAATTCTACTTTAAAAGAAACCCTACACTCAGTTAGTTTTCACCTTTTTTATTTAGATTAACGCTCATATTTTCTCTATCTTGAAACATATCCCATTTCTTCAGCCTTGGGATTTTGGGAATCATTTGGAATCAACAGATTATCCAATTATTGTTGTGATTTATCCTCTTAGTCTTTTATTTTTGCTTATGGGGGACTATAAACTTAAGAATATTTCTATATTACTTATTCATCAATCTCTTGAAATTGAAACTTCATTCAAGCTTAACACTTATCTGGATGTGGACAATTGATATTCTACCTTCCTATGTTTTCACATATATTGGTCCTTTGTCCATGTTTAGTTAATGTATATTAGTTTCCACAACTGTGCAGGGACTACACGAATCCTTACCTTCCAGTTAATCCTACTGCTATTGATGGACTGGCACAGGTATTATTTGTGAACTTAGCCACCCATTTTTCATGTCTTGGGTATTTGCTGACATCTTATCTATTCCAGCCTGCTGTAGGTCCTGATGGAAAAAAGAGAGAACCTGAGAGTAATGTGCTTCTGGCTTCCATTGAAAATATGCAGTATGCTGTCACTGTAGATGTTATTCACACGGTAGTAATATGTAAATTCATTTCATTTCCAAATTTATGTGGTGATTTGTTCTCAACAATTAACATTATAACCTACCTGTTTCAGGTGTTCTCTGCATACGGTACTGTGCAGAAAATTGCAATATTTGAAAAGAATGGCCAAACTCAGGCTCTAATTCAATATCCTGGTACATTTACTATTTGGTTGTCCATTTTTTTCAATTAGATACTTTGAAAATAGTCATTCGAAAGTATATATCTTTTGTCTTCCTTATAAAGGTTGCTCCTACTTATATACTCATGGGTTATCCTTATGTCCTTCCTAAGTACAGATGACATGAGTAGCTTCTGTAGAATCTTATGTTGGTCTGTCCTTCCAATCCTGGGGATTTATTACCTGTTATATACATTGGGCCTGGATTTTTGTTATGCTCCTATTTTTTATTGTTTTCTTTCAGGACAATTCATTTCTTGTTTGCTACCACTGATCATGTGTATCCCGTCATTGCAGATGTCACAACAGCAGCAACTGCAAGAGAGGCTTTAGAAGGGCATTGCATATATGATGGTGGCTATTGTAAGCTTCATCTATCATACTCTCGTCATACTGATCTCAATGTAAAGGTATAAAAATATGCGTTTTTGAGTTAACATTATGAGGGGAAAAATTGAAAAGAAAGGGGATTGGGGGGGGGGGGATTAAAGATGTCCTTGGAAGAATTGTGGATACATTCTTGTTCGGAAAGAGATTTGGTTGTTAAATGTATGCTTCTTAACACTTGTTGACCCTTTACCATAAATTATTTCTTAGTACTTGATTAATTATCATTCAATCTGATTTTAGTTTTATATAATTGTTTTGGTTTTAGGCTTTCAGTGACAAAAGTAGAGATTATACCATCCCCGACCTTGCAGCACAAGTTCCTGCTGCAGCTTGGCAAAATCCTCAGGCAGCTCCTATGTACCCGGCTAGTGGGTCTGCTGTACAGCGTCAAGTACCTGGAGGACAAGCGCCATCATGGGATCCAACCTTGCAGGCTGTTAGACCCAGCTATGGATCGGTCCCCAGTACTCTCCCTGTTCAAACTTATGTAGCACCTCCAATGCCAGCATACGCCTCAGCAACACCACCTGCTGCCTCCTCGCCTCTTCTGCAAACCAGTCCTGTTGCTCATAGTGCAAATTCCACGGGTTTCAGTCAGCCTGGGATTCCACCAAATTCAAATTTACAGCCAAATGGTGCTTCACCTCCTGGTCCTGCTTCTTCATCTCTTATGCAAACCAGTCCAGTTGCTCAGGGATTGGTTCAGCCTGCAGTGCCACAAAATGTGAGACCAGGTGGTGTTTTTCCTCCAGGCCACCGAACTTACTATTGTTAGTAAGTTGTACTTAAACCGAATGAAAATCTTTTGCATTCTGGTAGGGTTTGTTTCTTTACCTTTCTTTTCGGATCCTAAAAATTCCTTACCTCGCATCTCCTCCTACTATCTCTTTAGGTATATTTGGATTGGATTGGAGAGAATGAAGTAAAATGAGAGGGAAGAAGGCTAAAAACAGTGGGGGATAACTTGTTTCCTTCATTTTCCTGTATTTTTACTTATTCCCAGACAAATGATTTGTTCTTGGAAGTTGGTGGGCTTAGTCATCCCTTCCCGGTTTTCATCTGCTTTTATTAGTATGGTACTTTTTGCACCAACCTCTGTATGGTATTATTAACACCTGTGTAAATTCTGCTTTTGGGGGACATGTACACAAAACTGGTTTCCTACTTTTGTTTCTGGGTCTAGCTCTCTTAATCAATTCAAATTGTGGGTTGTTCATAAATAGGACTCTGGTGCAGTGAGCAGTTAATGTGCACAACTTTCTTTTGTTTGTTTGTTTGACTCTTTTTTTTGTGTGTGTGTCTAAATAGAACATATACGTGAATGTCTGGCTGGTTTTTGAAATTCTGGCTGCAGTGAGTTTTGCAGTATATTAAGGAAAATCATAACCCTTTCGAGTAACCTTGTTTGACAAGGGGTGATGGTGCATGTGTCTTAGATGTTAACCCACAGAATGCAGCGGGGGCATTCTCCCTTTGACCTTCTGAGTTTTGACGTATCACATAAAACCTTGGTGAGACTTGGCAAAACATTTTCTTTTGCATTGACCTAACTGCTTAGTTTTAAAAATCGGACCATATCAGCTAGTTGGGCTAATGAACTGATAAGCCAGTCAGTTGGATTAATGAACTAATGAGCCAGTCAGTGACCCAATTTGGTTGAAGTCTTGGATTGGATCAAAAAATATATGTAAATCAGTATGAACTTGACAAAATCAGTGAATTGAAGGATTTTTTCCCCCCAGTATTTTTTTTTTAAAAAAAAAAATGAAACTTTTATAATTTTAGAACAAGGTGTAATATCTTTACAGTTTTATGTCAATTGAACTTGTGTTAGTTTTCTTTTTTCTTTTTAATTATTGTTTCTAACAAATTATTATTGTATTATTTGTGTTTTCTTATTTTTTTTGGTTATATATTAGTTTTTTTAGTTATATTATTAACTTGTGCTGTATTTTTATATTTTTAACATGAATTAATATGTTAATAGTTAGTATGTATGTACATATGTAATATAATTTATATTTTACTTTGAAATTGGTTCACTTAGTGGTTAAAGTAGTAAACTATTGTTTCTTTAGTTCAATGATTTTACGAAGTTGTAAATGGCCGAGTCGATGTAGTATTTGATGGTCTTGGTGTATGGCATCATCAGCGCCTTGATGTATTGAATCGAATTTCTTGTGATGAGACGAACAATCTTGCTATTAGCGCAACATTTGGTGGTAGGCTCATCATATAATTCTTCAATCTTTAATTTTAGCTGTTCCGCTAAATTTACATTTATATTTTCATATTTAACCCACTCTCCCACGTAAACCAGCAAAATAGGAATGATGCAGATTTGAATTTTACCTGTTTTATGTGAGAGTGAATGGGATGTTAGAATGAGAAAACTGGGTTTGGAATTTATTTTTGGGGGTTATTTTAGCAGTTATCTGGGAGCTCAGAACATGAAGTTACCAACGTGAGAAGGGTTGCGCTTCAAAGCTTCTAAATTGATCTTATCATTATGTGCATGTAAATTTCGTTTTGCAGGTTGATCGACAGTTAATAATAGTTCTATAATTAAAGTTTTAGGAATCGATAGATCTTTACTTCTAAAAATTAGAATTTATTTGATATTCCCGGAAGAATCTTCAATCCGACTATATTCTATCTTTATCATTTCTTTATCCATTGCCTTTAGTCAAAATAAATAAAAGTTGAAGAAATGACTGTCATTAAATTATTAATTACCATTGTTAGTTTCTCTTAATTATTCAATTACTTTGTCAACATAATTTTTAATATAATTATTGAAGATATATTCATTGAAATGGAATGAGTGAGTGAAGGTGAAAATGAATGATAGAGAGTAAAGGATGAGAGTGGAAGCTAGAGGAGAGGGATGGGAGGGTAAAGAGATGTTGAAGGGTGAGCGGTAGAGAAGGATTAAAGCAAGGCATTAAGATGGTTATATTTCTAAGAATGTTTCAAGGGAATATAAAATTTTCATATATTTCTAGGAATATTTTAAGGGAATATAAAATTTTTATATTTGATTCAATTTTTAAATAAATAACTTTAAGAATAATGATATAAATAAATCAAGTTATTTGTAACTAATTTTAAGATTGACTCGTTAAAAGTTTAATTCAAATTATACTTTAATTGAATCAAATTTAAATGAGTCAAAATAAGTCAAGTTTGAATTTTGTATTAATTGGATTGAACTATTTATAAGTTTAAATGAACTTAATAATAAAAAAATATATTTTTATTTTTATATTATGTATAAATTATATATGAATAAAAATATTCAATCACATTAATAATTATTAAGATTATATAAAAAAATATGATATTTTAGTTAAAGTAATTAACTTTTGGTACATATTACTTTTTGTTAAATGTAATTGTTATTGTTATATAATGATTGTATTAATATTTTTAATATATTTGACAGTTATAGAAAAAATTATATGGATAAGTAAAATGAGCTAAAAAAATATTTGGTGGTTGATTTATTTATAAAAAAGATTTATTTATAAAAAATAAAAAATTAAATTTATATAAAATAATAAATTATTCAAATAAAATTAAACTCAAATTGAAATTTTAAGTCTGATTAGAAAATGAGGCCTAATAACATACTATTTAAATAAGTGTGTAGATTTATATAAATTCATATTCAAATTAGGCTTAAGTTTGAATTTAAATTATTCAAACTTAATAATGTTCAATTTGAGTAAGAGTTCTTTTATTTTTGATAAGTTTAAACTTGAGTATATAAATATTTAATTCAATTCATTTGGTTTGCATAATTATTTGAGAATGTTTAATATTCCTCCATAATATTTTTATAGAGAGATATATATTTTACATTTTTATAATATAATAATATTATAGTAATATAAATTTACTATTTTGTTTACCCTTTTATTAAAAGATTCCACAATTATTATCATTTTATTTATTATTATTTATTATGGTTGACCACTATTAGTCATTAGCTAATGCTAGTAATAATAATTACTATTACTTATCACCAGTAATTTTCATTGATCAGTGATCATTATTTAATCTTGATAATCACTACAAATTATCATTTATCACAAGTGATTGCTATTGCCACCACTTATCGTTGATGAATCGATGATTTTTATTAATTACCGTTCACCATCAATGATTACCTTTGATTATTATTTATTATTGATGGCTACTATTGATTGACATCCATTATAAGTGATTGTCATCACTAACACCTATTGTTAGTAATCTTTGTCGACTACCACCTCTTGCTAAAAACGATCGCTAGCCACTAACTATTATTGGTGATTACCATTTATCACCTCATATTACCATTTGTCATCATTAATTATTCAATTTTTTATGAAAATATTTTTAATAATTTAATAATATTTTTTAAAATATATAAATTAATTAAAATATGATATTATAATATTTGTACAAATATTTTAAAATGAATCAAATATGGTAATATTATATTGTTAAGAATTCAATTTTCAAGAATCATATTTCCATAATATATTGAGGTTTCCCAAAACGTATAATTTTGCAAATCAAACATTATCCAAGGGGCAAAGGATATAAAGAAAGAAAGAAAGGGGGGGGGAAGGAGATTTTGGGAAAGATAAGGAAAATTAGAGATTATGGTGTGTTTGATAATATTAGAATATTGATAAATTCTAAAATATACAATTTTATTTTATGGTATAACAATCTTTAATGATGTGACAACTTATACACTTTTAAATATGAGGTTATGATATATTCATCATAGATGTAATTAAACTTGCTATCTGTATAGCAGGTAATTAAAGCTGATTTTTTTTAACTATTAACTTTTAAAAAAAATTATATTTATTAAAATACTACTTTTTATTATATCATACTCGTGTAATTAATTTAATTATAATTTTTTAAAAATTTACATTATCTAAATTGCCTTTTTTTTAATAACACCATATTGATGTGATATAAGAAAATTCTTTCTCCTAACATATTATGATAGTTAGAAAATCTGAATTATTATTAAGGATAGTGGATATCAAAAACTCTTGGGCCACGATATACAACTCTTTTTTCATTATATCTGTTCATACATTACTTATATTTTTTTCTTGTATGTCGTTCTTCAAAGTTCTAACCTAAAATGAAAAAGTTTTCTTGTTCCAAGAGGTTTTTTCAGCTTTTGATAAGTACAACATTATTCAATTTTTGAAAAGGATAAAATTGTTCTGATTTTTCTTAGGATAGATATTTTAATTATGCTTTGATCTTAAAACATAAATATTTCTTAAATTATGGTAGGGTGTATTAATTTTTAATTTTTCAATTAAGCTCTTATTAACCTATTAATGTGGACCAGTCATTGAAACAAACAGTACCTATTATTAGTATCAAGGAAAGGGTAGCATAACCCTTAAAATGTAAAATGGGTTAGGTAAAATTCCCTTAAAATATTTACATTGAAATTAAATGGTGCTAAATTCATTAAGTGCTAAACTTATAATATTTGAATAATTTTCATATTTTAAGTGCGATATTTAAATAATAGTTTAAAATTTTTGTCTAATTTTAATATTATTATAATTATAATTTAAAAAAATATATGCACTAAATTTCTAAATAATGCAGAATATATTATATACCTAATTATTATTTTAAAAAAATACAATGTTTTACTAAGATTTTGAATAGTTGTTTGAATTCAAGTTAACTTTATTTTAATTCTATAACATTAAATCTGTTTGCCTAACAAAATTTCATAAAATTAGGAATAACTGCTAAATGTATTCGATTAGAAAATTGTTATTGAATGAACATAGTGAACTTTTGCTAAATTTGATATGCAGTTTTAACAAATTAAATAAACAAAATTAAAATTTCAATTCCAATCTATTTAATTCTGTGTTAAAGTGATGTTTTCAAATACATTTTATATAGTATAAGATAATTTGAGAAAATAATTTTTTATTTAAAAAGGGAAATCATTTCTCCTTGTGTTATAAACCTTAGAAATATTTAAAAGTTATTAAAATTATTTCACATAAAAGATAGTTGCTTAATTATTATAGTCAAATATAAAAGTGAAAAGTTTCCTAGTGAATGATGCAAATCAGTTGTGATAAAATATGAGATAAAAGTTTATATGGAATGAAATATGTAAAGATTAAAGTTTGACTAGAGTTGAGTATGTCGATATGGAGAAGATTTAATACATATTGCAATTTTGCCCTTAACTCTTCTACCTTTTTATATTTCCAACTCCAAATCATTATTCCTCATTTTTCTAACACTCTCACTCTTCCTTGTCCTCCTTTTTGTCATCATCATCATCTTCTCTTCTCATTATAAAATCAAGCTACCAACCTTCATAAATTTGCATTTATTCTCCAATTTGTTCGAGGTAAGTTTCCTTAAACATTTAATTTTTTAGATGATTGTCTTCATTTTTCTTTTGGGATAAGATTGATTATAGGTTTTGCCCCAAAGAGGGTTTTTTAACCTTAATATAAATTTTTGTTGATATTGCTTGATTAAAAGTGAGCGAATCTTGATTTTATCATCCATTCATCTCTTTTATACCAGGTGAATAACATTCTATTTAAACCATGACTTAAATTCATCATTTAAATTCATATTTGGTTCTTTATAGGTTTTAAAGGGATTTATATGAAATTCATATTTTGAGTTTGGACTTGAAGTTTTATTGATGAATTTTATTATTTTTGAGTATTCATTATGAGTTTTAATAGTTTGGTTATAAGATTATATGTTGAGAATGAGAATTGAGGGTTATTAATGGTTGATGAATAAAGATTTTGTAGAAAAATATGCAAATTATGAAGCTATAGTTTACTGTCTGCTCTCTAGACTAACATAAAGGACTATATAATCAACTATATGCTTTTTAGACTCATATAATAGATTACATAGTGGGTTATGTCCTGCCAAGAATGACATAATGGATAATGTCTTGTGAGAATTGCTTTCTAGGCTAATATAATGGATTATTTAATGGACTATACCCTGATATAGTGGACTATATCCTATCAAGGTTGACATAGTAAATTATGTCTCATTAGAAATGCTTTTTAAGCTGATATAATAGACTACATAGTGAGCTATACCCTAACATAGTGGACTATGTAATAGATTATTACACTATTTCTTTTACATAATTACATATTCAATGAATTTGAAAGACATTATGGCATCTTATCCATGTAAGATGAGGATAGATAGCATTAAATATGAATAATGAAGATTAGAATGAGTGTGAAAATGCATTTATATTCATGAAAGAAAGGAAGTTACATAACTTAGTTTGTTGTGTTATGGAACCTTGAAATTTAAAAATTCTAAGTATCATTTGAATGGATAAGTTACTTATGGTCTTACTTATATATATATATATATATGCAAACATAAATGCTTGCATTATAGATGTTATCAACGTTATGGCAAAGTGATTGAAGTGATACTCAAAGGACTTGTGATTATTATGATAATCTATTTATTGAAAAAGATTTGATGAGGTTGGGATGATGATTTACATATTATGGCTTATTGAACTGGATCCATGTGCCTATTTATGAAGGGATAAGGTTAAACCTAGGTAGATAAGGTTAGATTTATGAAGGGATAAAAATGGTTGAGAGTCATAAAAAAATTTACATTTTTTAAATTATGTACATATATCATGTTATGATTATTTATAGATCATGTTAAATGTAAGATTTAATTTTCTTTTATGCCTATAATGGGTAAATGCTTGAAGAGGCTTATTCAAGATCTAAAGTATATGTAGGTATAATAGGCTTACTAATAGACGTGTTAAATCATTAGAAATTATCCTATTCCTTGGCAAAGGTATGAGAGTGTATTCATATTCCTGGATAAAACTTAGATGTTTCTTTTAAAATTTAACTAAAATTTTCATATAATGGTATTAATATATTTTATTAATTATTTGTTAATTGTTACTTACTCACAGAGTTTCATAAATACTCATTCTCTTTATTGTTGTTTTCTTTTTTTCCTTTCTTTGGACACTTTTTCCTTTAGTTGCCTAGTTATTGTCATATAGATTAGAAGTAGGTCCATTCAAGAACTTCAGTGGTAGCGTATGCCCTAGGATTGTCAAAGTAGTGTATACAAAAATATATTTTATTTGTCCGATAATGAGTTTTTTATTTTTTGTAAATGACATTTTCTTTTTAATAAAAGTATGACTACATATGATAAATAGATTTAGATGCATCTAGAAAAGGTTAGCACGTTATTGTGTAAAATAACTCTTTATGGCGGTCATATGTCTTCAAATAGGTTGTACAAAGGTCGTATTAGTATGGTTTAGAGCTTAGGGGTGTGTGTTATTTGAAATCATGGTGTAGACATTTCCAACTATCCAAGTAAATAGTGTGAAATTATAGGTCTCTACTAATAGGTTAACAATAATCAAAATGAGGCATAAATGGAATTTTTTTGACCTTTCATATATATAATTTCCATGAGCCACTTTTGATTACAAGTAACTAAAGCCAATTTAGATGAGTATTTTTTTTAATTTAAAATCATTGTAATGTCTTAATAAACCAATATTTTTTATTTTAAGTTATAAACATGATTGAAATGAATTAATGAATGGATTATTTTGATAATCGATGAATATATTTGACCAAATGTATAATTGTGTATGCTCAAAATGTGTTAATAACCTCAGTCACGTGCTGTTAGCATAATACTTAAATCTTTTTGATATTGGCATGTTGTAATGATGATTTGAATTATGACTTAAGTTAAACATTAGAGTAAGGGGTTTAATGAGCCAATTGATAGGTGGATAAAGCATTTTTCCTAGATTGTTTCCATAAACCCAATTAGTATGAAAAAAGTCATCTTTGACCTATATAAAGTAGTAACATTTAGTGTTTTAACAAGTGAGTTTTCATACATTTCATTTTTTAAGTTGACATGAAAGGATTATGCATTGTAATAAAAAGAAATAGGAGTTATAAAAATCTTAACTGTATATAAAGATATAGATCTAATCCTTTAAAATTATGTTAACAAGTGGTGAGATAAGAGCTCATAAATCTCATAAATTTTATAGATGTGCGTGTGGAAGAGTCGAGTGCTATGATGTGCCTTCTAAAAGTTTTAAGCATTTAATGCATGAATATTGAAAATAGGTGATACAACCTAGGTGTTTATTGAAAAGTGAATAACAAAGATTATAAGCATAAGTTTAATAGTTTATTAATTAAATGGGGATGTATGGATATCTACGAAACTGCATTATGTAAATAAGAATGATAGAGTTAACCTTTAGGAATTTCTATAAGATACATAAAGACATTAGAGTGGCTTAACATAACTAGTTATATAGTTATAAAAGTTAAGTCTTCAAAATGGATGTAGTAGATAATTATGCTAAAAATTTATCAATACCAATGCTAGATCTATAAGTTTATACCATCATGAAAGTGATATTTGACTATTTAACTAGATATGTAACTAAATTAGCACTAAGTAAGTGACCCCAATTATGGTAGGGTACTGATAATTGAAAGTGTATAGAGCCATGCATTTAAATTATTAGGAAAGACTTGAAACCATCATAAAATCAAGGTTAAAGGAAAAGTGATTAGATAAGTACGTGAGAGTAATATTAAGTTTATAAGAATATGAGACATAGGGGTTGAACATGAATTAAAGGATTCAAATCAAGGTATTAGTTAGTTGATATCATTATAGTAGCATATAGATTCCTTATGTGATAAAGATATAAGACCCTGCTTTATGAGAGTTGGAAGGATGTGTAGTCAAAATTATAAAGTGTAATAACTAGAAGATTAAGTGATTGTTACCAAACATTAGGATAAATAAAGGTTGGAATTGAAAAGATAACATGAATGAATTAATAACAATAGGTGAGGGAAGTAAATCATTGCATTATCATGAGAAGGAATGTGGGGTTTGAGAAATGAAGAACTAGTATTCTTATAGGATTAATAAATGCTACATTTAGGAAATTATAAATGAAAAATTAATAGAAGGCGTTTGGATAGGGTGCTAGGGAGTTATAAGATAATGGTATAGGTAAAGAAAGCAAATCTCGAGATAGTTGATAAAGCAGTATGGTTACTATATTAGTTAATAGATAAAAAAAGGAATGAAGTTTTTGTACTTTAAGGTAGAATGTATGAATTATGTGTAGGGTTATTGAACTTGTGTGAATTAAGGGGTAAGGGAAGGAGTGAGAACTAGTGAGTTAATGGTTCATATTTAATAGGTAATGGTCAAGTATAACTAATGGAGAATTAAGGATATACATAATGATACAAAGTTATGAAAACAAAAAAAATGAAATCATTAGGAAAGTTAGAAATCGATTAAGCGTCGTTTAGTAGGTTAATTAAGTATTAAAGTGCCTTATTTAAAATGAAAATATAGGTATCAAAGGAACTCTTAAACTTTAAGGTCTTGTATATTCCTAAACTAATATGATTAGATTGAAAGACTTCTATTTGATTGAAAATTCATATTAGGGGAATGTTTAAATTAATTGATACCTAGTAGAGCATCCTTTAAAAGGTGACTCTAGAATGTATAATAAGAGAACTATATTAAAAATACCCATTATAACAATTAATTTTGAAATAAAACTATAAGACAACAATGTAGGTTTGTCAACCTCAATGACACCTAACCTTCAAGAACCTAACTTCTTTGACTGAGTGGTTTGTTATGGTAACTGTGTTAAAGAGAGAGAATTGGAATTTGAAAGGCAATTGGAGCATCTATTAGAGAGCATGTTTGAGGTTTCACATGATGTCACGATTTTAATTAAGCCTTTAATGCGTTATGATTTAAAATACTTGTGTTATCTTGTGAATTAATTGATTAAGCAATTTGTTTGTTCAATCGTACTAGTGTTATTCTACTATACAAAGTCACCTTCATGTTGTGTATATAATAATAATAATAATAATAATAATAATAATAATAATAATAATAATAATAATATCTATACCAGTATAAATAATACTATTATCACTATTATTAATACTATCATTAGAATTATTATGAGAGTTAATATCAATATTGATGTTATTCGGATTATGAACATTGTTATTAATTAATTTTAAGTTATATATAATGTTATGAAGAGCATTATTTACATAATGAGGTTGTAAAAGTTATGATAAGCAGCAAAATCATATAAGGTTATTATGTATAGATTAAATTATGTTGTGGATCCTTATAGTTTTAATTTTTTTTGAATTGGGTACCTGTAATTTCAATATTTGGAATTGAATCCTTATACTTTAAAATCCTCTACAATTGAATCGCTATCATCATATTTTTATCCAACATTGTTTAGGTGGTAAACATTTTGTCAAAACAGAAATTTTATTTCACCATGTACTTAAACTATCATTTTTGCCTAAAAAAAGGCTTTTAGAGGTTAAAAATTTTATATATTTATTATTTATCTAATGATGTAATCGCAGGCCTAGATCATTTTATTCTCAGTGATAGATCCTTAATGTTAATGCTCGTACTAATGGCTATAGGGAATATGATCTTGCAACGGCGAGTAATTAATTAGATTGAAAAGGAACTAGGCCAAAGCTCGTTTGGGATTTTACCTAAATCACCATGTGTAGGCCTTAACAATCCACACCCAAGAGAAGGGTGAATTTAGTGTTTTTAAAATATTTCTTATTTTTAAAACTTTTTTTGAAAATCCTTTGATTTTGGAAAGTCATAAGAATGATTTTGATTTAAACATTTTTAAGAAAGTTTTCTGAATATGTTTGTACTCAAGACATGATAATTCAAAGAACAAGTGCAAAATAACTCATTCAATTATGTATAAATAAAATTCAAGAAGCTAATGCATAAATTAATTTTCCTTTCAACTATTTAATCATTAAACCAACAAGATCAACGTTGAAGCATAATTCATTTAACAATTAACAATATCAAGAATAGAGCATACAACACTATATCTCAACAAACAATAATAGTAGAATAGAGATAAATTTCTTTTTGAATCATTCAAATATCCAAGCAATAACGTAAGCATTACAACAAAAATATCAGTAAAAGACAACAACAAAACAGAGCATATACAATAAGAAAAATAAAGTATAATATAGAGAAATAAAAAGATAGGGTAGAGAGATCAAATATAAGAATTTATAGTGGTTCCTCCTTTAAATATCCTCACCAAGGTGTACATTCACATTGCAAGCTCTCTAAGTTTGTGTATTAATTCACTATCTCTTCAAGTTCCAATTGGCACTTGAAGAAGCCTTACAATTCCTTGCTTTTTCTTGAGCAAGTCTTCCTCTTATAAGGGAGACCTTACCTTTTATAAGTTTTTTTAAAAGATATATCACCCTTTACAATTAGGAAATGATAAAAAATGAAAATCAATTTATACAAACTCTTTTAAAGAGTGGATAGAACAAATGAAGTCCTAGAATAGAGAAATTTTATAAAGATGAGCTCAAATTATGATTTGGATGAAGAAGGATATAAAATGATGTTTTCAATTGAAGTTCAGGCTCTCTCTATGTTGTGTTTGATGTTTCTTAGCTTATATAGGAAGCACATGGAGTATTATACCCATTTGGGGTTGTTAGGAATGAAAATTAGCCGTTATTAGCCATTATTCGTGCACCAGAACATTGGAAAGTTATTTGAGTTTAATTTCATTTTAAATTCATTTTAAGAAAATAACCTATCATTGGAAAGTTATTTGAGTTTAATTTCAAATGGGACTAGTTTAATACTCATATCTAATGTAATTTTTGAGATATGTTTAAAACAATAGGCAAAAGTCAGAAATAGTAAATTTAAAAAAGTTAGTTTTGAGACTTAATTTGTAAAATTCATAACTCTTTCATATTTAAGTCATTTTAAGCAAATGACCTATCCATGGAAAGATATTTGAGTTTATTTTAAAATAAAAATAATTTCATACTCATATCATTTGTACATTTTGAGATATAATCAAAATAATGAGCACATATAAGAAATGATTGAAATGTAGAAGACTGATTTCTAGACTCATCTTGAAAGAATCATAACTCTGACATATATTGATAATTTTAAGCAAATGATATGTGTATGAAAATCTCTTTAAGTATGTTTTCATATAGAAAAGTTTTGATAATAAAATCATAAGTATTTTATGAGGTATGATTAAGAGAATGACCAAAGGTCAATATTAAAAATATTAAAGCCTCATATCTCATTGGTTTTTGAAATGTCCCCATAGGATATCTTGTAAAAATATGATTATGGGATATCTTTTTTTTTAAAAAAATATTTTGATCAAGCTAAGATTATAAAAAATATGTTTGAGCTTTTTCTCATGAAATACTCTATTTCACAAAAAAGTCTAAGCCTAAAATGAAAAGACTATACTAATCAAGTTCCCTAACTTTTCTTGATGCTTCCAAGCTTTCAAACACTTTAATCTTCTCAACCTCCAATATTTGGATCACATCTCCTTTCTTATTTTTCTTCCTTGTTCTAAATTTGAGCATAATATGATCTTCTATTTCCTTGCTTCAATGCTCACTCTTCTTTATTTTGGACTTTTCTACATATAAGTTCATAAACTTTGCAAATCATATGGTTAGTCCAATCTAATATACTAAGATATTGATACATGATTCATACATAAAATAAATTAACATAAGAACATGCATAATCATTATATCATATATCTTGATTAGTCATATGCTTAGTGATGCTTGTATAAAGTATAACTCTTTTAGCATATAATCAAGCCTATGCATCAATCATAACATAATATGTTTATTAAAGCTTGTATGATATATATCATTTTAGCATAAGATATATAATGCTATTATAATATTCATTTATCATCATCAAAACTCATCACATGAAATCTTAAGGCTAACACCATGTTTTGTAGAAGAGCCATGGTGATGGTGAGAGCTCTTCAGAGGGGAAACAAGTCGATTTTTAGAGTGATCATTTATGGAATAGGTCAAATCGGTTATCCTTTGCAAGCACTAACTCATTAACTATTTCAATTTTGGAAGAAGGAGATTTTAAAAAGGTTAAGACTTCATAGAGAAAGTAGAAGCCATAGATGATGGCTTCGAACTTAATATTAGGGGTGGTGTTTTGGATTTAGATAGTGAATGAAACATCATGGATCACTCGAATGCCATAGAAAGAGGTTTTTCTATTATAGGTGACAAAATCAAAATCCTACCGATATTA
The DNA here is from genome assembly GCA_020226215.1 of Sindora glabra. Lineage (NCBI taxonomy): Eukaryota > Viridiplantae > Streptophyta > Magnoliopsida > Fabales > Fabaceae > Sindora > Sindora glabra. Next base: position 83,731,297 of record CM035228.1, read on the forward strand.
TACTAAGGACGATAAACACAAATAAAAATCAAAAGCCATAAAATGTGAGATTTTTCTATGAAATTGATAGTATTAAGAACTAGCATGAGGGAAAACAAGGAATCATGAATTGTCACTAAAAATTTGAGCAGTATAAAAGAAAATACAAATAAAAACAAAGTAAAGGGTGGATGATTATGTTTCCAAAAGTAACTAGGATGCTTAGATTTTGGAAGTAGAGCAAAATGGGATTGTTAACATTGGATTTATAAAGAAGCACAATTTGAGTCGTCGGATCTTGTAACAAGGGATATATATACAATACCATGTTTCTTATTAACAAATGAACTCACTTATTTTCATGTTCTTCTGTTACAACAAAGAAGTGATGTTAGCTAAGGTTTGCAAATGGAAAAATTAGGACATTAAAATTGGGCAATTTCAATGTCATGTGCCTTGCATATAAGGCACTCAAGCCACTTTCTAAGGTGAATTTTTAGGCTTTAATCAGTGGATAAAGAATATCCACATCAAATAGGAATTTGCCAATATGGTAAATTTGGATAGAATACATAATGGAAAGATTGAATTAAAGATTGTTTTAAACTATATGGATCTAATTCCAAACTTTAGAACTATAGGGACCTAATTCAAAAAAAATTGAAACTATAAGGATCCAAAGTATAATTGAACCTTGTATATAAAATCTTGCTTGACTATTTTATTCATTATGGGCCACTAGGGACTTAGTAAACTAGTAGCCTTAATAGATAGGATATTTTACTTTTGAATTACACCTTACTTAGTGAAACATTTAATTTGCTTAGTATGGGGATTTTATGTGTGCGTCGATGTTTGAAGTATAGATTATGACATAGATTTATTCTAAGGGATAATGCATTAAAAGGTATCTTAAAACATTGCTAAGTTGAAAAACCATGTTTTAGTTATAGGCATATCTACATTTTAGCATGTTAATAAAATTTTAGGACACTTTGGTCATATGGTAGCTACAACCTTTATGAACTGGATACAAAGATATGATTGTTGATTAGAAGGTAATATTTATTAAATTAGGATGAGTTTACCTTTATGACCCATAGAGAACTCAATTCTTTTAAAAAATGATTCAACTAATAAGACTAAAGGTTTTGGCACAGGACTTTTGTATTATAAGACTTAGATATTAGTATTGCAAAAGAATTAAAAGTAGAAATGAGTAAATCATTGCAGTGTGATGGAATTAAAGGGAAGGGAATAAAAACATAAAATGTGTTCTACAAATTGTTGAAATGAGCAGTCTTATATGTAGGTGTCCATGAAATTTTACTCAAACTTTACTAGGAAGATAAATGAAAAATAAGTAGTTTCTTTACCTAGAAGATTTTTCAAGCTTTCTCATAAGCCTATGGTATAGACCCAAAAAGTATAGTACTATGCAAAGTTGGAAAATTTATATAATAAGGATAATGGTATGATAATGATAAATCTAAGAAACAATTGTATTAAAGAATATAAATAGTATTACTAAAACTATTCATACAAAATTAAATTCTAACTTAATCACTTTTGAATGGATGACAAGGTTGATTACTTAATAAATAAAAGTCAAGCTTATAATATTGTAGTGGAAACAATATTAAATATAGAGTAACATAAGTTAGGTATGAGCTGGCAACTCCATTAAAGAGTTACAATCTTTAAAATTTTAGCTTAAAAGGATATCAAAAGGGAGTAACCCTATTGTTGGAGCAAGCAAATTATGGATAAGCCTTAAAACTTAGAATATAAAGATAGACTTGATAAGTGGACCATTTAAATTAATAGTATGTCTTAGATCAAATGCTAGAATGTATTGTCAACATGGCTTCGTATAAATTTTGGAGTTATCAACATTTTAAGAATTTAGAGATGAATTCTTTTGAAGTATGAAGTATTGTTAGACCTTTTAGGAATATTTAAAAATAAATAAAATTATTTCACATAGAAAATAGTTGCTTACTTATTATGGTCAAATATAAAAGTGAAAAGTTCCTTAAGGAATGACGAAAACATGTTGTGATAAAAAATGAGATAAAAGTTAGTATGGAATGAAATACTTAAAGGTTAAAGTGTGATTACAATCTAGTAAGTATGTATAAAGGAAATTTAGGACATATTCTAATTTCATCTCTAGCTTTTCTACCTTTCTATTTCTCCAACTCCAAATCACTATTTGTTATTTTTCTTAACACTTCCACTATTCCTCGTCCTCCTTTTCATCATTATCTTCTTCTCATCTTTTTATCATAAAATCAAGCCACTAACATTTCTAAATTTACATTTATTCTTCAATCTACTTGAGTTAAGCCTCCTTAAATATTTAATTCTTAATTGCTGTTATCTTCAATTTTAATTTAGGATAATATTAATTAAGGGTTTAGCCTTGAAGAGGAATTTTGAATCCTAACATAGATTTTTATTGATATTGCTTGATTAGGAGTTAGTAGATTTTTATTCCATTATTCATTCATCTCTTCTATACTAGGTGAATAATACTCTACCTAAGACCCAGCTTAAATTTATCATTTAAATTTATATTTAGTTATTAATAAGTTTTAGAGGGATTTATATGAAATTTATGTTTTGAACTTAGATTTGAAGTTTTTTTTGGAGTGTTTGTTATGAATTTTGATAGTTTGGTTATGAGATTGCATGTTGACAATGAGATTTTAGGGTAGTTTAAGTTGATAAATAGTGATTTTGTAAAAAAAATTATAAATTATGAGGCTATAGTCAATTATATAGTTGATTATGTGCTCTTTAGGCTCACATAATAGACATTCACATAATAAACTATATAATCGATTATATGCTGTCTATAATAGTATAGTGAACAATATCTTGTTAAGACTGACATAGTAGATTATGTCCTATCAAAATTGCTTTCTAAACTAATATAGTAGACTACATAATGGATTATGTCTCATTAAGGCTAATATAGTAGATTATGTAATAAACTATGTTTCATTAGAATTGCTTCCTAGGTGGATATAGTGGATTAAATAGTGGGTTATACCTGGATATAGTGCACTATGTAATGGAATACACCTTGACATAATGGACTATTACCTTGTTTTTTTTTCCTTAATTACATATTCAATAAATTTGAATGACATTATGGCATCTTATCCACATAAGATAAGGATATATAACATCAAATATAAATAATAAAGGTTGTAATATATGCACAAATGCATTTATGCTCATGAAAGAAAGGAAGTTAAATAACTTGATTTGTTATGGTATGGAACTTTGAAGTTCTAAATTCTAAGATTCATTTGAATGGATAAGTTATTGATAACTTTGCTTATATACATATGTGTGAACATGAATGCTTGTACTATGGATATTATTAACATTGTGGCAAAATGATTGAAGTGCTAATTAAGAAATTCGTGATTATTGTGATAATCTATGTATTGAAAGAGCTTTGATAAGTTTGGAAATGATAACATATATATTATGGCTTATTGCACAATCTATGTACTCACTTGTAAAAGAATAAGGTTGGTCCTAGAAATGATGATATATATATTATGGCTATTTTTGTTATTGCTACTTAAAGTATGCATGGCAATAAACTATAGAGTGCATTGAACTTGAAGTCTATAGTGGTTAGCGACAAGAATTGCTATTAATAAAATTGTGTAAAACCTAACCTTATAGTAGCTTTGACAACAAAGTTTTAATATCATTCAGAAAGAAATCCCATTGTGTAGTTGCTATCCCTTTAGAAAATACAAATTAAAGGATACATATTAGAGTAAAAACATGGCCTAAAGCTCAAGATTGAATAGTAAATCTCACTTAAATCACATGCACATGGATAGTCATAAACATAGCTAGCAAATCAAATAAGAAATATTACATCAATTTTATCAACAAAAAAAGGAGCCAAAGCATTTAGAAGAAAAAAATTGCTTAAGTATCTAAAATTAGATAAAAATAAAGGAAAGTATACTAAAAAATGTGACTTTATTAACATTAAGAAATTATGCATTTGTACCTTTTGTGAGTGATGAGCTAATATTAATTGAATAGATAAGTTGAAAAAATAGGGTAAATAGAGGATGAATTTAAGGATTTTTACCTTATTATTAAATCCTAATGGAAGTGCTATGGTTTTTTTTCTATGATGAAGGAGGTTAAAATTAATCTTCCTTTATTTATAGCAATGTGAGCCACATCACCAACCTGTTAACCCTTACTAATGGGAGATAAAATTAGATGTAACTAAAGGCTAATTGATACCACCTTCATTTCTTAAGCACCAAAATAGGGGTTTAATCAAATTTAAAATTTAACCTCATAATTTTCCTCTTTATCAATATCTAAAACCCACTTTATCAAGAAGTTATTAGTGGCTTTTTATTTTTTTTAAAATTAGCATGGTGCAGACAAAAAAATCACCATATCTAGTAGTTTTTATTCCTTAATTGAAGCAAATTGAAAATATGAATAGTAGATATTTAGACTAGAATCCTATCACTTCATTTCCTTTAACCTCATCTTTTGTTTTTCATCAAGAATTATAGAATTAAGAAAATAAAATAAAATTAACAAAGGTTGAGCTATAATAAGAGACTTGAAATAGAGATTGATGAAAGTGCAGCTTATTATTGAAGTGGCAATCTAATGCTGATGATGATAGGAATGCAAAAGTTTCAATTTAGACCTACCTACATTATCATTATTGGCTTTGGCTCTAATGAGATTGTGGTTGCGCCAAGTGCAAGAAGAAACCATGCCTTATCTTATCATATCCATACTTTTTTTCATTCGATCCACACCTCCTCATCCTTAATGGTGTGGATTAAGGTTGCCAAAGTTGTATTTTCAATTTGTAACACCTTATGCAACACTTAAATCCAATGTAAACCTCTTGCCTTAACTTATTGTTTGAAACTTTTGCCTTTCTTTGTTAAAGGTCATAATTAAACATAAATCATGTTGTTTTTCTAATAATGAGTTACTAAACAACTTATTCAACACAATTATTTAAGTTTTGCTTAATTTGGCCTTTATGAGTTTCTTCCACATACTCTAAAATTTTCCTTCTTTGTTTCAATTGATAACATCTAAAATTGAATTTTGAGGCCAAATGGAAAAATATGAACATAGAAATAACATATTTGAAGAGTAATTATCCAAATTTGATGGAGAAGTGGGAAATTTACAAATCAAAGAAAAAATTTGGAAGTGAAATAATAAATCTAGGAATAAATCATGCAAATCTAAGGAAAAAGCAAAAAAAATATTAGTAATTTTGGAAGAGGGATTAACAAAAGAAAATTAAGACTAAAGGAGTAAAGAAAGAAAGGAAGGGAATACTGATAATCTTGTGAAAGTGTTAAGTTTAAAAGAAAATAAAATATTTACTTCTTGTGTTGATTTCTTGTAATAATCTATAACCATTAGCTTTGCATATTTTTAAAATCAATGGTAAGAAATTTGTATTATCAATAGCATTATTTCTCCATTTTTCCATGAAAGTCTAGACCAACTAATAAATATATTTTCACATCTTAAATGTTTAACTAAATTTTATAGATAATTAACTAATAGAATAATTCAAACTTCATATATATATATATATATGTAAGGAAATTGTAGGCATAAAAAGTAATATCAAATTACATTTTATGCAAATATTTAGCAAAAAGTAAAAAAAAAAGTAATATTGAGTGTCATTTTAATCTAAAAAGTGAAAAAAAATACACATATTATTAGAGGTGTAAATAAGTCAAAATATTTGTTAGCAATTTGAGATTAATTAGTAAAAAAGTTTGATTCAAGTTTAACTTTAAATGAGTTAAACCTAAACAAATCAAACTCGATTAATACATGAGTTGAGCTCGAACTTTATATTACTCAGCTTAAATTGTTTATAAGCTTAAATGTGCTTAATAGTAAAAAAAAAAATTTTTATTTTTATACTATATATAAATAATATAATATTTAAAAAATTAATTTCATTGTTGATTATTAAGGTTGCATGAAGAGATATGATACTTTGATTGAAGTTCAAACTCAAGCTCGATTAATACACGCATTGAGCTTGAGCTTCATGTCACTTAGCACAAATTGTTCACAAATCTAAATGAGTTTAATAGTAAAAATATATTTTTATTTTTATATTATATATAAATAATATAATATATAAAAAATTAATTCCATTATTGATTGTTAAGGTTTTATAAAGGGGTATGATACTTTAACTGAAGTAATTAACTTTTTTAAATATATTACTTTTTTGCTAAATTTAATTATTAGCATTATGTAACAATTGTGTAAATAATTTTGATAGATTAATGGTTCTAGAAAAATTTATATTAATAAATAAAATGAGATAGAAAGATTTGGTGTTTGATTTATTTGTGAAAAATAAAATTTTATATGTTTAAACTTTGAAAAAAATGATAAACCATTTTGATAAGATTATAAAATTCATTTATTTAGATTCATTTTTATTAGAAGTTCAAACTTAAATTCAAATATTCCAAATCTCATGAGAAATTAAGATTTAATAATATATTATTCGAATAAATTTGTATAAATTTATTTAAATTTGTATTTAAAGTTAGTTCAAATTCAAATTTTAACTATTTCAACTCAATCGTATTTGACTCATGTTTAAATTTGTTTATTTTTAACATCTCCAAATTTAAATGTATATATGTTTCACGCGACTTAATTTGTATCACCCCTGCATGTTATAATGACATTATGTCTTTCAGCAAACACTATTCTTTTGTAAGCTCAGGACATAAGTGTTTTTCAGAAAAGGTATAACGTGAGTTTGTAACATCAACTTCAATGCTTTTGAATTGAATTAAAAGGCTGATCAAATTTCAAAAAGAGTGCTTAAGAAAATGAGACATTTAATCTTATTTTTAAATAAAAAAATAATTGCTCTAATATAAAAGAGATGGATTCATGAAATCTAGGAGTTCCTAATTTTTAAAATTTATATATTTTTTATTGTTAAATTTATATTTATATCTTTTAAAAATATAAAAAAATTTGCTCCCAGAATACATTAGCATTTCCCCAAGAAAGTGTGTATATATATATATGTAAAAAAAAAATCATTTTAAGCATGATTTAATGTTGGGACTTAAATAGTATATATACTAAAAGTCTTATATTTAAATTAAAAAATATTATAGGTATCAAAAGTAAAATTAAAAATTAAGTTTCAATTTTTTATATTCATTATATTAAATTTTATAAATTTATCTTGTTATCTTATATTTAATAAAATTTAATAATAATTTTTATTTTACATTAAAAATTTAATTTTAAATTTAATTTTCTATATATATATATATGATTTAAATTTTCTTATTGTAAATCTAAAAAGGGATTCCGATAATTTGAAATGTTGAAATTAGTGCAGGATGTGGTTGGGATGTGAAAAGTTGCAAATTGAATGTGATTTCATATTGCCGTAGCTTTTGGCTTGAAGGCAAATGCATGTGCTTTGCTTTAATGAAATTGATGTCCATAATCTACATACATGTTAAATGGGTCACATTTAATTGTGATACAATATATGTCATTGTATTGATCAATGCCTTCTTGAGGCAATCACTTCAATATGGGCAAGAAAGGAAGAAAGATCAAGTCCTTGATGCTCTTTTGAGCACCACAACAAAGCAAAGCCACCTTAACTCCTTAAAGAATCAGCACATGAACACAGATAATTATGAATTAGAAGGTTTGCTTGCTGCAATCTTTTTCATATTTTTAAAAAAGTTAAAAGGGGGTGATATGTTTCTAAGTTTGGTTTAAAACTAAGAAAAATTATTTGGTAATGCTTACATTTTTTTAAAATACTTCTAGTTCAATGTTATAAAGAATTGGGTATAATATATTTTCATAATTTGAGAATATTTTAATTTTCTAAAATGATTATTCTATTAAACTTTTTATTTATTATTATCATCATCATCATAATGTATAATCACATATCACTTTTAATTATCGTTTACTATTATTTATTATTAATTATCATTTATGACAGTCAAATGATTAATCACTATCCATTTCTATTTATATTATTAATTTTTACTTATAATTACTTCTCAGTATTAATCATTATTTATTTAAGATAAAAATATTTTTATAATTTAATAATATTTTTAAAAATATATAAATTAATTAAAATATAATATTATACACTTCCTAAAAATTTTTAAATTGAAACAAAAATATTAATATGAAATTTTTAAAAATTATATTTCTAAAGATGTTGAGAGTCTTAAGAATATACAATCATGTCAACCAAACGGCAACCTAAATAAATACCAAAGGAAGCTGACACTATCAAATGAAAATAGAGGAATCACATATCATCAACCGGCGACCTAAAGTAGGATTTTAAGTTGTGATTGTCATTTCGTACAGCAAGAAAATTACAGAGATATACCCAAAAAAGAAAAAAGCGATACAATTTGAAATTGATATAAAAGTAATTTCACAGCAGAATTCCGGAGTACTACCCCAGTTTGCCCACAACAACTTGGATCCCTCGTGGACGTTGCCACCATTAATTGCTAAGATTTGAACATAGACACAGAGGCCCACCCAATCTACTCCAAAGATATGTCTCATCTTTCTTCAATATTTCCAGTGAACAATCCTTCATTAATGGATACTTGACATCCAAAAAATCCTAGCTTTCTGTTAAAAAAATTGAACTAATAATTTGGATATTTTTGGATATGTTTTTCGAAATTGTTCTAATTTTTTTAATTTTTAAAAATTATTTTCAAATTGGAAAAAAATAAAAAATAGAAAGTGATTTATATTGTAAGTAAAAAATATTTCATCTAAACACAAAATTGATATAAAAAATTAAGAAAATATTTATAAATTATTCTTATTTTTTATGTTTAAGTTATACATATATAGTTACAATTTTAAACAATGGATTATAAAAATAGTTTTCCAAATGTTAACTTTTGTTTTTAAAAATATAAAAACAGAAAAGTTTTTTTGAAAATAGTAAATAAATAGATTCTATATCCTTAGAATTTTTATATATTGACAACTTCTAATTATTGGATTTAATTCCTGTAAAATAAAAAGTATATTTTTAAATATAAGATAAAATGTGATAATCATTGTAAAAAACTAACAATTCAAAATTTATAAATAATATATAATTTAAAATTTTTGGTTTGCATTATTCACTTTTTTATTTTGAATATGATAATCTACTCTGTTGTCCTTTAAATTATAACTTACACTTCAAGAAAAAAACCAAAATTATTTGGAATTATCTATGAATACTATAGTACCATACGTGATCATCATAATTTAGTCTTCCATATCTATAGCCTAAAAAGACAAATTACATCGGTTTATATAACTAATTCTTGCTAAATGTGTTACAAAAATTTTTGTAAGAAACAAGCGCATGATTTGATCATAGGAAAACATTAATTACTATTAGACAAATTACATTCACCTTCCATAAATTTTAATTCAATTACATTTAACATTTCTATTTTTTTTAGAATTATAGGATTTATTTATTTGCTGTTTTAAAATTTTTTTATTTTTAAAAATAAAAGTTCCTACTTGACAAATTATTTTAAAAATTTATTTTTAAAAACTATTCATGAGATTCTTGTTTTAAAAATAAAAAAAGAACAAATTTTAGATATTTTTTAAAATTATTTTTTATTCTTGATAGCAATATTGTAATTAAAGAAAATGTTTACTTATTTATTTTACCAAATATTATCTATTCATTATTTTTTTAATTCAATAATAATTTTCAAAAATAAAAAATAATTTCTAAAAATAAATTTTAAGAACAATTTTTAAAAATTAAAAAATAAGAATACATCCAAATACACTCATAAATTTCTACCTTTGAAGTACTTTTATTATTATATTTCATAACGATATTAACTTTTAATTGTAATTCTTGTTTTAATATCATCTGTTATGATTAGAATTCTTTTTTTCATTTTTATGTACAAATATTATAACATAGTTATATACAAAATAGAGAGAATATTTTTATTCTTAAAAGAAAGAATGGATTCATATATAAAAATATAGAAAAATGATCTTCTAATTACTAGTAACAATATTAAAGAAGAAATTGCAATTAAAAATTTAATACCGTTGTATTCAATAATAGTGGAAATACTCCAAAAATAAATGTTTATACTTAAAAAAAATGAGAGATACCAAATATAATTTAATTAAGTTTTAAGGGTGGTGATCGTAACTCATCCATTAATATTTAAATTTCTTTTTGCCTGTTCCATCATATAAGTTTACTCCAGGGAACAATATATGCAGCCAATGGGAAAGGTGAAAAGGATATGCAAAGGATCCCGTTGATCTCGCAAAGTCATGTGGTGTGGTAGGCCTTGAAGTGAAGGGTTGGTCCTCCATGTGTGCAGAGCAGACAGAGTTGCACCAATTGACCCTACGTACTCTCCAATTTGGGACTGCAAAATCAAGAACTTCCCAAACTCCTGCCGACGAAATTGACATAAACTGATTGGTTAAACCGAAAGCTAACCCTCTTCATTATGATTAGGCCTCATTCCTCTTAGTTGCATATTGTTAGTTTTAGCTACCATGGATCTTTTGATAGGGTGGTGTATGACGATGAACGGTTGCTCTTGGTCTTACACGAAAGGATTTAGATGGTAGAGACTCCCACGACTATTTTTAACACTTAAATTAATCATGCTGTTGGTTAAAATACAAGTGAAAAATAAAAGTGATTACAGAAGGGAATATTAACATAATTTTTTTAAAAAAAAGATAGTGTAAGTATAAGCGAGCAACGTTAGCTAAGTATTATCATAAAAATAATTCTTCATTAGAGAATATTAAATTTAAGTTATAATTAATGTTTAAAAGATGAGTTTATCCTCGTAGTACTAACGATTTTAAAAGTTATTCACCTTTTTATTTATCACACATTTTCACTCTTTTATATTTAATTTATGACTCATAAATTAGTATTTTCTTGTATTTTCTTGTGTTAAATCCTTGACTTGTAAGATAAAATAGTAATTTGATATCATTAAATTAATTATTTTTATTTCAATTATTTTGATAAAAATATTTTTTATGAAATATAATTATAAAATATTAAAATAAAAAAATACTTTATTAACTTAATATTAAATATAAAAAATTTAAAAAAATAAATTTATCTATTTTAAAATAATTTATTTTCATTAATTATTATTTTTTAATAATAAATATAAATTACATACCACTTATATATATAAATAATATTTTCTCTTAAAAGGATATTTTTGACGAAAGAAACGCAAAATTAGTAGTAATATATCTTAATCTTGTTTATGGGGGCCAAGGTCCATCCACCGACCAATTTTATCTTACTACATGGATCATTCGGCCATGGGACACGTAATCCGTCGCCTTGCCATATCGAACAGATGCGCAGGGCCAAGGTCCATCCACTATAGAGCTACTTCGTTTTTGATTTTCTAGTTTCTATGTTTTGAATCCCCATGACCCATGGTTTTGCTTATTGAGTCGTGTCCATATCATCAACATATTCTAGTATCCGTTCTAGAAAGGGCAAAAATACCATTTTAACGTTTTTTACGAAACTTATTTTTATTTTACCGTTCTTTCGAAACTTATTACCAAAATACGCATTACGGGCGGATGTGCCATTTGGGTTGGCGTCATTGGGGGCGGGGCGCCATCCTGGATGGCGCCCTTGGGCAGGTCTGAGGGCTCCATTCAAGATGGCGCCCTTGGTCCTATTTTTTACAATTTTTTTTTAAAATAATTAATTTTGATATCATTTGAAAATAAAAATTTTAAAAATAAATAATATATGATTGTGACTCAAAATAAATTTTTAAAAATAAATCACTCATTATATAACTATATTTAATGTCATATAAAAATATATTAACTCCACTTTGATATCTAATACATAAATTTATTATAAGAATTAAATAAGAAAGTAGTTAATGATAATAATATAATGAATAAAAATAATAAATATTTGGTAAATAATAAAATATTATTTAAAAAATATAGGATCAATAAAGAATAATTACGTAATTTATATTAATGTCTCTCAAAATTTGATCCAATGACACTTTATATTTATCAATTTTTAAAATTATAAACTTCCAATATTTGAAATTATATTATTACAAGTAATTATCTAATATGTTATTACACATAAGTAAATTGATTAAATTATTCAATAATATTCTTTATATACGAAGTTGAAGATTGTTAAAGATGAAAAGAAATACAATGAAATAAATATGTTTTTCTTATTTTGTATTTATTTCAATAATATTCTTGTCACTTTGTATTTATCTCAATAAAATAATTTTTATTCTGTAACAGAGAAAATACGAAATCACGAGGTTGAAGATAGATGAAAATTTAAAAGAATGTGATTATTTCGTTTCAATAATTTTTTCATTTTGTAATGAAATCAAAATTGTAACATGAATTAGCTATTTTTTAGTTCGTCACAATGATAAAATATTTTGGCAATGCGAGGGAAAAGTATCGATTAACTATTTTTTAAAAAACTATTATTCGTTTTATCGTTCCTTCAAAATATTTTATCAAAATAAGTACAGAAGATACGCACAACGATGGAGAGACGCCAAATGACGTGTAAAGGTACGCTAGACGAAATGGCGTTGTTGGCGCTAAAGGGAGGGGACGACAAGCGATATTTCACATTATGAATATAAAATTTATTAAATTAATTTAATATTATTTATTTATTTTCACATGGTAAATAAAAGAAAAGTAGATAATTATAACAGTTGTGAAAGTATGATAATTAATAATGTTAGTTATTATATTTGGGACATGTCCTTATCATCATTTTAAAAAAAAACTAAATAGTTTTATTCATTTTGAAGTTTATTATTATTTATAATTATTCCTACGCAAGCAATTAAAAATGTCGTAGTAATTAAAATCATCCTAAATGTTGACGTTTGACAATAAACTAGTAAAATCATCTTAAATGTTGATGTCTGGCAATAAAGTAGTAAGATAAATGTACATAAATATACAAAAAAACATAGAAAAGAAAGCTAATGTCTACGTAAGTGATGTCCAGTCCCACATCCAGGATCGGTAATGTGACGGCCGTATCTACTAACCCTCTGCGCAGGCTCGGGAGTCACATCCCTAGTGTTTGTGTCTCCTCTACCTCCAGCCCCCGCTCTGCCTCTGCCTCTGCCCCTGGCTCCCGCTCTGCCTCCACCTCTACCTCTATCTACAAGTTGTGAGTCGTCTATCATCATGCCACCATGTGCTAATCCCTGATCCTGAGTATGCTAATCAAATACAGGATGATATGGCTGCGATGGACCAACATCATCGGACGGAAAGGCATAGAATGAAGATGAAACTCCTGGTATGTGTGGAAATGCCTGGAATGAGGATGAAACACCAGGAGGAAACTGGTACATCTGGGATGACGACGGCCCATATAGTGCAGTCGGGAACATGGTGGAGGACGAAGGATCATCAGGTGTAGTAGGGTGCACATCAGATGAGGCGGTAACACCAGGCATCATCGTCATGGTCTTCTAGGCAGTCGAAGGTGGAATCTGCTGCTCTGTCGAAGCGGGCCGAACATCAGCCTGCGACATATGTCGTGGAGCAGTGGGACGTCGTCGGCGGGAACAAGGCTGATCATGGTCACCCTCCGCAAGGTCTGGGATATGATAGGCCTGAGGAGCTGGCTCCGCATGTAAGTCAATAGTCACGTGATCAACCTCCTGAATGGCATGAAGGATAGACTCTGTCGCTGATCTAAGCACATCGAAGGTGAACATAGCCTGCCTCTCAGGGGTAGTGAAGTCCTGTAGTGTGGAAACCTCATCTACCTGTGCAATTTTTTTACATTAAAGTTAGTTATAATACTAATGCATTTGAAGAAAATCAGATACAGAAAATTAGCACGCAATATTACCACACGGTCTAGCGCTCCCCCAACGGGTGTAATACATCGCCTGGTAACCCGTCTGTACCATGTCATGTAATCGGATCGTGGTCTTAGAACTAGGCATGTCGTCGGCTCGGCAATAGTGCATAAGTCTCGCCGGATATCTCAGAGTGCAATATACGGCTGATGCCGGATGTGCCATTCCTCATCATGCCAACTGGACAAGTGAAGGCAATGGACCTCCGCCACCTGCTTCGGTGGCTCTGGAATAGCCTGGCGTAGTCCAAACTGCCGCAAAACCCTATCAGGCTGGTGCCACTCGACAATCTGGAAGTGAATGAGTGGCACCACTGCTGTCCACGTGTCACTCCCGTCAAAGCAGTACTGAGGCAGTGATGCGGTGACCTCCTCAGTATACGGGATCCAGTCGATCTGAAGTTACAAATTTAGGTTGTGATTTAAATACGATAGTGGAATGGACAAAGCCCTGAAATAAAGGAATCCATTATCCCCTCCATATCTGGTCAAATCGAAGACGGTCCAGCACGTATCTGTAATGGGGTAGGCTGTGTGCCGAACTATCCTAGAACGTCTTCTGATAATGCCACCTGTCAAGTACAATAACAACTTCGTAGTAAACTTAATTATAAGTGAAAGTTGAAAAATTCTCTAACCTGCGTGTTAAGGGGCCAATCCCTGCATCCCCCTCTGGTATGTCTAAAACAGCTATTGCAGGGGTGATGGTGGGAAATCTATCCCATGCCCAGAGCTGCAGTAGTAGGCAACACCCTCCTATCTCCCTGTAATCCGGAGCGATGGCCTTACAGAGTTCTTTATACAGATAGGCCAAGCAAGTAGATCCCCAGCTGTACGTCCTAGCCTCATGTAAGTGTCCGATCAAGGGTAAGTGCATGAGGTGGACATACGTGCCGGAATGGTCTGGAAATAACGTCCCACCAATGAGTCACAAAATGTAAGCCCGGGCGAATCTCTGCACTGTCACCTCGTCCGCATCATCTGGAAGATGAGTGAAATGCCTCTCCAACTAACTCATCCTCAGTCGCCCCCTTCTGATGACATGCTCATCCACCGGTAACTGGAGTCCTAAATACTCCTTTATCAGGGCTCCCCATCCCTACACAGTGGGCCCCGTCACTACTCGATCGTCAATGGGTAGGCCGAGCTGAAAAGCAACATCCTGCAGGGTAATAGTTGTCTCTCCCTGCGGCATGTAAAAGGTGCGCGTCTCCGGCCTCCACCTCTCTACAAAAGCACTGATCAACTGGTGGTCGATCGGCACAAACTCGCACATCGCCAAGCCGTAAAAGCCTGCCTCTCGTAAAAAGGGGACAATCAACTCTGGCGGCTGCTGGTGATGGTAGTGATGAGTTCGTCGAATCCTGAGCACACGGTTAAGCTGTGAAAGAAAAAAAATCACCAATTATCACGTCTGACAATTCAGAAACGGTTTAACCAAGTTTATTAAGATCTAGCTATTTCCATACATGGCCAGCCCAAACCAACTGGGATATGTGTGAGGCCTGAGCCGTCAACAGTGAAGGATCCCGTGGTTCAGGATTAACGCGTCGGGATGTGGATGCCATCTTCCATGGCAAGCATTGCATTAGAATGAAATTTAAACACACACTTACTTAACAGACTTGTGCAATTTAAGTACATAGTTCAACACAAGATAACAGTATGGTTAAAATACCAAAATACGGATATTTCATAAACTTTTTTCCGCTTTACTGCGGTTCCGAAAGTATTTATCAAAGTATATGTTAGCATAATTTTTAGGTATTTTTTATTTATAATAAAATTATAAACTTGCTTAATACAATTAATTGTGCAAATAAATATATAAATTTATAAAATTTAATTAATTAAATATAAAATATTGTGGGAGGCCAAATGGTGCCATACAAACTCTTGCACGATTAACTAATGGTCGGTTCACATTACTGGTGATGGGGAAACATATATATACATAATGACGTGCAATTTTACAACCATAAACAAAAAAAACAGTTTGCGACCGTTACACTTATGGTATTTATTAACATACTTTATAACGTATATGCGAAAGTAAAATCTTCGTCATTAAGGTGTAGAAGGGCCTTCCTCCCCATATAGCAGTGGGCAGCACCTACGATTATGCCCTTCCATCTTACAATTACCGCATTTTTGCTTTACACCGCTCTCTTGAGGCCAATTCATCTCATTTTTTATCCGGGTCGACTTTGGTCGTCCCCTTGCACGTAATCTTCCATAATTTGGAACTAGGACAGGGAATGGTGGTAGGTTATTCCATTGCGACCACTCCCCAATAGGCCACTACTTAGATTTGTAGCAATTGAGTAGCGTGTCAAGCCTGTATACAACATCGACATATGGTTCCCACGATATGTTGATTGAGGCACAAGCAGCAATAATATGAGCGTAAGGATACCTATATGCTTGGAATTGTCCACATTCACACTGCCATTTGTCTAATAACACTTGGACAACCTTTCCACATGACCCCCTGGCCATATCAGGGCCCTCCACCACCTCAAACCTAGTCCCTTCTCTATTGTAAGCACGAACGTGGTAAGAAGAAGCACGTGACTGGATAGTCGCAAGCTTCTGTCTGAATCTGCTTGCATATCTGTGACCTTGTTGTAGTTCAGTGTACGCTTCTTTTGCCCTTTCCACAAAGTACTTGACATATCTATAGTATGTTTGTTGGACAAGGCCTGTGATTGGTAGCTTTCTTAATCTTTTGAAGAGTCCATTGATGCACTCTACAATGTTAGTCGTCATATGACCATATCTTTTACCTTCGTCATAAGCAAGCATCCACTTTTCGTTCGGCAGTCAACTTCTTGTGGATCTCCTCATTGACTTTGCTAAGATTGTCCAATCTCTCCATGGCCTTTTCCCAACTGGGTTTATACGCTGAATAGAAGGAGACAAATAGGTTAACCGGGTTGAACTACCAGATACACAAATTTATAGATGAAAGGTTCAACAAAGAAATTATGCTATAACACATACCAATCTTAAGGACAGCTTTCCTCACATTGTCATTCCTACACTTCTTGCGCACGTTACTGGCAATATGTCTGATACAGTACTGGTGATAAGCATAAGGAGGCTGCCATCCCAGGCCTTCGGTGGCTACAGCATCTTTTATAGCTCGGTGCCGATCTGATATCAAGCATATTCCTTGCTTGTTTGTAACATTTACCCGCAGTAATGCTAAAAACCAACTCCAGTTTTCATAGTTCTCCCTGTTAACAATGGCAAAGGCAAGGGGAACAGGGCATTTGTTACTGTCCTGGGACGCAGCAATCAGTAGCACGCCCCTGAACTTGCCATACAGATGCGTTCCATCAATTTGTATGAATTGCTTGCAGTAGGGAAATGCGGCAATGCATGGCTTGAAAGCCCAGAAAACTCAGTTGAAAACATGTTTCTGCGGATCGACACGATTGTCAGTTGTGACAAATTCTTGTGACTCCAACTTGAACAGCGCTTAGTCACAGTAGCCTAAAATGTCCAACCATTTGGGAAGCACTTCATACGATTTATCCCAGTCACCGTACACCTTGACAATTGCCTTTTGTTTCGCCTTCCATGCTTTCCTGTATGAAATCTTGTACCCGTACATGCCTTCCACCCTCTCTTGTATAAGCGAAATTAGAACATCTTGCTTCATTTTAATCATCTCCAGTATCAGGAAATTGATATACTCGGAGTCCAGAGACTTGTGGTCCTGTATCAAACTGGCATTAACACATGTGCGGGGCCCTGAAAATCTAGTTATGGTCCAACTGTTACAATTCTTCAGTTTCACCGCTCTGAGGTGGAAATTGCATTAGTCCCCAAATTTATCACACTTCACGCTTAATCTTCTGGTATCTGACTCCTCCACATAATAACTGTGATGCCTTCTGATATGGTAATGCTTGGTTGCAGTAATTAAAGCCTCCTTGCAATCGAACTCTTGCCCAACTTGTAATTCCTCCATGTCGTAATCATAGGTTAGTTTCATTATTTCCGAAAATTCATTTGGATTCCGTATGGCATCCCAATCAATGTGAGAGAAGATAGCAGCTTGGGGGACACCATATGATGTTTGTGTAGCATTACCACTCCTCACACACTGCGTTGGTACACTATCTCCATGTGTAGTCGCACGTTCTTCGTCATTAGTGTCACGATCGTCACCGCTACTGCAGGACACCTCATCGTCTTCAAAACCAGACTCTAGGTGGGCATCCATTAATACGGGATCGAACGATTCTTCCTGTACGACCGGCAAGGCACTTGATGAACCTATCAAGGTATGTGGTGCATTTACCGGGAAAACACCTGCAACAGATGAGTCCAACGCAGGAGTATGACTATCAGAAATGTGGAACTCATATCCACCTGTGTAAGGAGGGCCTTCCCGCACCATCGAACAACCAGTGTTGACATAAGCCGCTGGATCCACGGGTGGTGTAGTTCTTGGAACTCTTTCATCAAAACCAAGGTTGGCAGCGCGCAATTCGGATGTGATCACGTCCACCTACAATTCCATGGCTGTCATCGTTGGATGTTGTTCGTAGCTTGCTATCGCACATGCCAAGTCTTCATCATCGTCCAATTCGTATGCCATGTACTGAGCCTCTGTTTGATGCTGTGGAAACCTGTAAATAATTTTTTCCACAGTTTGATCTTGGTGAAGTTTCAGTCGGCCATGAATTCTCTCGCGCAAGACATCCATAGTGCTGCATCCTTTCAACTTTAGTGCCTTTGGGGGAGGTCCATTGTACATTAGTCCCATCGATCCCTCAATCATTGTACTATTTGAATATATAAAAGAAATTAAAATTTTTTCCATCTCGTTACTTCTAGCTCCAAAATATTCACTGCAAACTTTTCTTCATTGTCATCACTCAATCATTGGACAATTTTTGTTCTTACAAACGAATGAACCAGTATTCGATATTACAAGCAAAAATGAACAGAATATTTTACTATTTTTGTAATGTACTTGGTTAATAGTAAATAATAATCTACCCGTGCAAGTCAAATCCATTCCGACCTTTACAGGCTGACATTTATTTCTCGCAAGTTCTGAAGCTACTTCTACACTCATTCATAATTTGTCATTTTTTTTTGGTTTATTCAACACAACATATACTAATTAAATAGAGAAATATTTTCAGTACACTACATTTTCTATTTTCACGATAACCTACTCCTTTCACACCTATTACTAAACAGCAACTAAAATTATTTACACATTACTATTTCTATATTTTTATGTAGATTATAATGGATTCCTTTTTACATGCACTGACTTCTGGTTACATCCACATATCCTAAAATTTGTTTTTATTACCTCTCTTACAGTTTATTAAAATTTCACATAAAAAATTTCTTTAAATATAACTTTCACCTAGAGCCTAAAACCTTTTTAGGACACATTTCTTTATCTCATTTTTTCTTCTTTTAATAGCGCAACCTAACACAGTATATATAAATTTTTACAAATTTTTCACACATCATAATTTGACATTGTAGGCCATTATAATCAAGATAAAATAAAAAACTTATATTATTTACATCATAATAGCCTAAACAAATTTCTCTACCACTGTAAAAGATATTTTCATGATGACTAATAAAAGTTATAATATAAGCACAAAATTTATAAAATATTAACCGGTAAGTATTAGGAAAAGCAAACAGAAAAAGGCCTCTGCATGAAAGAAAAATTTGTTAGATATTTTAATAACTTTAATTTCTAAGTAAAAATTATTACGTATTATTGTATCATTACAAAAATTATACAAAGATCACGCTAAATTAAATATACTTTGTAAGATAATATATAAAAGAAACAAAAACAGTAGCATACATAAAATTTTATTGACGTATATTTAATTTTAAATATAGGGTTTGAATTTTTCCATCAGGTCAATCTTTGCAAATTTTTCCTTGTATATTAATTTTTATTCTTAAATACTTTTATTAGAACTGGGATATATAATTAATTATTTCAATTAACGCTTCCCATAACATTAATTTTTTAAAATTAATTTTACACAAAACTTAAATATGTTTCATTATGTCAATATTATATTATGTAATTATCTTATTATTTAAATCGTGAATAATATAATACAAAATAAGAAAAATTATAGCCAAATAGATTAAAAAAGGAGAAGTGTTATGTGAAAGGTAAAGTAATAAGTGTTAAAAATTAAATATGTAATCAATTAATTTTATTAAATAATTTATTTGATTATTAAAAATAATTTTATGTCAAAAAAAATTGTACTATATTTATATTATTCATTATATTGCATTTGAACTTCTAATAGAATGATTGAAAAAATAAAGGAATAAATTAAACAAAGTGGATTAAACTAGGAAAAATTAATGTACGAACTACACACCCTTGAAAAAATCTTAGTTGATGTATTTCAAAATTAAATAACATTTAATTTAATTACTAAGTATTTTATTTAAAAATATAATATAAAATTAATAATTTTTAATAATAAAAAGTATATTAGAGCTTTAATTTATTTAAAATATTATAATAAGCTAAAGAATTATAACTTATTATATTTATGTTAATTAATGATGATGGTATTTTAAACCATAGACAATATGAGTAGATATAAATAGAATACGATAGAGTAAATTCTCATTTCTAATACATACAGTATAAAATAATAAAAAAATTGACTCTATAATAGATTAATTAATTAAATGAATTATTTAATTTATATAGAATACATTTATAATCAAATAACTAATATATCTTACTGTTATAAAATATTGGTGTGTATGGTTTAAATAACATGAGTTAACAAAAAAGAATAACAAAAATGTACAACAAAATATAAAATAAATAGAAATAATGCATAAAATGTCCAGTCTTTACAAAATACCCTCAATTGATATTTACTTATTCTGACATATATTACTCTAAAATTAATATAAAAATATTAATTAATAGGATAATATATCCTTGTAGTAATGAACATATAATAAAAATATTCTTATTTTTATCATATTCTACATCCTTAAAAATTTTATATTTTAAATGTATCTAAAAATAATTTTTACCTAGAATGTAAATTTTATTCTAAAACACTTTTCTTTATCCCTTTTGTTCTTCTTTTAAAATTACAAACTATCACAAATCATATAAATTTCTTCAATTTTTTGCTTAAATCCTATATCATAACTTCACAGCATTAATCATAATAATCAACATAAAATAAAAATTTCTCCCCTAATGTAAAATATATTCTTATAATAAGTAAAAAAAAATATGATATAAATACATAAATTATAAAAAAACTAACCAGTAAAAATCATAAACTATTACAGAACATTTAAATTTGCACAAATTTTTTCTAAATTCTAAATTATAATAATTAACATAAAATAAAAAATGTTCTCCTATTATAAAATATATTCTCATAATAATTAATAAAAATTATAACATACACACAGAAATTATAAAAAAAATAATCAGTACAAATCACAAACTATCACAGATCATATAAATTTCTATAACTTTTCTTAAATTTCATATCACAAATCATAATAATCAACATAAATTATAAATTTTTCTACCACTATATAAATATAAAAGTTAAAAAATACTAACTAATGAAGAGCAAGAAAAGAAGACCAGATCTGTTCCAAAGAAGTAAATGTTGCCGGATGAGATTTACAGATTCAACAAAAGATGAGAATTTATGGATGAAAATATAAAAAAAATTAACAATGGCTGTGAAGGAAGAAGAGAAGAGTAGTTGATGCAGAGACGCTCGAAGCTGAATTAGGTTTCTTTGTGGCTGCAGCTGTACGACTGCTGGAGTGGGGAATATATAGGGAGGGAGGCGCCAGATCAAATGGCGCCTCCCAAAAAAATTTGAAAAAATTTGGGAGGGAGGCGCTAGATCAAATGGCACCTCCCAAAAAAATTTGCAAAAATTCAAGCATGGGGGCGCCATGTTGAAAGGCGCCTCCCAGCCTGTTTCGAAGGCTCCATTCAACATGGTGCCTTCAGCCACTCCCGGAAACCCTCAGGCCAAAAACGCCAAATGATATAGCGCCCTCAAGCCTTCAATGCGTATTTTGGTATTTAGTTTCGAAGAAACAGCAAACCGGTAAATTGTTTAAAAAAAAAGAGTATTCAGGTATTTTATCCTCTAGAAAGCCATCAATGTTATGCCCAAATTTTCCACATAAAAAATAAATAATGTTTAGGCTTTTATACTGAATGCAATAATTCTTCCCTTAAATAGAAAATTCTAATAACAATTTTTTAGTTGAATCAATTTCCATGCAAATAAGAGCATATTTGCCTTGAGCCTACTCCATGGTGGTAGCACCAACTTTCAACATCTTTCATAATTAATTCCCAAGAAAAGTTAAGTTTTTTTCAAAGAATTTGATAGAAAGATGAGGAATTCGAATCCACACAAAAATCTTCCCAATAGTATCTTCTGATGGATCAAATTTTGGATCTCGTGATCTAACTATCAAATAATGATTAAATAAAAGCAAGGGTTAGCTTATAAAAGCAAATTCATAGTCCGTAGTGGTGCTAAACTTTACTAGATAATAATCCTTCATGAGATTAATGATATCCAATACACCTTTCTAAACTTATAACTAGTGAAGCTTAGTTTCAAGGATACGAAATGCTATCTTTTTGCCTAAAGGCTTTATGATAAGCATTTTCCTCCATAACCTCATTCTTTCCTTTTCAACTTGAGAGATGATAATACTAAGGCATGGTTAATCCCTTCTTCCATTGAAAAACCACCAATATCATTATCTTCTTGCATACTCTTATCATTCATACTTACCTTTTCCTCATCCTCCATTTTAAATCCTTCACCTCCAACTAATATCTTTTTATAAGAGTTCCCTTTTTCTTTAGTACTCTCTGCTCTCCTTGTTTAAATTTCATTGTGTTTTATCAGAGAATGTCAACTTTTTCTTCCAAATTCAATAGTTAAGCATCATCCTGCATCTTTGTCTTTAAAAAAGGTAGAAGATAAATATATTGAATTTTGGCTATTGTGATTGTCTTGCAAATTAAATTTTACTTAATTTTAATATCAATGAATGGAAAATAACTCTAACTACATAAACATCTCTTCTTTATACTTCTATCAAGTATGAAACTTAGGTCTCGTTTGACACATCGTATAAGACAAAATATTATAACAAATACTATATAATCATGACTTATATAATTTTTGAAGATTTTAATTAAATTATATGATTTATTTAAAAGTTTTCTTTTGTACGTTGAATTCTATATAAGGTTATTCATCCTATGAAAGAAAGGATATAGATTAATAAAAAAATGTTAAGACAAATATTAACTTATTAAAATTAAAAAAATTCTTTCTAAATTTCCTTTTTCTATGTTTATCTCACATATCTTTATTATAAAATTAAAATTAAAAATATCTTTTATGTTAACACTTATATTTTGATTTAGTATTTTTAAAATTTTAATTTAATAATATAGGCTAATTTATGATACTTATAGATAATATATGTTTTAAATGTTTTATGTAGTGTATTTATTAAATTTTACATTCTTAAATTAATTTATTGTAATTTTTTACTAATTTGTTGTACATACATCCACATATACATATCAATGTGTTCACATATGTATATATGTGTTAATGAAATATGTTATATTATTTTATTATCATAGCATAAATTTTTAATTTATATAGGTGTAATTCTATAGTGTTAGTATGCTAAATCAAATGTCACGACTCTTTCCAGGCCATGACTGATATGAAACCCATACAATTGGTTTCTAGCAACCTTTTTTGAATTTTCTCAATTCCCACTTTCTTATATATATATATATATATATATATATATATATATATATATATATATATATATATATATATTTGGTAACAAGATTTCATTAGTAATAAAAATAATAGTCATGTCAATAATTTGATTTCTACAAAATAAAGGAAGTTATGCTTACTTATACATTCTAAGACGTTCAAGCATAAGTCAATCTAACTCGTTATAACGAACTAAAGAAGTCCTCTCTTAATTCCTAACTTTTAAGAAACAAGGCCTAAGAGATGCCATTATATATTTACAAGCAAAATATTTAATTGCTTCTAGTAGTAAGGATTTCAAGAAAACCTATCTTTGCTATAATGGTAAATGAGGCATCTTAACTTAAGTATTTGCATTTTAAAACATGGAAGGGTAAGTTTAAAGCTTATTGAGTAAATATTCTAATACAAGAAATAAAAAATAAAGAAATAAAAAATGAATTTAGTCTTGCCGACCGGATTTACTTTTCTTTTACTCATATCACGACAATTCCATTAGTAATCATATCATTCTCATGTATACAATCAAAATAAATATCTTAATTCATTTAGTTCATCAACATCAACATAATATCATTTCAAACAGGTATAATGGAAAGAAAGCAAATCTCCATGCAACTTTCATCTATCCTTATTCTTGATAAGTCCATCCTTATCATTTCAAGTTAACCTTATCTTTCACAAACTATTACTAAATTTAATGTTTGATTCACAAGTGATATCAATACATCTTCATCTTAATTTTCCTAAATGTTACCATAATTCAAGCTTAATTGTCATAAAATAACTTAAATCATAACACATTTGCATATGCTAACACTACCATACTTGCTTGCATGGCTTCACCCCATTTATTTATCGTTATTTAATGTATAATAACTTTATATTAACATCAAGGGATCAATTACACATTGAAGGAAGTTAATAAAAAATGTAGGGGTGATAATCAATTATATAATTCAATATTGACTACTCAAGAGCAAATTCTTAAGACATAATTAACTATATATTCAACTATAAATTTCTAAGGAATAACTATCCAAATTATAATTGACTATATAGTTAATTATAAGCCTCTAGAAAGTAGTTCTTTAAGAAATAGTTGATTATATACTATATTATAGACTTCCAAAAGGTAACTCTTTAGATCATAATTGACTTTGGCCTTATTTTATAGATTTTTCATGTAAAGTTACTATTCATTCAATATATAATGGCTTCCAATTCATTTCTAAGACAACTAAACTCTATTAAATCATCAAACCTTGCATTTTTATCACTAATTACACCAGATCCCATAAGAAAATAAGATTGAATCATTCAAATTCATTATATTCTACAAGATTGAGGGAAAAGAATTAAACAACTAATTTCACTTAAAATAAATTAAACTTAGTTAGAATATTTACTCATTTTTAAATGTCTACCCACTTAGTGTGAAGGAAATAATAAAGATTTAGAGTAAAAGTTTGTTTATTTTTATTCATCTAAAATTCTAAAGATCTAGGTTAAGGCTCTAAAATCCTTTCTTTGAACAAAACCCATTGATAATCTTTAATCTAAGAGAAAATGGAAGAATACCATAAAAGAAATTGTAGTTTAAGGAGCCTTACCTTAATTAAATTGAAAAATAGAGAGAAACTTGTTGAAAATTGATATCTTTGTTTGTTAAGGAGAAGAAAAGTGAAAGATGAAAAAGCAAAGGAGTGGAGAAATGAGAGTTTTTGTTGAAAAATAAAAAGGTGAGGAGGTTGAAATGGGGGAAAAATAGAAGACTAGTATTTGTGGTCAAAATGAGAAAAGTACTCTAAATCTTATCCATATTTATATACTCAACCTTAAACATAGTTGGCCTTTAAACCTTCCATTTTATTAACTTTTTCTCAACTATTTTACATGAAGTTATTATTAAAATTTCATTTGAATAATTACTTCTCCCTTGCACAATATTTTATCCCATATTTTATTATAATAATTTATCTTCTTCATACAATATTTTTTTTAAATGTAGTCATTATAATTAATAAATTATTTTCCACAAAAAATAAATTTAAATTTAAAAAGGAGTGATATCAAGGCATATAATATTCTAAGTACATGATAGTATATCATTGGTATTAATTAAGGCTTCCTTACCTTTTTACCTGTATATGTCCACCATGTTAACTATTTTATGTCTTTTCTCTCTCATCTTCTAAATTAAAGGAATTAATAATCTTTTATGTTGTATTTCTTTTGTTAATAAAAGATTTTTTTATTACAATCTTACGTAGAAGTTAAAAATTTTCAATTAAGAAAAAAGCATAACATGTTGTTGCAAATTCAATATATATCATCATTTTTTGTGCAATTCTATAAAAATCCATAAAATGCTATAAAATTTTACATTTATTCAATAAAGAAAGTAAACATTATGATTTATTTACATTGAAAGTTAATATGAAACTTTAAAACTTTGAACAACTTAAAAAATCATTTAATGTTAATTAATTTGCAAGATTTAAATTGTTTAATTATTAAAACCCAATATCATGGCTTTAAACTTTGAATGAAATTTTATGAACACTTTAATGTATATTCATTAATGAAGAACTACTATAACGAACACCTGGTATTATAGCATCCATAATTTAATTTAATAATTGCATTATTTAATCAACAATAACATTTTTCCTCTTTTTAATTCTTAAAATGATAGAAGAAATATCTAGTTAAGGAGTTACACTCCCTCAGTTAAAACTTTCAATTCTATTTTTTCGGGAGAGAGCATAAATAATTTTCATTATGGAGTAGAAAATTGATGATTAGGTTTTAGTAAGGTAGGGACCCTTTTTATAAATGTAATTGAGTTACGGATCCTATCTATTATAGAATTTATATCTATTAAATGAAATGAGTTTGGAATTAAATACCTTATGGCTTTTTTATTTCAACTATCACCTCATGGCCTTATTAATATTTAAAATTCCTATTTATTAAATTATGTAGGTCTACAATAGTAAAATATTAACAATCCCCCACTTGGATCCATATAATTTACAAATAGTAGCCATTAAAATACTAATGTCAATACAAAACAATACTATTACATCTATATGTTTAAATTTAGATCATAAATATTTAATAACACAAAATATTATATCTGGAGGGATATTAATATCAAACATAATAAATGCTTACACCTCATCAACCAACACACTTAATAGTCTCAAAATGTGTACTAAAGGATTTACATGACTTTTATATGAGTATATGTAAATTTTCACACAATAGTTCCTAACATCTACCTAAGATACTTAATGAGAATTAAAATTCTCAACAAAATGAGATGTGGTCTAAATATCTTCTTTAACATGCCGTAACTAAAATGCATATAAGATATAGTAATATAAAATGAATATTTCAATATGAATATTTCATTAATAAGTCTTGAGATAAATATATCACAATAATGTTAAATACATATATGACTCCTACTAACTTAAAACATTAAAAGGCTTTATACAAACTTATATAAATTACTTCATCAATATAAGTTCCTACTATTAAACCTTTGATTAGTGGATTTGCAAGTATACAATTCGTAGAAATGTGCTCAATGCTAGTGATATGCTTGTGCATTTTCTTTCTCACAAAATGATATTTCATATCAAAGTGCTTTGAATAGGTAAAACTTTTATTGTTAAGATAAAATCTTATAGTAGTAAAGTTATCGCAGAAAATGGTTAAAGGCTTTGTAATGCTCTCAATAAAATTAAATTCAAAAATGTAAATTTTTAACCATATGACCTAATGAGTAGCCTTATAGAATGCAATAGACTTTGCTTTCATAATAGAGGTTGTTACAATAAACTCTTAATACTTTTTCATGACACAGTACCTTTAGTTATCACAAAGATATACTTAGATGTAGATTTTGTATCATTTGAACAACTAATATAATTTAACTTTAAGTGGCCTATAACATTAAGATCTTTTAATCTTTGTAGGCTAATATAAAGTCCTTTATACTTTACAAGTACCTTAAAACACTCTTTATAACAATCTAGTATCTCTGAACAGGATTATTCATGTATCTTCTAAGTATACCCATAGCAAAAGTAATATTAGGTCATGTATAAACTTGAACATATATCATGCTACCTACAATTGACACGTGTGGGACATTTTTCATCTTCTCCATTTCTTCATCAATATAAGGATATTAGGCCTTTAAGAAGATTTCATCCTTCTAAATAAGTGAAACAATATGGGAGCATATTGTTGTGTTAAACCTTTTTTGGATTTTCTTAATGTGTGATAATTGAGATAAGTTAAGAACATCTTCAAATATGTCACGATGAAGTTCAATGTCTAGGATAAAAGAAGCATTCGTCAAGCATTTCATCTCAAATTATCGTAACAACATTTACTTATTATCAATCAATTAGTTTAAGTTATTATTTACTAGGAGAATATCATCCATGTATAGCATTAGAATCACAAGTTTACTTGCTTTCATTAACACATAAATACATTAGTTTGTATTAATCTTTTTAAATTTGAGAAAAGTCATTATCTCATGAAATTTGAGATACTACTATTTGGTTTTTGACTCACACACTAAGTGCTCTTCATCCTTCCCTCAAAAACTATTTTCTACTCCATGGACATGATTTTTGACACATCACTATTTAGAATAGCTATTTTTACATCCATATGGTGCAACTTTAAGTTGAGATGTGCTATAATCACTATGACAACCTGAAAAGTTTCCTTTGTTGACATTAGTGAAAAGATTTCCTTGTAATTTATTCCTTCCTTTTAAATGAAACCTTTTGCCACAAGTCTAGCCTTGTACCTTTCAATTAGCTTATGAATGTCATGCTTGGTCTTGAAAACCCATTTATAGCTAGCTGGCTTATAATTTGCAGGTAACTTAATTAGATCTTACAGCTTATTTTGCACATTAAAGCTAATTCATCCCCCTTATAGCAATCCATTTAGGAAAGTTAAGACCAGATACTTCCTATGAAAATCTTATAGGATTAATATCTTTATTGACATTAAGTTCATGCTCTTGTAAATAAACTAGATAGTCATTTAAAATTATTGGCCTGTGCTTTTTATAAGATCTCTTTATAGGAATTTCATTATTAAAGTCTTTATCTTTTGTTATGGGTTTCATCATGTCAAACTGTAGAATGACGAAAATAGAAGATTCAAAAGACTAAAGTACTAGACAAATGTAATTCTATCATCTCCAAAGTGGATTGTCTCACTCTTATTATCTAACTCATCCTCAAAATAAACTGCCTTATCAAATTTAATGACTTTGGTGATATGAGTCGAACAATAAAACTTACTACCCTAGGAGCCACTGTAATAACCCGTAAAGAACCTAGAAACTATTTTAAAGTTAAGTTTTCTAGAAGTGGAAATATATAGTTTCACCTTTTTTCTACAACCCCAAACATGAAAATACCTTACATTGGGTTTCTTATCATTTATTAGCTTATACAAAATCCTGGGTATTAACTTTTAGTATTTGATTCAAAATGTAGGAAATAGCTATTAATGCTTTTCCCTATATCTTTTCAAAAACTTATTGCATAGGCACAAAGATTGACAAAAACATACGAAATAATTCACATATGTATAAACTTAATCATGCTAATATTTTTCTCATACAATTAAACTATGCAACCTTATTCAGTATTATGTTATAAGATCTAATATTAAAAGGTATCTAAGACCTTACAATATAATGCAAGAATTAAATATTATACTTCTAAAATCTAATATCAAAAGAATGTTAAATTTTTTTAAAAGTATAACACTCAATTTCACACTCATATCATTACTAATGAATTATATTAGTAATATAGCACCCAAGAGCATTTAATATTACTAATACAACTTCTATCTTAAAATAATTTTTCTTTCCAAAAATTTTCAATAAAATTTTATGTAATTGGTCCTCTAAAATAGGCACATAGTTACACAAAATTTTATAGCACAACATGACCATATATTAATTCCTATATAATTAAATAATATTGCATAATTTATTACAATATTCCAACAATATTCAAAATTACTACAAAAATTACTAGAGATAGCTAATATTATAAGGATTACTTAGGAAATTTTTAGCCTTAAAATAATTCCATTTACACACATAAATAAATTGGGCAAAAAATAACAAAAAAATTAATTCTAGAACAATCTGAAAAAAAAAATGTTCATTAGAGAATATCTGAAGAATGGAGCATAATAGTGCCACAACCTCTAAAAACCATGAGGATGGTGGCGTATGGCTTGCATACGCCAAGCATGCATATAGGAATGGCAAGCCAACACTGCAAATGATTTTCCTAACCTTATTTGTAACTTGATTTCAACCTAGCTTAGTTTTATCCATTTATTGTGTGATTTTCATGCGCATTTTTGCTCGAAATTATCATATACCTCAAATCTTAACTAACCCAACATAAATCTATCCTAAAATGCCTTTTTTATTTTTAAAATTTCAAAACTCCTACAAAATCATTTTATTAGTTTCGTAATTCAAGTAGCATTATACTATATTTCTAGGCTTAAAATGGTTCCATTTTCATACTATGTATCATGTTTTGATTTAGTTGTAGTTACTTTATCCTATAACATTCATATTTAATATTTTATGCAATTCCAAATCAAGCCAATTCTTAACTTTCTATTTTCTAAAAATTGAAACCTTATTCTGTTGGTGTGTGTCCTAGAACCAATTATATAAATGATTGAAGTTATACACAATGTATTATATTTTATTTTTATAATTTTATTATTATTATGCATAATTTATAACTTAATATAATAATTATCCCTGGAATAGCTTCGTTATTCCTAAAATGCCCCTAGTCAAGTATTATTACGAAAATGATAATAATAATACATCGAGATTAGCATGTATAATGACTGATGATTACGAATCATGGATATGTGATATCAAGTCAATACATGAGTACATTACTTGTGAACAATGTACTGGACTGACCCACTATGAGAATATTGCATGAATAGATGTGTCATAAGTTATTCTCATATGATTACAAATACATATAAACCTTTAACCTGAAATCACTACGATTTCCTACATGAGGAATTACTCACTTTAATATTGTCCTATGTCACCTTTAATCAGAATGACAAGAAGGGCATTGATTGGGTGTGTCATAAATCGTGCAAAGAGAAGTGAGTGATGTAGATGAAATTTTATTACTCTTGTATAAAAGAGAAATATCCTTGGACCCCTTGATTGAGTGAGACTTAGAAATGCATGGCCATGCTCAATTGAATTAATATGTGATATTAATCATTTATTTTAAGTCTACTCAGTATCAAGAAATATAAATTTAACATTGACGAGGATGACACATTCTATGCCTCCAGTTCAATTTGGATATTATTACAAAAGGGTTATGATGTAAAACGTTGATCATGTATTAGGTGGATGTCGAATCACAGACATTCTTACTACTTGAATGGCAGTGATGTATTGCTAGATACCGCTTACTGTCTATGACTCAATAATGAGTCATTGTCAACGTAGTAAGAACCTACAGGGTCACACAAAAGGGGTAGGAATAAGACAATAATTAATTGAACTTTAATTATATTAATATCTAATTAATTAAACTTATTTTCATGCATATATATATTATTAAGAATAATAAATTCATGTAATATTTATATATATATATATTATGTAATATTTTTTGATATTAAAGTAATATCAAATAATTACGTTATCAGATATTAGATAAATATATTATGAGATAATATTATTTTAATATTTGATAACTATATGTAATTATCTAATATTAAGATATTTATATTATGAGATAATATTATCTAATGTTAAATAATTAATAGATAAGTCATATCTCTCTTCATTATCTCTAGGATAAGGATAAAATGAGTTGTTAAATGTGATTAAGATTTTGGAAGTATTATCCTAGTAGGACTAAGATTGTGACTTGCCTAAGTTCTATAAAAGGGGGTTTGAGGGCAGCATATTAGAGACATGCTCATAAGCTTCATAAAATCCTAAATCACTTAGAAAACATCAAAATCCTAGTTCCTATAGAGAGAAACGCATCCTAGCAGATTCGTGAAGGGCGAGAGGTCGTTGTTCACTCCGTGTGGATACCGTAGAAATGCTGTACCTTCTGGCCGGCGTTTGATTCATTTGCTCTCAAGTTTTAATCAGTAGAAACATGAGTGCCTAATAGGTAAAACTCTAATCATTAATTTATGCTTTTTGCATGGATCCTAGGTAGAATTCGGATCAAAATTTTTAAAATTTTACTGCATGTAATAATTCAAATCCCTAAAATATTCATCATAAAAAAACTTCCAAAAACCTACCTAGCCATACATGTATATTATATAAAAGCTAAGCATGCATAAAGATGGCACAATTTTAAATGCATTCAAACATGAAATATGCTATAAAATTTATATAATGATACTCCCAGCAGATGCATATAAGCATTCAAATTCCAATAACACTAGTTCATGATATGCATTCACATTTCTAAGCAACATTAATTTCATGGTATGAGTTTTAATTCTAGAATATGTATATCTATATGTTTCATAGGGATATATATGAGTAAATATTCATGTTGCATTGTAGAATAGCCAATAAAATATTCGCACACATGTTAACAAAAGATAAAATATATGTATCTAGCTTTAAAGCAAACATGAAAGTCTAAATACTTATTCATAAATTGGCAGATTTAATTTGCTAGGAAAATATCACACAAAATTTCACCAAGACTCAATTATAATTCAAAGCCATAACCAAGCTCCAAAGCCTATCATACGATTTAAATTATTTAATCATTGAAATCCCATATCATGGTTTTAAATTATAGCATAAGAACTAAACAAAATTTTATGAACACATTAATGTATGTTCATGTGTGAATAACTACTATAATAAATACTTGGTATTGTAGCATTTATAACTTAATTTAATAATTGTACTTTCTAATCAATAATAATGCATATCATCTTTTTTTTTTAATTTCTGAAATCATGAAAAGAAATACTTGGTTAAGAAGTTACCTTCCCTTAGCTGCTAAAACCCTCAATTCTATTTCTATAGGAGAGAGCATAAATATTTTTCATGATGGAATAAAAAAATGGGCAAAATATACATAAACCCCTTGAAGTATGATCTCTTATTAAATAATCTTATGAACTTTTAAACTTTATAAATAACGCCTTGAAGTTTTAAAAAATATAAAAAGGTTAGAAAAATAGATGAAATAATTTAATAGCAATTTTATTATCACTTGGTGGTAGTTTTAAACTGCCAGTAAGTGATAAAAAGTTTCAAATTTTAACAAATATAATGGCAATTTTTAACTGTTGGTAAATGAAACATGATAGTAATGGTTCTAAACTTTTTTCTGTTTTCGAAAACTTGAAGGAGGCTATTTATAAGATTTGAAAGTTCATAAAATTATTTGATAAAAGGCCATACTTTAGTGAGGTTATATGTATTTTGCCCTAAAAAAATTGATGATTGGATTGTTAGTAAGGTAAGGACTCCTTTTACAAATGTAATTGAGTTATGAATCCTATCCATTATAGGATCCATACTCATTTAATTAAATAAGTTTAGGGTTAAGTACCTTATTCCTTTTTTATTTTAGGTGCTACCCAATGACCTTATTGATATTAATATTGCCATTCATTAAATTATTTAG
This sequence comes from Sindora glabra, assembly GCA_020226215.1. NCBI lineage: Eukaryota > Viridiplantae > Streptophyta > Magnoliopsida > Fabales > Fabaceae > Sindora > Sindora glabra. The sequence goes on from CM035228.1 coordinate 83,764,914, forward strand.
GCCTAGAGTAATAAAATACTAACATATTTTTCTAACATATCTTATAAATCTCTAACTTTTTTTACCATAAATTGAGGCAAGTGGTTACATTTTTTTTTGTAAGTTATTAAAGTGGTTTCATATTAGCATATTTCCTATTATTTTGGAAGCAATTAATTGATATTTCTTTCTCTTTTTTTTTTGTTAACTAATCACTATGAGTACACTATGCTCTAAAAACCAATTATAACACCGCAGAAACATCCTATATATATATATAATCCCATTTTCTAAAAGATGTTATTAAAGGACATTTTGGCCTAATTATGTACATGAAATTCATTTAAAACAATTTTATTAGTTTTAGACATGTGAAGATTTTTAATAAAATTAATTATTTTTTAAGTTTATAGATTCTTCTATTGCATGGCAATAGAACAAAAGATAGAATAATTTTATACAAACCTTCCTTTTATACAATAACAGACTAAATGTAGTGTAGTATACTACTTTATTGTATAAAATGCTATTCTATTTAATGATTGTTATATTATATTATATAGTATGTCAAATGAGAACTTAATGAAAGGTGGTAATAGCTTTTCAACTAAGCCTTGTTTTAAACCCATCAAAAATTCAGAAGAAATATTATCAATTTTGTTGTCAAGACAAGTACATTGTCAATTTGGGCTTCACTTGTATAAGAATAATTTGAACTAGCTCCTCTTATGACAAATTTTCTTTTACATAATTACATATTTTTAATTTAGTTAAGGAATAAATTAATATTAAAATTCTTTTGAAAATGAAAGTTATATAAATCTCACATGTGGGAAGATATCTGTTAATAAGGACGAAGGGTGGTATATATTTTAGGGAGGTTTAGGAAGGCTATTAAAAAAATATTATAACCTAAGTTAGAGATGAAAATGAGTCAAAGTTAGAGTTGAATATTTACTTATTTAAATTTTTAAATTTAAACTTAACAAAAATTAATGAGATTGAACTCAAATTAATTGAGCTTGCAAAATTCAAACTTGAGCTTGAATATTACATAAATTTAAATTTCATTTTACATAATAAATAAGTAATTTATAACTTATTAATTGACTAGTCAATAAGTTATAAATTAGTTATTAGAGGCATTTTACAAACACTAACTTCTTAAAAAAATAAGTTCTAATTTAATAAATTATCTTAAATACTTTATAGTTTATAAGTTACTATCTCTTCAAAAAAATTTTCAAATATATATTTATTCTTTTGATTAATTTATAACCCATGCCCTTCACAACATAATATCATAAAATATAATTAATTTAATTTTAAATTTAGTATATCATGATTTTAAATTATAAATATATAAAAATACATATATAAATATATAATATCACAAAATATAGTTAATTATATTTTAATTTTAAGTAATTATAATTTTGTTATAGATGATAATAAATAAAAATTATGTAAGTAAATAAATATATAATTTTATAAAATATAATTAGTTAAATATTGGATATTATATTTTTATTTTGAACATCTTAATTATGTTAATATAATTTAATTTTTAAATAAATATAAATTATTTTAATTTATATATATATTTATATTAATATATCATTTTATAATTTTAACTAATTTAACAATTATTTTTATAAAATATTTTTTATATAATTAGCTAACTTACTAATTATTAGTTAACTTATTAATTGTCAACTAATTTATTGTCTACGTGAAATAGAGTCTAAGTAGAGCTTAAACAAACTCTAATATATTGAAGGATTACTTTCAACAAATAAATAAAAAAATAAAAGTAAACTCTATTTTCATACTATCTCTTTCTTCTCATTTTTGTCACCTCGTTATTTTATTTATTTTTTATTTTCTTCAAAAAGAAGAAAACATAATATCATTTGGAATGTGTTTGATAATATTAAAGTATTTAAATTTAAATTTTAAATGCTAAATTTATTAAATAGTAAATTTATAATGCTTGAATAACATTTTATTTTAAGGTACTAAATTTAGTTAATGGTTTTAAAATTTTATTACCAAATATTAATTCTTAGAGAACTACAAAAATAATCTCTATTCTGATTCTATATATCAAATTCTTAAGTGATGTCATATATAGTCAATAATTATCTCAAAAATAGAGATAATGTTGAATATATTTATTAAAAAAAATCTAAACTGCTAAATGGATTTACTGCATTTTTACTTAGTCTAATATTTAATATAAACAAATTAAACGTATAAAATATAATTCATTTTAAATCTAAATCTATTTAATTAAGTATTGAAGTGATGTTGTTAAACATACTCTTATTTATTATGTTATCTCTTATATTTATTTTAATTTTTTAGGGGGAGATAACCTAATAAATTTCTTGCAAAGATAATTTACATACAAATTTTTTAAAAACATTCATAACTCAGGAGGCCATGATCCCCCAACCTTAAGGAGCTTCTGCCCATTTATTAATATCCTAATTATCCCACTTAATGATTTACGAAAAAAATTTTATTTTTGTATTAGTCTAAAACCTAGTTACACTAAGTCTAATTATAAAAATTTCAAATTAAAACATTATTCTATTAACCCATACTCTTAAAGGTACAGCAAAATTTAATATTAATTACTTAATATTAGATAAAGGCTTTACTCCTCTTAAATCCTGATTCAATTCAAATTTGATATTTTGACTATGTGTATTAAGTGAATTATAATTTATACTTAAAAAAGAAAAAAATAGTAACAAAAGGGGGGGGGGGACTCCTAATCCTCCTAACCGACATCTTGCCCATTGCATGAGCATTAGATAGATGAGAATCGTTACAACTGCCAAATTTCAATAAACAAAGGACTACTAATTGACAAGACATTAACAATTTATGCAGCATGTTTTTTGTGATGTCACAGGCATATTTACTACTTTGGTACCCTTGTGTCATGCACATAACAAGAACCACCACATGTTTGTATTAACTGCTCAAGCTGCTTTGCATGGCTGCCAGCCAAACACGCATCCTCTCTGCAGATTCTGCTGGGTAGTCCCTTCTGCTACACCATTGCAATTCCATACGTAGCTTACAAGTACTGTACGGATCCTCATATACTAAAACTAAGATGCCCAAGACTTGGACATTGATTCAACCCAAAACCACTGCTTTGTTTTCTACAAGAAAAGAATTCGGAACCACATATTGTAAGTTATGGACTTACATTTGATAATTGGCCCTCTTCCAATCAGATGCATAGCACTCACAAGAACGTTAAAATTTACCGATCAAATTATGAATGCAAAGAAAGGCACACAACCTTCAAAAATATTAAATGTTACTTAAGTCAGATGTTTTAAAGGAGAATATGTAATTTTCTTACATCCGTTCCAAGGTATGGGTTTAGGTTTATTACTTTCTTAACGCTGTTAACCATATGTTGTAGAGAAGTTTCAGTGAAAAGAAAGTGATGGAAAAATTATACCAGCAATTATTTTTTTTTGGAGGTTAGAAAAGGGACTTATCTATGGTAAGTTAGAGAAAAGGAGAAACAGAACTTTATGATCATGTGTCTTTCTTGGACTAATTTTACTGATATAGAGGGAAGCAGACAACTTTCTCTGTCTTTCTCTTTCTGTTTTGGTTGTTTAGTTGGCACATGCACTGAGGGGGCAGAAAGAAAGGGAGATCTCAAGCCCCAGAAGGGATTCCAATTGACCTAACTGGATTCAATTTTCTAGAAAGATGAAAAATGAAATCTCTCTCTGTCTTTCTTTTTTTTGTTAATCTCATTGGTCTACTTTTTTTTGTTAAACTGTTTTGGATATAATTTGAGTATTATATTTCTAGAAAGATGAAAACTTTATGTGAATTTTTTATTGTTTATATTTCTATTGTGATTAATTTGCATGAGATCTAATTTTCAAATTTCTTCTTTAGGAAAAAGTTCGTCCTCATATCAGAATTATTGGCAGAACTATGAAGAAGAACCTCTGTCTGCTTATCACCATCCAAACAAAATGAGAAGTTAAAAAGGTCGTACAGTTAGCTGGATGAAATCGAGATTGAAGTAGTTTCTAAAGGTTACTGTTAGCATCGAAACATGTGACCTATGAGGCGCACAAACAAAAAGAAAGTTGGTGAGGGTGTTTTTGTAATAAATAAAAGTTATAAATTCTTTTTGTGAACATCAAAAAATTAAATCTTGTGCCTAATATATTTCCTTTTCTTTTCTAGAGTAGAAAAGGATTCATACAATAGAATTAAGATAAAAACAACTCAATTTCATGGATTGCAATTGTCAAAATCTAGTTTTTGTGCAAAAAGTGAGTCCCTAGACTGCTTAGCCCCTTCACAGTTTTCTGCATATGCATGGTCCCAGCGCACAGCTCTCACAGTGTGTCAGCCTGCTGGTGGGTTTGATGTTGACTGACCTCTATTTATTCCCCCTCCGATTCCACCTTCATTTCCTCAAACAACAGTTCCAAGGTTCAGCTCCTTGTAATTAAATTATCTCCTCTTTTTCTCTTCTGCTTTTGTTGTTTTCTTTCACTTTTTGGAGAATTAACTGCTAGAGCTAGTGAGATTTTTTGTTGTGCAAATAATCAACAACTTGCTGAATAACTAGTTTCTGCTGCAATATTTCATGCAGGAAAATGGCTCTTGTTGGGTTTCTTCTTCTTGGGTTTGCCACTTTGTTCTCATATGTTCAAGGTTATGGCCATGGGGGCTGGACCAATGCTCATGCCACTTTCTATGGTGGTAGTGATGCTTCTGGGACAATGGGTATATATGCTTATACACAATTATTCTTACTTTAATTTAGCTTTGTCAAATGAAAATGTGTTCTCTCACAAGTACATGTTGGCTCAGGCATGTAGTAAGTTCCTCTCCTTACTATCTAGGATTCATGGGAGAATGTTTTAGAAGGTTTAAATTTTGGGATTTGATTCGGGAAGTCCTTGAAAAAGAGAATATTGAGAGTTTTTGTGCTTATCATTTATAAATTCTTACAATTTTTTAATAAGATTTTTCAACTTTTTCATAGAGTATTAAAATATTTTTGTTTTACAAATATGACCACTCATTTTTTAAAATTTTATGAAAAACATGTAACATCTTTTAAAAAAAGTTGCACCTCATATTTAAAAACTTTGCACAATTTTATGAAAAAAATTACAACTTTTTTTTATAAAATCACGCATGCATCTTTTGTTGAAGTTGTACAATAGCATCAAAACCCTTAAAATTTTAGAAAAAAACTTAAGACACCCACACTTATACTTGCTCGGTAATAATTTTTATAAATTTAAATCATCAATTTTTTTAATGAAAAATGAGATACATTTTATAATTCTCCTCGTGAAGTTACTAATTAAATTCAAAAAAGTTACCATTTAAATTTCAAAAAAACTATCATCTAAGTTTATGAAAATTATTATTAGGCATACATAAGCATGATCCCATTTGTTATACCTACAGCAGATTTGAATTTTTTTTTTTTAATAATTGCATTGTACCTAACAGGAAAATTTGATATTTTGTTTTCTAAGATGGTGCTTTTCCTTGCTTGATCAGTGATTTTTGTGTGAAAATTTGCAGGAGGAGCATGTGGGTATGGAAACCTATACAGCCAAGGTTATGGGACAAACACAGCAGCACTGAGCACAGCCTTGTTCAACAATGGGTTGAACTGTGGAGCATGCTATGAGATCAAGTGTGCGAATGACCCACAATGGTGCCTGCCAGGGTCCATTGTGGTCACTGCCACTAATTTCTGCCCACCAGGAGGGTGGTGTGACCCTCCCCATCTCCATTTTGATCTTTCCCAACCTGTTTTCCAGCACATTGCTCAGTACAGAGCTGGGATTGTTCCCGTAATGTACAGAAGGTGATTTACTTACTGTTCATAGCTTGAGAGGGAGAGGGCTAGGCCCATTTTTTTTTAACAGCAATTTTGTGTACGGTGAAATTTAAAAATGGGTTAGAATCATAGATTATTAATTAAATATAAGATGGACAAATAAGTTTGTAAAACTTAATTTAATGGATATAAAAAATTTTAAATTTAATCTTGAATTTAATTTTTATTGTATAATTTTTTTATGTTTTAATAATAAAATTGATAAAACATAATTTAATGGATATAAAAAATTCAGAATTTAATTTTGAATTTAATTTTTATTGCATAATATTTTTATTTTTTAATCATAAAATTGACAAAACACTTAAAACATAAAATACTAAGTTTAACTCGAGATGTGACGGAGGAAAAGATCTTAAAAAATGAAATTGAATTTTCTCTTTTTTTATTATTTTTTTATCAATTCCGAAAAGATAAAAGTATAAGTTTTATTTCAAGATCTATTACTTTATTTTATTATAATCTATAATTTTGAAAAAAAGGTCTATATCTAATGCACCACGCCCCCATCTCTATCCCCGAAATCGGCAAAATGTCGCGTGGGAAACCGAACGTACAAACTTGATGTCCTCGCATTTATGTTTAACAACTGTATCAGCTCTTTTGAAAATTGAATATTCTTTGTAACTTTTTTTTTAATTTAATTCCTAAAACTAAAAATTCTAATTTTATTACTGCAATTTACGTAGAAAACATAAATATTAGTGCAATAGGCGAATCCTAAAACCACTTTCCAAAATTTTAAAATACTAGATCTCTCTCTATGTTTTTAATTTTTTTAAAAATTTTATATATAACCCTAAAAAATAAAAATGATTTTATAAAAGTTGTCAGTAATTTGTATATTAACCTTCGGAATAATTTATTTTTAACTCCGTGTATAGGAAAAATTAAACGACCGATGAAATTCAAATAAATTTGAAAGTAGAGCCTATTACATAACCTTTTTTCTTGAAGTTTCAAATCTTATAAATAATATTTTTGAAATTCTAAAGTTAAAATGTTGAAATTAACTCTTTCTAACTATATATATTTTTTGGCAGGGCAAACTCAATGAAGTAACGGAAAATGTAAAAAGTTGCATACCTTACTTCTTTAAATGCAGATGAGTCGAATTTCAACAATTATATATTCAAAATGTGTGCCTTTAATCATGAACTAAATGCATTAAAAATTCAATCTCCGTTCTAAGTAATATAGTTATGAAAATAACTTATTTACAAATGAGTCGGTTGAATTCATGTTAATACAGTTAGAAAGAGTAGTGAGTAATTCACACATCTATCTCTATTTTTTCTAACTGAAATTACGATATTTTGATACTTATTATGTCACCTTAGGGTTTGTTTTGTAAATGTGTTAAATGACCAGATCAAATCAGATATGAAGTTGTTCTTAACAAATAGGTTCAAATTACTTGAAAGAAAAAAGACTTAAATTTAGAAAGTTCGAATCTATCAAAAGTTTGCATGGATCTAAATATGTCCGTAAATTTTAATTGAAGGTTTATGAGATTAGATGGATTTTGCCCAATCCACATGGATCTAATATGTAATGGACAAGTCCATATTATTTGGAAAAAAAAATTCTAATTTTGGAGTTTTAAATTTACTAAAAATATATACAAATTCAGATATATCCAAAAACTTAAGTACGTTTAACATTTCTATTATTTGACATATAACATTTCTAGCATTGATTTTATTTCATTTCAATAAAAATAATTTCAATTCATTTATAAATAAATTCTATCATTTAGAAACTTCATAAAAAGTAATTGTTTCAATTTATTTATAAATAAATTATTTTGTAAATATATTGAAAAATGTATAGAATTCAATTAAAAAATAAATACAATATTAGAAAGAAGTTAAATATATTGTTATTTTTTAGGTCAAATAAAATAAATTTTGATGAAATCCTTATTAAATTAGATAAATTTTATAATGATAAAAATAAAATTAAAAATAAAATGAAATCTTATTTTTGTTTATGTTAAACAAAAGATTAAAGTTTCAAAATGTAGAGTGACTTCACAAAGTCTAAAATCGTTATATTGAAATTATTAAATTTTAATTATTTTCTAATAGATGTAATTACATAATTTAAATTTAATAATTTTTAAAATTATCACATCATTTTGAATTTTGAAATTTTGGAGATATCATAGATTTTATCAAATATTTCTAATTTTTTTAAAACTTTAGAGATGTAAATTAATCAGTTGAATTTGAAACTTGAGGAATGCTACCATTAATTTCAAAATAGTTTTATATATAGATAGAGACTTTGATGTACAGTTATACCAATATATCATTAAATCTTATTATTAGAGTTTATTCAACTTATACAATAAATGAAATTTAGTGACAAAATTAATAATGCACCGATACAATTGATGTATTATAATCATCATTTTATGAATCTTTCACTTTATTGATTAATTATATTACAAATCAACTATTTTTCACTAAAATTCGTGCTTTTCATACAATCAAAAGATTCAAAACGACAAGAGCATACAGCAACAATAAAGTTATAAGTGCGCTTTTGTTGGTAGTCTCAAAAGTTAATATTTTATCTAAAAGGATCGAAGAACTTCTCCTTTCAAGTATTTCACTTATAAAAAAAACTATAGAAGTTGATGGATAATAAGGAGTTCGTTAGCACTTGGATTTTTTTATGATTGTATGACCTATTCTAATAAAATTATCATATTACAATTTTACCTTTAAAAATAACCCTTTTTTTTTCATTTTTTTTCCTTTCATGGGTTTTGAAGGGTTCGGTGCAAGAGAAGAGGTGGAATTAGGTTCACCATTAACGGCCATTCATACTTCAATTTGGTCCTAGTGACCAACGTTGGCGGGGCTGGTGACGTCCATGCTGTGGCAATCAAAGGCTCAAGATCAAGATGGCAAGCCATGTCAAGAAACTGGGGGCAAAACTGGCAAAGCAATTCTTACCTCAATGGACAAAGTCTTTCGTTCCTAGTAACCACCTCCGATGGCCACTCTGTGGTCTCATACAACGTTGCCCCACCCAGTTGGTCCTTTGGGCAGACCTACACTGGAAGGCAATTCCGCTACTAATTAACCCTAACAATTTAATATTTGAGCTACCGTAATTAATTCAGAAGAAGTCATTTTCAACCGACTGATTCACTTACAAAGTCTTCTCTTTGTTAGTAAGATGTAGGTCCCCGGATTAAAGACAAAATGGAAGACCAATTGTAAGGTATGTAAGTGATGACGTGTTATATACAGTTGAGCGAAATGAAGTTAATGTAATGAAATTATGTTAATAATGTTGTAGTTATAATTATGTGTGGGATCCATCCTTATGCAAAAATTTTTGCATTAAAATGTTAGCATCATTTGTTGTATATTGAATAGTATTTCAAAGATTTAATCATATATTGAGCAAGTTTGACTTTACGAGAAAGTTGATAAGAAAAATATGTAAGGTCAAGCCTAAGCCTATTTTTTTACAAAATTATATTTTAATTTTAATAAAATTTGAAATATTAATGCATTTATTTAAATATTTAATTCTTAACGGCTATTTTTTAATGATTATTTAAACATTTATTATTAATAGTTATTTTAATATTTATTTTCTAAGGATTATATTTTCAACAGTTATATTTCAATGACTATATTTCCAACGATCATATTTTAATGACTATATTTCAAAGCCTATAAAAAACATACTATTCATCTCATTTTTGAACAATATACACTTATTTACAATCATTTTTCTACAAATACTTTTTTTCTAATTGCTACGTTTCATTTTCCTATTACTTGTTTCCTATTCTAGTTGTGTATTTTCAAAATAGAAGAGTCTATTGAATTTTGGAGGAATTATTAGTTCAAGCTTCGCATGAGAAGTTTGAATAATTCCTTGAGGACAATAGCCTATGTCACACCTCAAACTGCACATTCGTCCATAATTTTCTAACAATCTTAAGGAATTATGTCTCAAGTACAATCTTAAGGATAATGTCTCTACAAATGAATTTTTTTAAAAAATAATTTCTGATTCATTATGTTTATAATTTATATGATATAATTTTTTTAACCATTTTCATTTATGTATGTTATTTAAAATGTAGAACATTATACGATTCATCATGGGATAATTATGATTCAATTTTTTTAACTATTTATAAATGAGACTACGTAGATAAATTGAAAGTTTTCAATGGATTCAGGTAAGTAGGTGTTTAGCTTAATTTTTACTCCAACATTAAGATTCTTATTATTATTGCTAGTTGTGCTAATAAATTTTTAACCACAATTTAAATGAAATGATTATCTAATTATTTGTTTATTTTTATTTTTATTTTTGAGAATTACATTGTTTAAGAATTTGTTCTTATCAAAGAATATATATTTTTGTTGTATATGTGAAATTCATTATCTAGTGATTGGTTTCCCAATTTCCTACGTGACTTAACATGCTATACAAGCATGAAAGAAAAAAAAATAAAAGTAGTATTTTAGTAGTTTTTGATTTTATATTTAACTTAAATCCTCTATAAGAATTTACATTAATTCTCTTGAGAGTTTATATTATAATTTTGAAGTATGAAATAAATTTAAATTCCTTTTATTTAATGTTTATGGATTAATTAATTTTATTAAGATCCTAAATGGCATATTTGTGGGGTTATAAACATTAACTAATTAGTGTTTTTGGATTTAATGAATCTTATTTTTCTAATTTTTATGGTGAAGATATTTATACATGACAAACAAACTTATGTAAACCCTTGTAAACATATTGATTTATTATTTTGTTCACTTAATGTGTTTGAATGAGCTTTATTTCAATTTGATGTGTATTATCAATAAATATATTAGTCAATATTATTGATGTTTATAAATTCATTATGTATGCCATTTGCAAAGAGAATACTGCAAAGAAAACAAGGAAAACATCTTATGAATTATGAAAAAGTTATGCATTAATTTATAATATTAAAAAATAGGGGGTGTTTGTTATGCACCTAATTTATAATATTTGAAAATATGAGGATATCTAGTTAAAATTTTATAGCCTGAACCCAAGAAAAGAAAAAAAATAAGATTAAAAAAACTTAAATTATATGTTTGTGGGATAAATGATATACTTCATTGCAATACATTAATAAATACAAAGAATGTTGAGTTCTTTGAACACATTTATCCATTACGTGGTAAAATTTCTCATGCCAATCAGACTTGGAAACTAGTGGACTTGCCACCCAGAGTAAAGCCAATAAGTTGCAAATAAATTTTTTTAAAAAAAGAAGAAGAAGAAAAGAATATTTTCCTAATGGTTTAATAAAAGGTTTTACACAAAAATAAAATATTTATTACTTCAATACTTTTATACATTAATAAGGATTTCTTCGATTTATATTTTATTTATTTTGGCTTCTATTTTTAAATTAGTTATACATCAAATGGATATGAAAAATATTATTTTTAAATGGAGATTTAAAAAAATTATGATATAATCTGAGGCTACGAGATTCCAAGATAGGAATAAAAATAATAAGTTATAAACTGAGAAAATCTTTGTATAGTCTCAAAAAGGGCCTCTAAACATTGGCATGAAAAATTTAATCAAATCTTAATAAAAAATTCTTCTTCTTCTTAATAAACAATGATTTTTCTTACATTGAAATAGATCAATATGTATATACAAAATGTGAAAATAATGAATGTGTGATCATTAGCTTATATGTGGATAAATTCTTATTTTTTACACTAATTTAAATATGGTGTGTAAGACCAAATCTTAAAATTTTTTGATATGAGTGAAGTTAATATTATCTTAAGAATTAGAATCATAAGGAAAGATAGTCGCATTTTGTTGGCTTAACAACATTATGTTAAGAAAATGTGACAATAATGAATGCATGATCGTTAGCTTATATATGGATAAATTCTTATTTTTGGCACTAATTTTAATATGGTGTGTGAGACTAAATCTGAAATTTTTTTTATATGAGTGAAGCTAATGTTATCTTGAGGATTAGAATCATGAGGAAAGATTATGGGATTTTGTTGGCTTAACAGCATTATGTTGAAAAAAAAACTTCTTAAGAAATTTATGTATCTAAAGGAAAAGCCTATTAGTACTCCTTATGATTCTAATATTTATCTAAAGAAAATCTAAGAAACTGTTATGTTTGCAATAAGCTAAATTATCGTGCACCCTATTGTGGGAAAAGAGTGGGAAATGACAATCCTTAAAAACCTAAAGCAAATTTGGATGGAAATGATAAAGATGACATAATTGTGATGATAATTTCTCAAGCAAATATTGTAGCTAATATGAATTTTTGGGTTATAGACTAAGGTGCTACAAAGCACATCTATACTAATAGAGAAGCCTTTACTTTTTACTTACCAGTAGAAAATGGAGAAGATCTAATTTACTTTGGAGATTCAAGAACTACAAAGGTTCTTAGAAAAGGTAAAATACTTCTGGAATTCACATTTAACAAGACCTTAACTTTAGGTAATGTTCTACATATGCCTAATATTAGGGCAAATTTAATTTACACATTTTTACTTTAAAAAATTAGGATTAAAATATCTTTTAAATTGAGATGACTAGAAATGAAGCTGAGTGGATAAGAAATTTTTTATCTAATATACCATTAGGTGCAAAACCAAAACCTTTAGTATTTATATATTGTAATTGCCAATCAGCAATAGCCATTGCAAAGAATAAAGCTTTCAATGAAAAAAATTAACATATTAAATTTAGATACAATATTATGAAACAATTGCTTTAAAATGAAATAATTTCCATAAATTATGTGAAATTAGAAAGAAATTTAGATGATCCTTTAATGAAATCCTTAAGTAGAAAATAAATTATTGAAACATCAAGAAGAATGAGACTAATGTCATTTTAAGAAATTAACATTAATGGTAACTTAACCCATGTGATTGGAGACCTCATGAAGTAGGTTCATATGGATAATAACAAATCAATGTTAATTCTAAAAGCACTAGAATTAATTTTATATATCCCTTTTATGGTATGCATGATTAGTGCTTTAAAACTATAAATTATATGTGAGGATGAGCTTAACTCTTAATGAATTCCATAGTTCTTATAGGTGGTGTATTTAATTATAATGTACACATGATGAATTCACCTATATGAGTATGGAGTAAGGCCGCAAGGCCGCTCCTATAAAATACTGGCAAAATCTCTAGAGTACTCATAAAATACCAGGCACATGCGTGGCCTTTTAGCACAAAAATCATGTTGCACAGGAAAATGATTTACAAATATAAATTGATTGGTGAGACCTTTATCTTACAATAAGAGATTATTAGTTCATAGAAACTAAATATTTCACTAATAACTCTATAAATTAAGTCTTTCTTTTTCTAGATTTGGTTCATAGTCTATGAAGACACCAAATCAATGATTTACATTTATTTGAAAACCCAGCAAAGATTATTTATTTATTTATTTTCTTTTGTAAGTCTTTTAAAATATGTGGGAGATTTTTGTATATTAAGTAATCTTTCAAAAGACTTAATCCTATATCCAGCAAGTTTGGCTTTAAGAGAAAATTTATATATGAAAATTTTTTTTATATAAAGTGATAAGAAAAACATGTGAGGCCAGACCAAAGCCTATTTTTTTATAAAATTAGATTTTAACTTTAATAAAATTTAAAATATCAATATATTTATTTGAATATTTAATTCTTAATGGTCATTTTCCAATGGTTATTTAAACATTTATTACTAACAGTTATTTTAACTTTTATTTTTCAATGCCTATATTTAAAATCTAAAGTTAAAATTAGATTTTAACTTTAATAAAATTTAAAATATCAGTGTATTTATTTGAATATTTAATTCTCAATTACCATTTTCTAATGGTTATTTAAACATTTATTACTAACAGTTATTTTAACTTTTATTTTTCAATGCCTATATTTTCAATAACCATATTTTAAAGGATATATTTCCAACAACCATATTTCAATGGCTATATTTCAAAGCCTATAAAAGGCATATTGTTCATCTCATTTTTGAACAATGTACACTTATTTACAATCACTTTTCTACAAATACTCTTTTTTTAATTGTTGGGTTTCATTTTTTTACTACCTGCTTCCTGTTCTAGTTGTGTATTTTCAGGATAGAAGAGACTATTGAATCCTAGGGGAATTACTAATTTAAGTTCCACATGAGAAATTCGGATAATTCCTTGAAAATAGTGACCTATGTCACGCCTCATATTGCACATTCATCCATAATTTTTCAATGTTATTATCATATAAACATTATCAAATATATTATTTTTAATTCATTATTTATCAAGAAATTAACAATTTATAAAAAAAATCAAATTACTAAATTATAAAAATAATATATTTAATAATATTTATATCAAAATATAATACTAAATTTTACCTAAATTTTTTCCCTTTCTTATATAGTCATAATAAATTGATTTTATTATGTGTAGTCCTAGAATATAGATCTTCTCTTCTTTTAAAAAAATGAGAGTGTAGATAATATATATGATAAATATAGAAAAAAATTTTACATTAAAATTTTGGATTCTAATAAGAAAATTGTGAGTTTTAAAATAAGAGATTACATATGCTTCTGTTCGAAATTAATGGAAATTGACAATAAAAAGTTAAGGGAATTAAAACTCGTACCACTTTTTTTTTTTTAATTTTAGTATATGGTATCTAAAGAAAAAAAAATTAAAAGAACTATGCTATAGTTGAATATATGGTATATATTGGTTGATGGTTGATATTGGAATAATTAACAAGAAAAATGGTTGCCTCTTTTACAAATAGAGATTTATATTGCTAGCTTTTTAAGTTTGAAGTTGATGTGGCATGGCTTAGTTTCAATGAAGAATCTCAAGACTGCTCCTGTTTGGTAGCTGATAAAGAGATGCATGTGAAAGTAGGGTCGAAAGTGAGGTATTGTGTAATAATGTGGATCATATTGTAATTTGAGAAAGTGATTGCAAGAACCTTCAGAAAATAGGACTCTTGATTTACTGAGGAAAAAAGGGTATTGTGTTTATAAACATTGTTGCTGTATAGTGAATATCCTTTATCATGTCTAATTATTATTGAATGAGAAAGGTCAGGCTTCATTCGCGAACAAGCAGCTAACCATTCTCGCACTTGCTTCAATTCAAAAAAATAATTTTCATAAAAAGATGACTATAAATATTAAAATCATAAAAAAATATTTTATTTATATATGCTAAATGCAGATAGTGTAATGAAATATAATATACGCTCATACAACTATATGTTATTATTATTTAATTAAAGTATACAAATAATATATTATTCCTACATTTTATACACATAGAATGAGATTTTCTAATAAAAATGTCTTATGACAGAATAAATGAAATTCTAAAAAAGATTTTATACACATAGGGGCATTTGGTCCGTAGAATATTTTTCACATTCCTGGAAATATTTCATGAGAATGTTATATTTCTATATTTGATTCAAAATTTTAAAAAATTTACCTAGGAATATAATATTCTTAAGAACATTTTATAGCCTAACTTTCCTCTTAAATATTCTTATGAAGGGAAGTGGATATTTCAGATCCCTATCTCATAGGAATATTAATACCAAAGTAAAAAAACAAATCTACCGTTATTCTTCTATGCATCAATTTATTCTAAAAATTTTTTATTTTTATTTTTCAATTTTAACTTATATTTCTAGCTTTCAATTTTTTATGATAACAAATATAATCATATTAAATAAGAGATAAAAGTAATTTCTATATTCCAATTCTAATTTAGTTTGAAAATTTTTTATTTTCATCTTGCACTTTTAATTTATATTCTTTTTATTTTTTTATGATAATAAAGATAATTATACTAAATAAGTAATTTTTAAATTTCAATCCTATTAATTTATATACAAAAAATTTGAATTTAAATTTAAGTAATATTTTTTATGCCTAATATAAATAGAAGGTCCAAACAAGTTTTATAAACAAAATCAACTTTTCATAATTTTATTAAATATTGTTTGAAATCAAAATAATTTTTTAAATAGTCATTCATATAAATAAAATTTAAATAGACTTTTTAATATTTGATTATTCTGTATTAAATTTTAAATTTTTACCTTGACATTTTCATTAACATCTAGTCTAGGATACAGTAAAATGTTAAAAAAATATTTTATTTATTTAATATTAAGTATAAAAAATTAAAAAAATAATTTTTTATTTTAAAAAAATTAGTTTTTTCTATTTTCAAATTTTTAAATATTCTTTTGTAATCATTAATATAAATGATATACCATCTTTTTATAAAAATATTTATCCATAAAATAAATGAACCTTTAATTTATTTTCTTATTTAAATGAAGAAAAAAATATTTAAAAATAAAACATGTGATTATTATATTTTAATTATTTTAAAATTTAAATTTTTTTTATTTTCTTTTCAATTTAAATTTAATAGATATTATTTCTCTTCTTTCTCTCTTATTTTCTTTTCAAAGAAAATAAAAGCTTTTTGTTAATAATGAAGAAATTACTTATTTATTTTATATAATTAATTAAATGAAAATTTTAAATTCAAATTCTTAAAATTTTTAATATTTTATATATTAAATTATTTATTACATTTTAATCTAATAGAATTCAAATTATCAATTTATTAAGTCTTTAAAAGTCTTTATTCATATGTTTCTAATTAAATTTATAATTTATTACAATTTATAACAAAAAATTAATAAGGGTATTTTTTGGAAAAGTAATAAGATTCCTAAGAATATAAAGTGTGAATCAAATATAATAATATAATATATTTGAGAATATGAGAAACTATTCCTAGGAATATATATATTAAACTAAACATAATAATCTTACAATTTTAGGAATTATATATCTAGGAATTACATTATTGAGAATGTGCACTTTCTTAAAAATATAAGATTCTACGAACCAAATGCCTTCTTAAAGATAAATTAGAAAATATGTACAAAATAAAAATATTATTTTGAAATAATTTATAATGCAATCCTTTGTAGTTAAAAGTTAGGGGAAGAATGTAATTTTGTATAAACTAAGAATTTAAACCTATATAAAAATTAAGAAATTTATTATTAAAAAATCTACATGAACTAGACTTGCCTGTTCACAAATTAGTCAACATAAATTGTAAATCAAATGAATTGAATTAAATTTAACCCATATCTAAACAAACCTCTATTTTAGATATTCAAATTTTCAAAATTTCATTTAGAAATGAATCAACCCACCAACCACCTCTCCAATAACTTTACTTATATTATGAATGTGCAATTAGTAATCTAGTGATTTTACTATTAAAACAAGTGCATTTCATTGAGGTAAATGAAAAGAAAGCTTTTGACAATTTTTAGTTTGAGTAGTTAAGAGTTTGATTTCTTTAAATAAAGTTTTGAATTTAAATCTTATAAATAAAGTAAATAAATGATCTAAGAACTTTACCCTCTGAAAAAGGTCCAACTCAACTTAATTCCAAATTAGTTGAGATCCCAATATAACCTATTAGGTCTTCGAATGAAAAAATGTGCACACTTTTGTCATGAAATTGGTTTTAACTATAATATTTTTTTAAATGTAGAAGTGGTTAGATAATTGACATATATACATAAGAATTAAAAATCAAATTTTAAATGTATCAAAAGATATAAAATCCTTAAAAAATATTGAATTTCATCTAAATCAAATACTCTTGATTTTGTTAACAGTAATTTGTATATGATGATAAAAAGCTTAACACCTTTTATTCTTAGAACTTTTCACCAAATCTTTATTTTTTTAATTGTTTTCTTAGATAGAAGAATGAAAACAACTAATTAACCTATTCATTAAAGTTCTTATCTTCCAACTTGAGAGGAAGAAGAAAACTAATTAATAATGTTTTTTTTAATAGTTTAACTTTAGAATGTCTTTGCTGAACTGGATAACAAGAACATAATAATATAATTAAATAAAATTAGGTCATTGCAAATGTTTAGGGAAAAAACAAGATAGGATAACATTATCCTATTTAAGTGCTTTATTTAATTGTAACAAGATAAATTTATTTTTGCTTTATGGATTGTATATAACATAATAGGATAAAGAGAAACTTTCTCTTTCTATTTTTACCTTTGAAAGCTTATCAAAGTTTCACCATCCTAACTAGGTCTTGTTATTGCTCACCATTAACATTTGAGTTTAAATCAACAAACTATAATTGCAATTGAATGAAAATCTACAAAACCATTGTCACCTCTTATGACTTGTTCCATCTCATTTTAGGCGCACATTTCCTTATTTGTTCCATTTCCATTTTTATTTCTCTTCCACTTTTCATCTACTCTATTTTATGCTTAGCTTTTCAATGAAGAACAGGCAAAGGGTTTCAATGAGAGAAAAGTAATATGATGACTTGATGTAAAGAAGAAAGGACAAAGGTTTTGGGATATATGAGGAATGGTTAGAGCAATTAAGGCTTTAACCAAGGAAGAGAAGGGGAGAAAAGATAAAAAATAAAAAAAATAAAAAAGATAGATTTATATATGTAAAGGAATATTGTAAAAAAATTAATTTAATATATTAATTAAAGAAAAATAAAATTATTTAACTATTAAAATATTAAAAAATTAACTAATTAGATTAATGGTAGTTTTATTCCAATAAATATTTTCTAATACTATCCATCTTATGTACATATGATAATAAACAATGCATAGTATAACTTTATACCATAATTTTCTTATACAATGATCTATTAATCATTGAATAGCATTCTATGATGTCCTTTTATTATCTTACCATATACTATCATATTAACTTATCTTATCTACACTATCATGTCATTTAAATAGACCCTCAATAGATATTAGAAATGTGTTTAATATTTTATTCTCAAATGTTCTTTCTAACACTATTACCAACTTGGTATGATCCTAAAGTATTATAGTATATCAAAATTATTCTAAAAATATTTTTTAAATGAAAAGGAAAAGAAACGATTTTCATAAAAGTCTTTATGCCACAAGCAAGTTAAGGAGGTAAATTTATCTTTAAAATAAAATAAAAAATATGTGAATGTATATAAGAAACAAAGTAATATATTTTTTTAAAATAAAAGAAATATGTATATAATTAAATTAGATTTTGGATGAAAGTAAATATAACTTGCTCTAACCTATATTTTTAAGAGTTCTATTTTATCTTTTGATTTATTTTGGTGTTTGACTAATTTTGTCTTATTTTTTTAGGCCCCTTTAAGGCAATAAATATGATTACATTCAAGAATCAAAATACTAATTAAATAAATTCACTCAAAAAGAAATAATTGATAGGATTGAAAAAAGGAATAATTAAAAGTGTTAAAATGGGTTGGGTTTAGTGAAATGGCTTAAAATTGATATAATTTTATCTAGTTTGGGATTGAGATTGAAATTAAAATTGGGATTAGAATTAATATAAAAAATTATAATAATGGCCTGATCTGATAAAAGATTAAGGTGAATGAACCCAATTTGATAATTAATTAATACTAGTAAGTACTAACTCGTAAGATTATTAAATTAACTCGTTGTTATAGTAATAGTAGTAAATAATAAGTAATTAATTTATTATTATATACTTATATACATTAATATAAAAAATTTGAATTATTAAAATTATACTTTAATATATATATATAAAATTAAAATTATATATAGGAGTAATATTAAATAAATTTTAATATTAAAATTAAAAAATTTATATGTTTAATATTGTCAATATATATTATATAAGTTTATTAAAATAAATGACTACATTAAAATTTAAAAATATTTAATATTAAAATTAATGAGTTTATATATTTAATATTTTTAATATATATTACACAAAGTTGTTAAAATAAATAATTACATTAAAAATTTAAAAGTTAATAAAAATTATGCAAAAAAATTAATTTATCATCATAAAACTTAAAAATTAAAAAATAATTACACAAAGTAATTATTATAATTAAACATACATAAAATGCTTACTATAACTAAATAAATATATTAATTAGAGTAATGAATTATTATTAGTACAATAAAATAATAATATATTCATATATATATTATGAATTTAGTTAATAAAATATTTGTACTTATTTTTATTAATATTAAATTTTTTTAGTTTAGGTCTGGTAGTTTTAATTACTCTTCTAATTGAATGTTTTTCTTATTAAAAATTATTGCACTTTAATTTTTTTATTATTTTAGTTATATCTAATAATAATAAATTTTTAAATGACAATAATAATTAATTTTAATGAAATAATAATATAAAATTAATAAAAAATAAATGAGTAATGTAATAATAATAATAATAAAATATAACGAATTGTAAAACTCACTTAATAAAAGTTAATCTAAAACTGAGGTTAAGATTAAAACTGGTATTAGAATTGAACTATTGCAATCTAACTTGATAAAAAAACTATACAGAGAAGGTTAAAAGTGAGGTGATTGTTACGGTACCCCGGGGGGTTTCAAACCCGGGGTGACGTGGCACAATACAAGCCATTGGATGAGATTACTAAAAATTTTGGTAATCTCATCTAATGGTCCATAATGCACCACATCATCCCAGGTTTAAAATCCCGGGGGTACCGTAAAATTCCCCTAAAAGTGACTCAATGTACAATTTTTATCTCTTGAATTAACTATTAAATTAACTCATTTTAATAGTTCTAAGAATAGTCAACCCAACATTGAAACTTAATTTTTTTTATCAAGCTTAAAATTTCTTGTGATTTAATTTATTTGTATTGAGCCAGTTAATTATTTATTGATCCTAATTTTTTTCCTATTACCTTATATTTTTATTTTGTTCTTCTCATTTTATCGGATGAAATTATTTTTTATTAATTCGCAAGATTATGTACAGAATAAAACACCAAGTGACACGGTTGACGATGCAAGACTTGCTACTGGTTTTGAAATCACGCGTACACACTTTACTTCCGACGCGGACGGAATGGAATTCAAGCTCACCCTGTTACCCATCAATTATCGTGCATGAAACCACAGAGAGAGGTTTTTTAGCCACTACTTTACTCCCATTTTGAAATTAAATTTGGGGCTGTTGTAATGCATTAATTATTTCGGTATATTTTAATTTTTTTCTAAAATTCTTATTTTTCTAAATATCAAAATTGTAAAATTCTAATTAGAAAAAGTTTGTAAAATCCAAAAAAGGAAAGGGTAAAATTGAAAAAAAAAATTAAAAAAAAAACTTGTTCTCCTCAATTTCTTCCTCGCATCAACAGGCAGATTTCCTCTCCTTCACTGAGCGGTGTTCCACTCCTCCTTCAAACAACCAGAGCACCAGAGCACGGCAGTCCGGTCACCCAAGATTTCCCTTCAACACCATTATCTCCAACAACAGTGCAAACACGAGCTCATCGTCTTCAGTCTCACGCCCTCAGGTTTGAACACCCAGAACCAATATCTACTATTGATTTTTCTTGGGAAGCTTCGCCTTATACGTTTTTTTTTCTTTTTTTGTTCTGAAGTTGAATCATGAGTCTAGACAAAGACTTAGTGACCTGAACAGGACAATTAACACCGCACATTAGATGTTTGATAAATTGTTTCTATAGGATGAGGATCACTATCTCCATCAATAGCTGCATATAAGAAGAGAGTTGAATTTTTCATTGTCTTGGACAGAGTTGTAGCATTATAAATTTACCTTTGTCCTTTGTCCTTCTAAATTAACAAAGTGAAAAAAATAATTATAAATTCGTGAGACTAAGCATCTCAAACTCTGATGTATTTCATAATTTTTGAATACTAAAGGATTAAAAAATTTACCTTTCAACTTAGATGTGTGTTCAGCCACGGTTGGTTTCGGCCATAAATTTTAAAAGTTATTAATTTTGGTAGTGATGCAAGCTTGTTAGTGGAGTCTTTGTGATAATCAAATAAAAAAAAATAAAAAACTGAAGTCAATTAGCTGATTGAAAACTACGAGGATTTGAGAAAGGGTGGGGATCAGAAATGTTAGCTTACTATTTTATTGGCATCTTCCAAAAATATCGGCACCTAATCTGCTGTTTTGTTGCAGGGAGTGGTGTAGGTGACTCAGAGACGTGAGTGGAAAGCAAAGTGTGGGTTTGATAGGAAGAAAGAAAAAAGAAGCCACTAAAGTTAAACACTTAGTTTTCATTCTGAATGTGGGATATCTTTTCAAAGAAAATGAATAGCGGATGGGGCTTTTAATTGCAGCTCCCAACACTAAATGAATGATAAACCCACCCAAAGATCAAGGCTGCCATCGAACCAGACCATGAGGTCTGCCACTGCTTGTGACCACCCCTTCATGAAGGAAAAGAATTTATGAGGCATCTCAGGTACTCTCCCTACTCATTCAATCAGTTTTGACCATCTTGGCTTAAAATTTGAAGCAAAAATTGAGATTTTATTTCACTTGCAAGTTTAAACTTTTTAGAATTAATCCTTCTTATTGGCATTGTTTTATCCGCTTTTTTAATTTGAGTTTACCACGAACCAATGCAAAAGTTTACCTGGTTTCCTCAAGCTCAACCAGTTGACACAATTCTTTTACAACTCTGTTTAAATGCTGCAGAAACGGCATGGAGATTGTTGAAAAACCAATTTGCAAACTCAAATTATCATAGCCAATCCGATGCTTGCTTTGAAACCTTCACTACCAAATCCCATAATTTTTAGGTACCTCCCATCTCTTTACTCCCTTGAAGACCTTATTAAGCTTTTGAAAGTCTCGGCTGATATTAAGAACCTAAATTTTGGCAAAACCATCCATGCCCAGTTGGTCATTAGGAATCAAACCTCAAAAGAGAGTGATATCTCTCTAATAAACTCATTGATCAATTTATATGTCAAATGTAATCGAATACCATTTGCTCGGAGATTGTTTGATGCAATGCCCAAGAGAAATGTGGTTTCTTGGAGTGCTTTGATGACAGGTTATTTGCATAAGGGGGATGAATGCGAAGTTCTTGGACTTTTCAAGACTCTGGTTTCGTTGGACCATTCATGCCTGAATGAATATATATTCACCAACGTTCTTTCTTGCTGTTCAGATAGGGGAAGAATTGAAGAGGGAAAGCAATGCCATGGATATTTGCTGAAGTCTGGATTGGTCTTACATCAATATGTAAAGAATGCACTTATCCACATGTACTCAAGTTGCTTTCATGTGGAATTTGCATTGCAGGTTTTGAATACTGTGCCTGGTTATGATATCTTTTCCTATAACTCTATATTGAATGCACTTGTAGAATCTGGGTATAGAAAAGAAGCTTCAGAAGTCTTGGCAAGTATGGTGGATGAATGTGTAGCCTGGGATAATGTTACATATGTTCATGTCTTTAGTCACTGTGCTCAAATTGGAGATTTGCAATTTGGCCTGCAAACCCATGCACATTTTTTGCGAGTGGATTTGAATTTTGATAACTTTATTAGTAGTGCAATGATAGATATGTATGGGAAATGTGGTAAAGTTCTAAATGCAAGAAAAGTTTTTGATGGCTTGCAAAATAGGAATGTGGTTTCGTGGACTGCAATCATGACAGCTTACTTGCAGAATGGTTATTTAGAGGAAACATTGAATCTATTTAGAAGTATGAAATATGAAGATGCTCTACCAAATGAGTACACTTTTGCTGTTTTGCTTAATGCTTGTGCAGGTTTGGCAGCACTAAGACATGGGGATCTGTTACATGCTCAAGTTGAGAAGTCAGGTTTTAAGAATCACAACATTGTGGGGAATGCTTTGATAAATATGTATTGTAAGGGTGGCAGCATTGACTCGGCAAGTCATGTGTTTTCAGATATGCTATATCGAGATACCATTACTTGGAATTCTATGGTATGTGGTTACTCACATCACGGACTTGGTAAAGAAGCTTTACTACTATTCCAAGACATGATGTCCTCAGGGGAACGTCCAAACTATGTTACGTTTATTGGGGTTCTTTCTGCTTGTGCTCATTTGGCTCTCGTACAAGAAGGGTTTTACTATATGAATCAGCTAATGAAAAAATTTGAGGTTGAACCTGGTTTGGAGCATTACACCTGCATGGTTGCCCTTTTGAGCCAAGCGGGTCGTCTTGATGAAGCCGAGAACTTAATGAAGACAGACTGTGTCAAGTGGGATGTTGTTGCTTGGCGTACTTTGCTTAATGCTTGCCATGTTCATCGAAATTATGATCTAGGAAAACGGATTGCAGAATTTGTCATTGAGGTGGATCCTCATGATGTGGGAACATATACATTGTTGTCAAATATGTATGCCAAGGCAAGGAGGTGGGATGGAGTTGTGAAGATTCGGAAACTGATGAGGGAAAGAAACATCAAGAAGGAACCTGGAGTAAGTTGGCTGGAGATAAGGAATCATATTCATGTTTTTGTTTCAGAAGGCAGCAATCATCCAGAATCTAGTCAAATTTATGAGAAAGTTCAACAGTTGTTGGACATGATTAAGCCATTGGGATATGTGCCAGATATTGCTTCTGTTCTGCATGATGTAGAAGATGAACAAAAGGAAGGTTATCTTAGTTATCATAGTGAAAAGCTGGCAATGGCATATGGCCTCATGAAAATTCCTCCACCAGCACCCATCCGCATAATTAAAAACCTTAGGATGTGTGATGATTGTCATGCTGCAGTAAAACTAGTTGCGGGGGCCACAAAGAGGCTGATAATTGTAAGAGATGCCAATCGTTTTCATCATTTCAGGGATGGATTCTGTTCTTGTGCAGATCACTGGTAACAAGTAATTAATTTTTTAGTGATAATTATCTGCTGTTAATATTATTGTTAATGGAACATATACAAAAAATGGCGTGAGTTGTGCGTGCTACAGCTTAAGACTAGAATGCATCGCCTGCTGACATCCCTGCAACATGTGTATCATCTGTCTAACTCTTTAGGATTCTTCATGCGGTCTATGAATATCTTGAAATTAATTCCATTTTTAAGTGAAAATAAATTTTGTTTACTCATTTCGTTTCAAGTTGACTGTTGCAGAATGGGACTACTGAGGATGCTGAGATGATTAGCACCGTTTTCAATGTACTTTCTGACATACATATTTGATTTTATGTAGCTTATGTTTCATATCTTGAAATTTAATGTTATTTTTTAGTGCAAAGTTGCTTAATATATAAAATTAGTTTCATAAATACTAATAGTAGAAAGAAGACAGCTCAAAGAGTACATCAAATGGTTTTATTGATAAAAAAACTCAACTTCAAATATTTTTATTAATAAAGAACTCAACAAAAGTTGTTCTCCATGATTTTGACAAATTCATGGAAATCTATCCTTCCATCTCCATTTTCATCAAAATTCCTAATCATCTTCTGGCAATTCTCAAGTTTATCAGCTTCCTTCAAACCCAAAATACATAAAACTCTCTGCAATTCCATTTCATCAATAAACCCATCTTTGTTCTGATCAAACACATCAAAAGCTTGCTTCACCTCCTCTAAGCTGGGCTCTTGGTCTTCAAACAGGCCAGAAAGTTCCCTGGAACTATAAAATTCCTGAAATTTCTCACTTTCTGGGCTGCAAAAGAATCCCAGCTTTTCAATCACGGAGTTCACTTCATCGCTGGAAATTCTTAAATCATCTCTGTTTCCAGGGGAAGAACTTTCTTGGTAAATTAACTCAGATTCTGGGAAATCTTCCTTTACTCTGAGAACCTTTGAGTTGACAGAAGAACTGGGCCAAATTTTTGAAAGAAAAATTTGCATTACACTGAAAACTGTACAGAAGAAGGGAAGAATATCAACGAAACCAAACAAGGGGTAGCCTGAAGT
Source organism: Sindora glabra (assembly GCA_020226215.1). Taxonomy (NCBI): domain Eukaryota; kingdom Viridiplantae; phylum Streptophyta; class Magnoliopsida; order Fabales; family Fabaceae; genus Sindora; species Sindora glabra. Next base: position 83,790,694 of record CM035228.1, read on the forward strand.
GCCATGACTTTGTGTTTTCTTCTCCATATCTATGGAGCACTCAAGGTATCTAAGAACCATGGCTTCAAATATTCTCAAATAGAAGATTAAGAATTAGAAGTTTTAATTCCTACAAAGGGTGAGAATACTTGTTGAATTGTTTGTTTTTAAGCTTTCTGTTGAGCTAAGGAGGATTAAGGAAGAGATGAGAAAGTTAGGGTTTTGATGGTTTGGATGATGGAGATTTGATCGGTTTTTATAAGGGTTGGGTTGACTATAGAAATTTGAACATTGAAGCCATCAAACTTGTAAGCTTTGGAAAGGTTGAGGAAGTTGCCTGACATGTGCAATGGGAAGAAGTGGAAGAAAAATGGAAGAGGAAAAGAAATGGTCATTCCTGAACATTATCAGAGGAAATTTCCTATTTTTCATTGATTCCGCATATAAGGACTTTCATTTGAGAAGAGGTCCAGTGTATTTTTTAAAATAAAATGAAAACTTATTTGAATCAAATTGTATAATTTATATTAAATATGAAACGTAATGGTGTACATATAAAATTATTCAAAATCATATGAAGATTGAGGTGGGTCAGGCTGGCCTGCCATCCTTTTTGTCTGTTCTTGTATGGAAGCGTCAGTTGTTTGTGACTCATCCGTGGATGGCCAATTAGTAGATGCGAAATGAAAATTAAAATGATTTTAGTAGTTTCTAGGAAGTGAGCTCTGGGCGGCTTGGCATTTGTTGATGTCATTTTCAACGTGTAAAATCTTCTATGGGCTCTGGAATTATGTTTTTGCTAGGCATTTTCCTTGAAATAACCGGGTTTACTTGGATAGATAGAAATTGATCTGAATCGTAGTAACTTGCTTTATCAATTGGGCAAGACTTCTTACCCATATTTGGGCACTTTTTTTAGGGCATAAATATTTAGGAAAGAAATTAAGAATGGTTGCCAATAAAGAATTGGGCACTTTTTTTTAGGGCATACATGTATAGGAAAGAAATTAAGAATAGTTGCCAATAAAGATTTGCACAATTGGTTGAATTCGGCTTTTGAGACCAAAAGGTTTGGATTCAAGTCCTAGGGTCTCAATTTGATAGGTGATATTTAAGTCCATTTGTAACCCCCGAGTAAATTTAGAGGGTATTTAGTAAAGAGATTTTTAATTAGCTTTTAGCTAATTCAATAGTATTTAGTTGTTAGATTAAATCAATCAGTTAATTTAAATATTTAGTAAATAATTTATTAAATTAGTTGATTGTCTTTCAATTAACTAATTTAAAAAAGTTGGTGAACCTACTATTTTCAATTAACTTATTGATAATAAGTTTATAAAAATATAAAATTCCTAAATAATATACTTATTTTTATTTATACTATTACTAAATAAAGATAAAATAAATTTATTAAATAATAATTATTAATTTTTATAAAATATTTATAAAATATAATAATTTATTTTTTAAGAAATATAATAACTTAAAAAATATAATGAATCTTTAATTATATTTAGATTTATCATATTTTTAAGCAAGTATGACTTTAAAAAGTTATTAAAAATAAATTATTACATTTCTTAAAAATAAATTATAAAATATATATGTCTTTATATATTATTTTACATATAAATAATTAATAGTAAACAATTAATTTTATCAAATATTTTCATTCAAATAAGTAATGTTATCAGGTAGTTAAATCAATTAATATAATTAGTTATTAATTAATAATTAATTAAATTAATTAATAATTAATTAAATTTATTGTCAAACAAGGCCTTAGTAAGGGTTTCGTGCTTTTCGTAACTTTTTAAGAGGGGAAACCACTTCTATCCCTAAACTTAATTCTGACAAAAAAAAAAAAAGAATAATTGAAAGGAATTTGGTTTCATGGAGAATTTGAATTCATGAATTTTTTGGTGTGGGTGGATTCTTGAAACTATTAGTTTTGTTGTTAAATAAATTGAAAGATCTACGGTTCTAAATTCCCTGTCTTTGAAATCTAATAGTTTATTATATAACCAATTGTTCTAAGTATTTACATCCTTAAAAGGTGCCTGAATATTATAATTTTAGTCTTATCAATTTTCATTAATTTCAAAGACATTTTTCACACGGATGACAATGAGTGTAACAAAAGAACTTTTGGGGTAAAGATGGTTTCCTCGAGAATGCAGGATTGATTCATACTTGATTTATAACTCTTAAATACAATTGAGAGAACAGTAGGGCTCAATTATTTTCCGAGTTTATTAGAAGAAAAAATAGAGAATTAAAGATACAATCACCTGCTTTAAAACCTACACTTTCACTAAAACTCGTCGTTTCAATAAAGAAAATTTTATGTTCATCTTACCGTTAAAATCACATCCCCAGTTTCGTAAAAATTTTAAGGAGATCCAGTCCTAAGGAAAGACTTTTGAAAAGCTCAAAGGACACTTGGAAGACCATGACTTTTATAATAACTAAAAAAAAGAGTTTTTCTATAATTTATTATATTCAAGCCGTATAAAAGACCTGAGAAATCGTGTGAATTCACATATTGGAAATTTCAGTGCAATTTTTTAACTTGACTTTAGATGCACGTTATTATATTGTGCATCAAACTTGAAGTAAAAAAGAAGAATAAATTAGAAATTAAAAAGGAGAAAAGTCTATGACTTTGATTAACGTGCATGATAGGTAAATTATGAAGAAATTTCCCATTCCGTATATGACCTTTTGAAAATATATGTCGTGAAACTCGCTGCGCGTTCATGGTTTGCTTGACGTCTGCACTAGATGGCGTCTCATCTGGGAAGCCAAAATTTGAACATTTGGCTTCTAAGAAAAGACGAAGGATGTAATTATCTGATCATATTAGTAGTTAGATCAGCTGATGCAATTAATTTTAATTAATTTGACTAATAGATAAAATTAGTTGTTTAAATAAAAATATTTGATAAAATTATTTATTTATTATTAGCTATTTATATATAAAATAATATATAATCACATAAATATATTTTATAATTTATTTATATGTGTGTGTTACATATATATATATATATATATATATATATATATATATATATATATATATATATATTAAATTTGTACATAAATTAATCTTATTAATTAATTTTTATTTTTAATGTGAAAATAATTTAAGTTCATTAAATAATTGTATAACAAAAAACTTAACATATTACAACAATTATTTTGTTAAAATATTAATTTTATTATGTAAATTTAAATAATAAAAAAATTAAATAATTATTTATAAAAAGCTGTTTTATTCTAATATATATTAGATTAGCAAACATATAACTAAAAGCATAAAATATTATAGTGGTTAAGTACATGTTAATGAGGATGATTTTAACTCTTGTACTTTTAATAAGATAATAAGGATGTTGATAACCTTTGACTTAAAAGATATTTAATATTTTTTAAAAATTTTATATCTTTTATTATATTTAAAATTCAATCCATAATATTTGTTTATGTATATATAATAGTTTAACCACTTACATGATTATAAGAAAAATAACAAAAAGATAATTAGAGTATTCATTAAATAACAGTTTAGTTAACTTTTAACTGATCGAAATGGTATTAGTTGATTGATTAAGTAAATTTGTTTATTTTAGTATTTAGTAAATAGCTTTCTGAATCAATAGATTGGCCCTTAATCTACCAATTTGAAAAGGTTAGGAAGTCCAACAATTTGAAATAATGGATTCACATTCTATGCTAAAATTTTTTTTTTACTAATATTTAATAAAATATTTCCCTTATTGACTTTTTTTACCATTTATTCATTTTCTATAATAACACATGTTCATCTTTTTAATGTTAAATAATATTATTATTAGCATAATAATAATGATGATGTTGAAAATCAATAAAGTTTTTAGGTTAACACATATAATGGAATGTATTAATCATATAATTTATCTCACAAATATTTCTTTCTTATCAAGATGGAATAATCACACTAAAAATGTATGTGTATTGCAAAATTAAATATATGTAATCATAAAAAAAAATCATTAATGAAAAGTATTTTCTTTGAATCTTCTTTCATTAATATATTGTAATAGTCTTCATGTCTCACATCATGTTTTGTTATGAAATTTATTTTTATATGTAAGTAAATACATAAATAATCATAATTTTCATTTTTAAAATAATTAATTGAAGTTATTGAATTATAAAAATTGCGATATGTAATTTACTAGTAATATATGAATAAAAAATTGTTAAGAAACATTATTTCAATATTACTTGTTATTTATATTTCAAAGATATTTGATTTATTTTTAGAAGAAAAATTGAATTTGATAAATACTATTTTAAAATATAAAATATTATTCAAATAAAGATATACTCAAATAAATTATAAAGCATACTCATACTTTAATATGTCATTTTACATATAAATAACTAATAATAAATATTTAATTTTATCAAATATATTTATATAAATAATTAATATTATCAGTTAGTTAAAAAAATTAAAATAAATAGCAATTAATTAACTAATAATATAATAAACTAATATCAAATAAAGCTAGTGAGTGAAAAGGATTATTATTATATAATTTGAGGATATTTTTTACTTTTTATATACATTTAATGAATTAGTTATTAAAAAATTAAGATCCTCTATTTTTTAAATTAGCTAATTGAATATGAATAAGCTGATTGATTAAGTTAATAAATTAAAATTGTCTCAATCAACTACAAATTGATGAAAAAATTAATTATCAAACACCCTCAAAAACAACAATACGTAACATGAACTCCCAGTAAACTAAGGAAAAAAATGGATAAAATCAAGTTCTTAGAAATTACATCTTCTGATCCTTTTTATTTATTATTTCAAAATTTTAATAATATATTCATGATTTCTTAAAATATATTATTCTAATAAATGCTCAACAAATTTATATATAAATTGAAGGTTAATTAATTACAATTCTTTTCATCTAAGATTATGGCTATTTATCACTTTTCTTAATTTTTATGCATTTATTTTAAACAAGATGTAAAGATAAATGAAAAGAATGAGAAATAAGAATATTTTATGAAATTAGGTAATTTATAAATATCACCATAAACGTTAAAAAAGGTGATGTCATATTCTAATTTAAAGTAAAATAACTTATCTTATCCTCAAGGGAAAAATCCAAATAACAACTTAAAATAAGGTTTAGTATCGAATAACTCCAAATTTCCAAAAACATGGATAACATATATATTTATATATATTAAATTTTTTTGCTGTTTCCTTATGTTTGCAGTACCAAAAAAGGGTTAAAATATATGATTAAAATTCTATTTTGATTTTTAAAATATTTAATTTGTATTAATTTCATCTCTAAAGTAAGATTTGTATTGATTTGGTCTTTAAATTTTTAAATTCAAATAAAATTTTAATTTTTTAGATTTAAATTTTAGTCCTCGCATGGACTAAAACTTTATTTAAGAAAAATTAAGTTGGTATAGATAAAATTAATACAAATTGAATATTTCAAAAATTAAAATAAAATTTTAATCAAGATTAAAACAGATATAAGTTGCTGATTTGTCTTACTCTTTTTCTTTTAATTGATATTTTTAATTTTTTATTTAATAAATTATTTATAGGTATAGAAATTTGTGGGAACTTTTGTCATACTAGACCTTACATTTTTTTTTTCTAAAAAGGAAAGGGAAATAACATTAACGGATAAACACTGCGTCCACTTCTTTGCGCAGAGTTGATTTAGCCGATTCTCTAAATTGACGCATGCGCGGTCCAAAGACGGCAACGGCACATAGAGAGAGGAAGGACCGTTTCTGCTCCGTTCCCGTCCCATCCTCAATCAATGTGGGGGAAATTTCTCCGTCCCTCTATTTTTCATTTACTATAATTAGTTGGGCCCAATGTAACTCTCAGACATCGAAATTTTCGAATAAAAAGAAATATTATGATTAAGTATGCACATTTGTATGCTAAGATACTAATAAAAAATAAGAATGATATAGATATTAAAAATGAAATTGATAATTAAATTTCAAATTTTTTATATTAATTAAATTAAGTTTTACATATTTATTTTATTATCTTATATTTAATTAGAGTTCTTGATTTGTATTCAAAAATTAATTTCAAATTTTATTTTTGACTCCTACAATATTGCTTATAAAAAAATAAGATAAAAGTTAAGTATGTGTATTATTTTTTTATTTATTATTGATAATAACTACAACTTGATGATTATAATCACCATTAAGGTATAGTTATTTCCTTTAAATGAAGTGATTAATACACATGCCATGATCTTATTGAAAAATCTTATGACAAATACTTAAATAAGAAAAATTTTAAAGTACTCTCAGGATATCTAAACTTTAGGTGGTATGACACAATATATGTCATTAGATAAGATTACAAAAAAAAATTTAGTAATTTCATCTAATGGTATGTATTGTACCACACAACTTAAGGTTTAAAACCTTAAGGGTATTATAGTAAGATCCCTTAAATAATTTTATCTAAATTTTACCTTAAAGAATAAATTTTTATAAAAACCTAAGGAGTTTTTTTAAACATTTAAATGAAGAGGGAGAAATTTATAATATATATGTAAGGATTTATCTATTTTGATAAAAAAAAATATTTCATATAAATATAGTTATAAAATATTATAAAAAAGTTATTTTTTTAATGTTAAATTAAAAATTTTGGGAGAAGATATCATCTATCTCAAAGAAAAAGTTTTTTTAAAAAAAAAAAAAAACTAAAATTTTATTCAATTAATCTAAAAGGGCCTCAACATCTTCAAGGGTAAACTTTTCAATAGCAGGAGGGATTCGAGACATGCCTCGGGCACCCCCCCCCAATTATAATTGATGCTTATTTGGCAGCCTCGAGGGCACCCCTGTTACAACCTTTAAGACACCACACTAAATTGACAAAATACAAAGCTAAATAAGGGTTTTTCACATATTCGAACACTGGAACAACTTGCCATGGACAATTGGGTAACTTAAGTTGAAATTGCTAACCCGTTAGGAGAAGCCCATTTAGGATGCTCTAGTTGAAATTGGGCCAAAGACTCATCAACAATCCCATTCCTATTGCTCTCCTCCAGTTAATGCAAGCGTTAGGAGAAGCCCATTTAGGATGCTCCAGTTGAAATTGGGCCAAAGACTCATCAACAATCCCATTCCTATTGCTCTCCTCCAGTTAATGCAAGCGTTAGGAGAAGCCCATTTAGGATGCTCCAGTTGAAATTGGGCCAAAGACTCATCAACAATCCCATTCCTATTGCTCTCCTCCAGTTAATGCAAGCGTGTTTGCTCGTCAAACATGTGTTTGTCCACCAACCAGGAAACAACTTCAATTTCGACGATAGCATAATAGTGGACAACATCGTTTCGCGCAGATCAAACTCGACGAAGCACAACTCTCGTGAATAAAGCAGCTTTCGGCAAAGATGGCAATTTTGGCACAATTAATTAATTATATTAACAGTTAATTAACAGCTAATTATGTTAACTAATTTAATCATCTAATTACATTAACTGATTAAATAAGAATATTTAATAAAATTAATTATTTATATTCTAAATGACATATAAGGACATGAATATATTTTATAAGTTATTTGAATATTCTTTTATTTTAATATTTTAAGTTTTATATATTATTTAATAGATTAAATTTTAAAGTATTTTAACAATTAACTGATGGCTAATTATATAGATTGAATAAATTTTAATACCAAAAATATGAATAACATATTGAGGAAAAAGAACTGATTAATTAAATGAGTTTTGAAATAAAATTTTAGACAAATAAAAATAAACTAATTGAATTGAGACATCAACTCATATTGAGATAGGGATGGGGATGAATTGAGTAGAAAATCAAGTTAAGGAACTCATTTTTATTACTTACCCTTGAAAAAGAAGATTTGAAGGGGATTAGTTAAGAAAAAATGTTTTGAATAAAAGAATTAAAAATTGAAAGTGATTAGAAGTGAGAATGTAAGTAAAAGATATTTAGGCTAAAATGATGAAATTGTTCCTTCCTTTTTAAATTTAAAATCAACCCCAACCTTTATTTCAATCCCATTTTCAAAACCCTAATCTTTCTTTCCCTCACATCTTCTTCTCTTTCTCATTCTTTGTCAAATTCTTCTTCAATCAAGTTAGAAAAAGAGTTAATCTTCTTCAAATTCTTCATTTAAGCAAGATAAAATTTTTAAAGCAACTAAATTCTTCATAACTTTCCTTAAATTTGAAAGATTTTGAATATTAAACTTAAGAAGAGGCAAAATGAACTCTAACAAAGAATCTTTGGAATTTGGATTGATTAAGAACAAAGAGTAACAAATTAGACCTTTAAACCCTTTTCCATAATAGTTAAGTGAACATTTAAGAAAAATAAGATCTTTAGAGCAACTAGATTCTTTATAACTTCACTTAAATTTTAAAAATTTTGAATATCAAACTCAAAAAGAGGGAATGAAGAATCCTTAGAATTTTGATTGATTAAGAACAAAGGGTAACAAATTATACCTTCAAACCCTTTTCCCTAATAGTCGAGTGAATATTCTAGCCTTATTTAGAAGATTAAGATGGTGTTATTTGGTTTAAGTTAAAAATTTAGGTTTATTTAATTATAGGCGAAAAAGTGATAATTTGTGTGTTTGGTTTTGGTTTTAATATTAGAAATGGCATAAATGTTGCATCCTTGATATGTATATGTGATTTAGCATGGATTAGTAGCATGATAAATACATTTAGATAATAAATTTGTTCAAATAAATAATGAAAAATTGCATGGAATCTATTGGAAATTATATTGTAGTTAACTATATAGTCGACTATGTCTCAAAACATACATTTTAGGGTAAACATAGTTTACTATAAGTATTAGAGTTGCTCTTTAAAGCCTTGTAATTGACTACATAATGACTATGGACCTTCAGACTTATTCTCGGGGCTCCTATAGTTAAGTATATAATCAATTACACCTTATTTAACCTATGATATCATAATATATAAAGGGTCAAGGTATATTCAAATGCTCTTTAATGATAAGTTAACTTATTATGTGATAAATATAAATTGAATATGTGATGTGGGGCCATACAATGTGATAAATATAAATTGAATATGTCCCAAAACATACATTCTAAGGTAAACATAATTTACTATAAGTATTAGAGTTGCTCTTTAAAGCCTTGTAATTGACTACATAATGACTATGGACCTTCAAACTTATTCTCGGGACTCCCATAGTTAAGTATATAATCAATTACATCCTATTTAACCTATGATATCATAATATATAAAGGGTCAAGGTATATTCTAATGCTCTTTAATGATAAGTTAATTTATTATGTGATAAATATAAATTGAATATATGATGTAGGGCCATACAATGAGGCATAGTAGTGTTTTAAACATATAAACCATTGTTGTGTTATTCAATTATGTAATATATATTAATAAAAATGAGATATATGACTATGTAAAGAGGTATGAGATGATTATAAATTTGAATATATGAATATTGTTATTAAATTATAATAATTAAAGTGTTAGTTGAAACATTCATGCTATTATGATAATATTATGTGTTGAATGAGTTTGATGATAATAAAGGAGATGATATACACATATTGTGACTTTATGCACCAAATCCATGCACCAGTCTATAATAATTAAGGTCACCATGTAGCTTTAGAAAGACAAGGTTAGAGTTTATAAAGGACAAAGATGAATGAAGTCATAAGAATATTTACATACTTTCTCTTTTATAATCTATTGATTAATGTTCTTGAACCTATGTGTAATCATATTTATAAGGACCCTCTCTTATGAATTAGGTTAATACTAGATGAAGAAAAAGTAATGAGTAAATAAATGATATGATTGAAAATGTTGTTAATGTATAATAATAAAAAATGTGAAACTATAAACCTATGTGCAATTGTCTTTATAAAGATCCTTCCTTACAAATTAGGTTAATGCTAGACAAAGAAAAAGTAATGAGTAAATAAGTGATGTGCTCATGATTATGGCTAATGTAGTGTGAGTTGATTTTTACTTTTCTTATTGAATAAGTTATTCCTTAAGGAAGCGTTCACTTTTCCCAAGTAAAGTATGAAGGTGTAAATGTTAATTAAAGTGAAACTTGATTATTTCTAGTAAATATGCATGTGTATCAATAAAATAAAGTTCTACGTGGTATCTTAGTTCAATTATTATTCATGAATTATCAAATGTTTACTCATTAAGTTTCAAAGATTATTTTCTTTCTTCTCTATAAGGAATCTTTTTCTTTTAACTATTCAGCTGCCATTAGATGGGATGAAAATAGGTCCACTCAAGAGTACTGGTGTCAAGATGTACATTGGGACAATTGGAACAAATTTGTCTTAATGAATTATCCATACACCTTGTTTTTGAATTTTGAAAATGACACATTCTTTGAAAGCACAACATGCTTATATTCAAATTACTGTAATAGTAATGCTTTAGGAAAGGCTGATAAATGGTTGCCTATAGTGATTTCCTACACTAATCACATGCCTTAGGGATAGGTTGTGACACTATTAAACCTTGGTTGGTTGTTTGAATTATATTCTTAGAGAAAAATATTATTGATTTTTGCATATTCACTTTCTAACTTGACCATGCTTCATATAACTTAAGGGTTTGACATAATCTCTTTAATTGAAAAGCCATAACTCTTTGATGAATTGAGTTATTTGGAGCTCTGAATAAAGGGCTTTTAGTCCCTTTCTCATTTCATCATCACCTACTAACATCACAAGCTTGAGACTTGCTAGATTTGTAAGGTTCCTATCACTTAAGACTAGTATTATAGACTCATGAGAACATAAAAGAATAAAAAGGCTAAATGATAGATAGAAGTTTTTCACCTTCTCCTTTATTTATCTCTTAGTTATGAATCAAGATATGTCTCAAACCCTTATTGTACTAAATGAAAGTTATATGTGAAAATCATGATTCTTAAAATTTTCACTTGTTTATGCTAATAATTTATATTAGTATTGATATTTGAAACTTACGAATATTTTACATAAATATTATATTGAAATTTACATGTGGTAAAGAGGAAATTACTCATCTATTTCCTTTTCTTCCATTATCTTTCCTTCACTTTTCTCCAACAACAATGGGTAGTTAGGCTTGGAAGAGGCTATTAGGAAATAATTCTAATCGTATTGTAGTACTAGGAATTTCATTACTACTTGTACTTGTATTTTGACAAATAAACAACTCATTTTCTAAATTTTAGGAACCACTTAACTATGATGTCAAAACAAGTTACTATGACAAATATAAATAGAAGTAGTACTAGAATTTTAGTATTGCAATAGAACTGAAAATATTATTGAGTCATGTCCTCACCTAAATTTTGAGAATTTTGTATGTAAAATTTCTTTTTCAATAGAAAAATTAATAGGTTAACCCTAGTGCAAAACAAAATTATTAGGTTGGCTCATTGTGTACAATTCTTCACTTTTTGCCTCTGTTCTACTTTTAACTATTAAACATACCATTAGCATACAAATCAATTTATTTTGCTTATCGACCAACATCACCATATACGCCATAAAGCCCCACAAATAATAAATTGATTCTCATGAATTGTAAGGTGATACATTTATGAATTGATACGTTACAATAAGCAAAACCTTTATTTTAAAGAAAATGTCAAAATTTAGGAAAAAAAATAAAATGAATTTCTACTTCTTTTTAAATAGGAAAATATGAAGCCAAATTAATTAGGATCCTATAAATAAAATTATATTAATCATAACTAGTTAAAATTTGTAAGTATTAGTTATGATGGACTATTTTTAATTTTTCATAATTTCAAAAATTATATAATTTTTTATAAATATATGTTAATGTGAATCTTTTAGTGTCTTTATATATATTGTGTATAAACCTACTCTTATGAGTCAAAATTTTAATGGATAAGTAACTCATACCCGCATTGCATTTCGTAATGTATTGTGAATTAAATAATACTTATGTAGTCATTATTGTGTAAATTTTAATAGAAACTAACTTTTTTATCATTAATTTTTCTTGAATTTCGAAAATTATGCTACTAATAAAAATAAGTAACATAAAGTACACTTTAAAAAGGCCTTTTATTGCGTCAAAACACTTAAAAGAAAAAACTTAAGAGGGATGAAAAGTACAATTTTTAGCTTTTTTTTTTTTCCAAGGGAATGCTTCGAGTTCTCTGTCTCGGAAGCCCTATGCTCCTACATAGGTATCAAATTGAAAACTTACTTTGGAGGCTTCATTTTAAGCCAATTTTGGTCAACTGAACAATGGTTTTATCCCTTTTTTTTTCAAACAAAAGGAAAATTGTTTGATTGATTCATTGTATGTAACGTCTAAATAATTAACCTATTTACTTTAAGATTTAAAAGAAAAAGTGAGTTCTTACATGTATTGTGTATTCAATGCATGGAATCTAATAGTTCAAATTAAGTTTTAAATTTTTTTTTTGTAAAAAATAAATTAATCTAAAAACTTACAACTCACCAATAACATCAATTTATGCATGTATTGAGTTTTATTTAATATATGGTAGAATTGGCTAAAAATATATAATTCAATCATGATAATAAAACAATTTTTAAAGATTTAATTTTTCCATATAATTACCTGAATATGTATATTCCTAATTTTTTTTCTACAAATAATCCCTAATGCTAGAACAAGTTTTGGTGTAACGGCCTCTCATCTTGTCGCTATTGGTTGGGTGCTTTGCCTTACTATCATTTAGTGGAAAAATGCTTATTAGCCCACCCCTCTTTAGTGGGTCCAATCTTTTTCCTTTTTTGTAATCAGGCCTAATCCCTTTTATTTCTACTATAAACCCTTGGCCCAATCTTCTAAACAGCCCACAAAAAATAAAACTCTTTTTATTAAAGGGATTACACCGGGAATGGAAACTGTGACGTGGGCAACGTGGGAATAGATCAGATCACATTAGACTAAGTTAAATTTTATCTTAAATAGTTTAAATATATTTTATAAATTATTCGTTTAAGCTAGACTTATTAATTTATATGAGGTTAAAATTTAAACTTTACTTTGAAAAGCTCATTCTAACTTGTTAATTTATTTGAAATCTTATTTATATAAAATTTCAAATAAATTAACAAATAAAAGTTTTACGGTAAAAAATAAATTAATAATTTAATAAAGTATATATTTATAATTATATATATTAAAATTATATTATATATAAAAATGTTAATTATTTAAATAAATAGGTTTAATTGGTTTATAAGCTGAGCTTATGAAAAATAAACCTATCTTGTTTATTCTAAATAGACTTCTTTATTAACTTTGACAATCTATTTTAATAAAAAGATTAAATTACTTTAGGCTGAAAATAAAGTAGGTTGTAAATCCTTGATAGACGGATTGATCTATTTTCACCCTTGGGCTTGCTACTTAACTTAATTTTAACCTAGTTTAACTTAATTTGATTTATTTTTTAAATACTATGGATTAAAGCTAATAAATAGGTTTATTCTCATAAATAATTTAAGTATTTTTTGTTTGAATTAAAAATTTATTAGTCCAATCTATTTAATAATTAATACTTTTATATATATTATTATATAAATAATATCTTAATATATATATACACACACACATAGAAAATTATTAACCTTGACATCTGTAATGAGTATTAGCAATTTTCATTCTTTCACAAAAGAAATTATATTATTAATTTAATAATAAAAAACATTAAAATCAATTTATTATTATTATTAATATTAATAAGTGCATTTATTATAATAAAAAAATAAATATAGTTAACTTAAATATATAAAATTAAAATTTTTCTATTAAATTATTTAGATGACCTCTATTATCTTATTATTATTATTAAATTAATAATATATGTCCAATTAAAAAAACGGATGTTATTAATGTGGAGGTTAGTAAATTTCATGTATATGTTTGGATGTTGGCTTATTTTAAACCTTAAAGACTTTTATCTATTGAGTTATTTAGAGTCCTATTTATTTAAGCAATCCTTTGCATAGACTAACATTCAAATCAAGCAAGAATGCTGGTTTTATATAATTTTTTTATATATATAAGTTAATAATTCATATTCACGCCAATACCTTACAAAGCAAACTTAACATATTTAAGATAAGGATTTGTTCCACCAGATCTATTTCCACTATAGATTCCGCAACATTTCACATTCTTCACTTGTATATTAATATGTGGAGGTCTTGTCACCATAAAAAACTAAATTAAGACTTACTAATGAGTAATCTCAGAACTTTGCTCCTGTGAAGTAACTAATTATATTAACTAATTGGCAGTTCATTAATTTAATTAACTATTTATTAATAATTAATTATGTTAACCGATAATATTAGCTATATGAATAATAATATTTTATAAAATTATTTATTTATTATAAGATATTTATATATAAAATAATATATAAAGATATAAGTATATTTTATAGTTTATTTGAGTATATTATTTTACTTTTATAATATTTTAAATTTTATGTATTATTTGTTAAATTAAAATTTCTTGTGAAAGTTATATTATTATAATTTATCATACTTGTTAGATTTTTCTTTAAGAAATAAATAATTAAAATTTATTATAATTATTAATTTTTAAAGAAATAAATATATTTATGTGTCCATCTCCATTTTTAAATTTTTTATATCAAGTTTTCAACATATTATTTATATATTATAATGGTTAGATTATGTTCATATTTCCCTCACACACACAAATAAATAAATAAATATATCTTCTTTATCATTACATTTTTTTAAGAATAATGTGACTTGATAAAAAATAAATCTTTTTATTATATTTTTTTCATAATTGATTCTTTTTTATTTCAGCGATATTTTGTGGATTGAAGGAAAAATTGTAAAAATTATTGTATATGTATGTATTATATATATGTATATAAATTAATCTTATTAATTTTTTATTTTTAATAAGAAAATAATTTAAATTTATCAAATAATCATATAATATAATCTTTAGCATATTATAATGTTTATTTTGTTTTGTTAACTTACATTAATTTTATTATATGAATCTAATTAATGAAAAATGAAATAATTATTTATTTATTTTTTGATATTATTAAATAATTATTTATTATTTATGAAGAACTGTTATATTTCAATATATATTAAATTAGTTTATATATAAAATTAAAAATAAAAATGTTTAAAAACTTAATTGTTGTTTTTCTTTGAAGTCAACTTCTCTCTCTAATATTTTAAGTAAAATAATAAATATATATAAGTATACAATTTGAGGATAATTTTATTTTTTTACATAATTATTATGAATTAACTAATTAAAAATATTAGATTCTCCAATTATTTCAAATTAATTGATTAGGAGGTCAATTATTTCATTAAAATAACTATTTACTAAATATTTAAAATAATTGTTTAACTTTACCAATCAATTAAATACCTCTAAATTAGTTAAAAACTGATGAATCAATTATTTATCAAGTTTTTCTTCAGCTGTGTTTGATAAAACTAAAGATTTTAGTATTGAAACTTAGCTTTGCGAACTTTTAGTTGTTGAACTTTTAAGTTCTAAATTTATAATTTTCGATAATATTTTATTTTAAACACTAAATTATTTGAATATTTTATAATTATTAATTTAAATTACATATTAGCCATAAAATTAACATCTCCCTTTTTATTATTTTTGTGGACTCTTAAATGTTAACTAGAATTATTTTTTGTTAGTATTTTAAATCAATTAAAAAATAATAGAATTAAAATTTCATAATGACTTGAAAGACTCTTGCAAAAATAACATTAACTAAATTAATTTTGATTTATTTATTTTCAAAATTATAAATTTTAACATAATTTTGACTTAAATATTAATTATACTAATTTTAGTTTACATAATATTGCTACATTGTAAGCTAACCAGCTAAGAGTCACGACCCTTCATTTTCATCGAAATTAAATGATCATGTTACCATCTCGGTCATGCTAAATCAAACGCTTCTTTCTTTTTGTTTCCTATATTTTTTTCTTTTTTTTTTAAACAACAAAAGTAGTCAAATCGATATATAAACGCAGGGTTTTGCAATCAAAATTCAGATAGGAAGGAATTGAAAGGCGTTATGTAACATTATTTTGTTTCCTCTATTTTATTAAAAAAATTGATAAAAATATAAATTTTATTTTAATTATATATGTTAGAAATATTTGATAAAATTAATTATTAAATTAGGTAAAAAATAAAAGAACATGATATATAGATATATGAATTAAATTAATTCATATTTTTTTTAAAATAAATTATATTAATATAATATAATATTCAAAATAAGAATATAATTACCTAAAATTCAATTAATTATGTTCATGATATTTTATATTTTATATTTATTTATTATTTATTATACAAATAGTAATATAATAATTTAAAATTTGATTAATTATATTCTATGACATCAAATATTTATTTATTTACTTACTCATTTTTAATTTATATATATTGAATTAATGAGAATATGTCAAATATTTATTTACATAATTAGAATATAAGTTCTTGCTTAATTAAAAGAGAATTGATAAATTAGAAAAAAATTTCAAAAGCTTTTAACTTATAAGTCATAAATTACTTTGTAAAGATGATTAAACAAGGGCTTTTTTTAAATAATTTAATACATTAAATACTTTTAAAAATTAATTTATAATTTATTATTAATTAAGTCAATAAATTATAAATTATATTATTAAAATATGGATAAAAAAATTGAAATACTAGTGGTCATAAGCTCTCGGAAGCTGAACGAAGATACACAGCATAAGAGAAGAAAATGCTAGCGGTCATTCACTGCTTAAGGGTATGGAGGCATTATCTGTTTGGGTTGAAGTTTGTGATGAAGATTGACAGCTCTACAGTTAGCTACTTCTTCATGCAACTAAAATTAACCTCGAAGTAGGGCCGCTGGCAAAAGTTTCTGGCAAAGTTTGATTTTGAACTCGAGCATAAGGCAGGGTGGACAAACTAAGTGGCAGATGCTCTTAGTCAGAAGACCATGCTTGCAGTAATGACATTGATGGCTTGTGTGACGAGAAATCAAGTCACCACAACAATACAAGAGTGCATAAGGGAGAATTTATCTAGAGATCCAATAGTCTAGACCATTACGAATCTTGCCAGAGAGGGCAAAACTTTATAATTTTTTATAGAAGATAATTTACTATAGGTAAAGGGGAGAAGACTCTTTGTTCCTAAAGCTGACAATCTAAGGAAGGTACTTTTAAAGGAGTGTCATGATACTTTATGGGTGGGTCATCCAAGATGACAAAGAACTTATGCCTTGCTAAAGCAGGGTTATTATTGGTCGTAGATGTGGGATAATACGATCGATTACATGAAGACCTGTCTCATCTGCCAGTAGGATAAGGTTGTGAAGGAGAAAGTTGCGGGACTTTTGAAGCCACTATAGATACCCAACAGACCTTGGGAAAGTATGTTGCTGGAATTCATTTCCAACTTTCTTAAAGTTGAAGATTTATCCACTATCTTGGTAGTAGTATATCACTTTTCAAAGTATGGAACATTCATCCCTGCTCCAAAGTATTGTTCAGGAAAGGAGACAGCTCGTTTGTTCTTTAAGTTTGTTGTCAAGTACTAGGGAGTGCCCCGAAACATAGTGAGTGATCAAGACAGCCGATTCATAGGAACCTTATGGTTAAAACTTTTCAGCATTCTCGAGTCACAACTTAGTTTCTTATCTAGCTATCATCTATAAAGTGATGGTTAGATTGAGAGATTCAATGACCTATTGGAGGATTACTTGAGGCACTTTACTAGTGCAAATCATAAGAATTAGCCATAACTTTTAGATATTGCACAATTTTGCTTTAACGTTCAGAAGAGTTTTGCTATCAACAAAAGTCCGTTTGAGATTATAATGGGTTAGCAGTCGCTCTTAGCCCACATGATGTCTAAAGTGTATAAAGGTTTGAATCTTAATGCACACCATTTCACTTTTTTTCTTAGTTCCTTTTTTTCCATCTTATCATATTCCCTTATCCTCTCAATCTTTACCACCTAATTATTTTTGCTTCTTTTATTATCGGTTTCCATTGCATTATTCCTTTATCCTTATTTAATCTCCAGCTTCTTTATCACCATTCTTTTACTTTTTATCAACTATCATCATCTAGTTTCTTTACCTTTCATTGATTTCTCACTAACCATCCTTAGTTTCCCCTGCTTCTGCTTTAGACCACTATTGCCCTATTTCATATTAAAGCAAAGGTGTCGTGATAATTTGGAGACCCATCGATGTTACCAAAATTTAAAGAAAGGACACTGCAATGTGGAAATCATGTTTTAGCTATTATACTCCATATGATATTTCTAACATATGCAATGATTTGTGATTCATAATAGCATGATAGTTACCCGTGGTGAGGATCAGATCGAATCAATAGGGGATACTCTGCTTTTTTTTTTTTATCAAAAATGGATTATAAATCATCATCTTGTGAATGATTGGGCAGTGTTGATTCTTATGTCAATTATGATCATGCTACTATTGTTATTGTCTATTACTATGAAGAAGTAGCTATCAAACATAACTCCAAATAAAATGATCAAGCGGTGTTAAATGCTATGACAACTATAACCACATTACTACTATTATTAGCCGTTGTTATAAAGAAGTAGCTATCAAACAAAAAACCCCCCAAGTGGTTGTAATTGATACTATAGTTTCATAATTATTCTCATTTGTTAGGCTAAACTAGTGTAATTTTAAATGTAATTGTGTATTAACATCTTTACTCACCTCTTAATTCTAGAAAGATGAATAAAGAAAGGCAATTGAACCAACAAATCAAGTTAATGTCATCGAGGTGGAAACTTACATGCCAAATACGTAATTCAATTCCATCGATGATGGTATCAATTCAATGATAATTAGTTTTAAAGATGAAATCAAATGCTTAGTCAACAAAGTAAAAGTTTTGTATATTATTTAATATTATAAAGGATGGGACGACATTATATTGTGTCCGTTCCACCTTTTTCTTTTTTTATTTTAATTTTTTTACTTTTATCATTATTTACTTTAAAAAAATTCTTTTTGTATTTTAATGATATTATTAGAATATTATTTTGTGCAATTTTTATAATGGAATAAATCAAAATAATTTCAAGGTTCAGTTTATTTTAATATTCATATATGAGATATATTTTTAAAATTAAATCAGGTGAGCTAATTAAATTAAAAGATTTTAATATTATTGTATATAAACATTATTTTATACTCTTCATGTACACTTATAATTTATATTTTTATTAAAGATATTATACTTTTCTCTAATGACAGAATAATATTAAAGTTAATTGCAAATACAATGAATATAATTTTAATTTTTATGAGTAATTTCTTTATTCATATTTGACTATAAAGTTGGATAATTTTAATACTTTAAAATTGTAAAATAATATTAAAATTTTTCATTTTCATTTTCATAAATAATTTCTTATATCAGATTTAGTCATGTTAAGTAAATTTGATACTTTAAATTAAAAATTATTAATTTGAAATAAATAAAATTACTTAAAATAATTTTTTATCTTATTATTTTAAAAATTATATTACAATCATTTCATTAAAAATACTTCAAAAATAATAAATAAAATCTTATAAATGATAAATAAATATTTAAAAAATAAAAAAATAAAATTTATTCAAAAATAATAAAATAAAATTATTTGAAAAATAATAAGATTTGTACTTATAATATATCAAAGTTAAGTGATCCAATTGTGGATACAATCATGATAGTACTTAACATTATTAAAATATTCTACTTTATCCAAATCTTACTTAAGTTTGGGTAGTTAAATCAATAGATTAATTAAAATTAAAATTATATTTTTTTAAAAAAATAAATATATTATAATAAGAACTATTATAATTTAATTTAAAAAATAAAATTAGAATAAATAGGTAACCATTCTTTGAACAGATGTTATAAAGTATTAATACCTCTCCTACACGTAACTAACTCTAGAGTTTGAATTTTAAAAATACAAACCATTTTTAATATTTTAATTACACTATAAAAAATAATTAATGAAAATTCTATTTTCTTTTTATTTACACTTATCATATTTCTGAGAATGTATGAGACTCACTCACCTTTCATGAATTTTGCTACGAGGCACATCATGACAACTCTAGTATAAAGGTAGGGCGTATTGCCTTAGTTAAAGATTTTAATTGATTAATCCTTGATAACAAGTAAAATTTTTTATCATATCCTATTTTATATTTTAACCCCTCAACTTTTCAATTTTATAACAAAAGTTCAAAATATTATTTATTATTTATATTAAATTAACTATTTATTTATCTATTAAAACTTTAAATTTTTGTGTTTTTTTATAAATACATAATAATAACTTATAACACCTTTTTCCACCTAAGGTTACAAAGCTATCCTAATTCTTTTTCCCTTTTTTTTCTTCTATTCATCCTTATGTTTCACTTTTTTAATTTATTCCTTTCTTATAATTTTAATATAATTATTTGAAATTTAAATAAGTTAAACATTAAAAAGAACCAATTAAATTAATAATATATATTCTATTTTATAATAAAAATATTTAAAAATTATCTAATATTTTATTTCAAATTAAATATCTATTAATTAAGATTTTATCAAAATTTTAAAATTTATACATTATTTTATCCATTTTATCTATTTCATTGTGTTTTTTATTTTTATTTATCCCTATTATTAGGAGTGCAAATAGGTCAAGCAATCTATCAATAGCTTATAACCTAACTTACTTAAAGCCTAATTTAGTTTGGCATATTTATCTAAATAAATTAGGTTTAAACTAATAAATTGACTTATTTAAATAAATAGGCCAAATTTTTTTCTTTAAGGGATGCAAATAGGTCAGGTAGCTTGTCAGTAGCTTACAGCCTAACCTATTTAATGCGTAGTCTAGCCTAACTTATTTATCTAAATAAGTCAGGTTTAAACTAATAAATTGATCTATTTAAATAAATAGACTAAATTTTTTTTATCTTTAAACTCAATTTGTAGCCCTATATCAAGCCAATCTATTTAATTATAAATATATTTGAAACTAATATAATATAATATATATTATACATACAAATAATATAAATATTTTGATATACACACAAATATATATATGTATATAAGCCTAATTAGGTCATTAAATAATTTTGGATCTTAAGAAAGCTTTAATCTATTGGCAAACTTAAAAGTTTAGTTATACAAATAAGTTTTTAAATAGGTTAACAGGCCTAACCAGACTTCTTTAAACAAGCTAACAAGATTAATCAGGCTTTTTTAACAGGTCAGATCAAGCTTAAATTTTAATCTTTAAATTTTAATCTTATATAGATTAATAGGTCAGGCTTAGGTTAATGATTTTGAAAGTAAGTCTGACCTGTTTAGAATAAAGTCTAGTTTGCTTTAACCTATTGACACTTCTATCTATTATATAACTCAAATGTTAATATTATTAAATATATAAATATAATACAAAAATTACTTAATAACATAGTTTGTTATTTTTTATAATATATATTGTATCTTTCCTTTTTATTTTCTTTATTATATTTTTCATTTTTTATTTATTCATATCTACTTATATTTTTATAACTCAAATATTAATATTACTAAATTATAAACATATAATTTAATATCTTTTTATGACAAAAATGTTTTAAATATCTTAAAATTTTAATATATATAAATTATTATTTGAATTAATCAATTAAATATCTATTTTTAATAAAAAATAAAAGAATGAAATAAAATTTAAACATTTCAATAAGTTAAATTTTTAAGCACTATATTTTGAATTAAATTAAATATGCATTAATTACAATTTTGTAAAAGGTTTACAACCCATATTCTATTTTAATTCTTTTTACCTATTATATTACATTTTTTTCTTTATTTCTATTAATTAGAGTTCAGACACTATTATCACTTTATATACAAAATATCTTTGTTATAAAATATTTTAAATAAGTAATAATTATTTAATTTAATTATTTAACTATATATTTCTATTTTAACTCTTATTATTTTTCAGCTTATGCATGATTTCTTTTTTTATTATTTATTCTATTACATATTTTTTATTTCCTATTTTCATTCATTTTGTTTATTACTCAAATGTTTATAGTATAAAGATATATGCTATTTTTGGAAAAAAATTTAAAAAGTTATAATTTTAATGTAGAAAATATTAGTTGAATTAATTACGTACATATTTTAATTTTTAATAAAGATTTTTAAAAATTAGAACTAAATTTTTTAAATATTATATTTTAAATTAAATATATATCAAATGAAATTTTATGAAAACTTTACACTTCATGCATAATTGCTATTCTTTTTATATACTCTATTACATTATTTTTCACTCTTGTAATTTACGATTCGAATATCAATATTATTAAATAGTATAAATATAACATAAAATATTTTTATTAAATGATATTTTAAATTAATTAAAATTTTTATGCAATAAAATACTTACTGCATGTTTTATTTTTAATTTTTAACATTTTATAATTTATACATTATTTTTCTTTTTTATTTATGTTATTGCATTTTTTCTTATTATATGTTTACTTCTATTGTTTGTAGTTTAGATATTAATATTATTAAATAGTATAGATATAATATGATATGATAAATTTTATTTTTATTATAATATTTTAAATAATTCAAAGCTTTAATTTAGACATTATTAATTAATTTAAATAAAATTATTATATTTTAAATAAAAATATCAAAAATTAAAATTAAATTTATATATATCTTTTCAATATTTTCTTAATATTAAATTTTTACATGCTATATTTTAAATTAACTGTACATAAATTTGGATTTTATCATGGTTTTACAACTTACTCTAAATGTATAAAATTCATCATTTTAAAAAAATAGAATGTGTAGTAAATTAATCCAATTGAATAAAGTTTTGAACCTTTTTTTAATATTTTATAATATAATGAAAATATATATTGTTATATTTATAATACTCAATGGTGTTTGAATTGTAAATAATAGGGGTAGAAAATAAAAATAATTGTGTAGATAAAATTAAAAAAAAATACATAAGTTATGAACCTGTGATAAAATTTAAATTTTTATATATTTAATATGAAATACAATATTTAAAAAATGATATGAAGAAAATATTAATAAGTTTTAATTAAATTTAGTTTTGATTGTCATAAACTTTTATTGTTAAATGGGATATATCCTCAGTTAATTCAATCAATATATACATTATATATTAAATTTTTAACTTAAAATATTTTTATAATATAGTATTAATTGGCTGAAGGAATTTTTTTAAAGAATAATATGTTATGTTTATACATTTGTTCTAAGAGTAACAAAATGCAAAAGTAGTAATACTATGATTATTATAATATTAAAAATGTTAATTTGTTGAAATTATCAATTAAATCGCTACAAATTAACAATTATCATATTATCCTATTATAATAATTTTAAATTTAAAATTACTATACCAATTGGATAAAAGAATCATATTGACTAATCAATAAAATTTATCAATTTCAACTTTGATTTTCATCAGTAAAATCATTTTATAAACAAATTTTTTTTCTTCAATTGAACATTTTAATAATTATCATCTTTTTGGGCTTAAACATAATTTATTCCCCTTTCATTACCTAACTCATCTAACTAATTTACTCCCATTTCAATTAAAAGATTCCTAATTTCTTTTTATTAAGTCAACTCGTCAAATGTGATGTAATTGGATAAATAGGATAATTTACCCTACTTCTTTATTAAGGTATGGGAGTCTTCACCTTATTTATAAGACGCAAATACTACTCTTTTTATGGTGTCACTTAAGATGGAAAAATTATAGAGTATATTATTAATATAGTAGTGTATCAATATATCACTAGATTTAACTATTAGTATATTATAATATGGTATGTGATATTTGACTTTAAAAAAAGTATATCTAATATGTGATTAAATTTAATAATATATAGATTTACCATTATATCAATAGTATATAAAAACTCTATCCTGAGATTTTGAATAGCTCGATGACATTTATTAAGAACAATGGCTATCCAATAGCTTCGATCTTAAAATTTAATTTCTCATTAAGTCAAATGATTACATCAAAATTCTTACGAAGATATGACAATTTTAAAAGATTAAAATTTAAAGTTATTATTTTTACAAATAAATTTTTATTTTTTTATTTTTAAAAAATGAAGAACTTAATTTATTTTTAAAAATTATAATTCTAAATATGTAATTTAAAAATAAAAAATAAAAACAACTTTTAGATTTTTTTAACTTGTTTTTTAATATTAATTTTATAATTAAATAAAATATTTTTTATTTGTTACACCAGTCATCCTCTATTATTTATTTTTCTGTAATTCAAAAATAATTTTTGAAAACATAAAAATAAAAATATAATCAAACATAACATAACCTATATTTCCTTTTCAAGTTAAAGCCCTTTGGGACAACTCTTGGCTGTAGAAGGGTGACTTGATGGAATAGTCAATTCTTAAGAAATAAGCATGCTTCTTGTATAGTACATATTAAACATACTTTTTAACCATTTTGGCTCTATTTGTTTTAATGGATAATATTTTCTATTGCAATATAATTATAGTATATCAAAATGGTAAAAAAAATAATTTATATGTTTAATGTTAAATTTAAAGAGTTTGCAAAAGGTAACTCTTTTTTCCAAAAAAGAACTTACTTTTCTCTCTTATCACAAATCTAAGTATATTTTTTTAAACATATGGTATAGATGCATATCATACCCCTTAAAATATATACAATAAAATAAATTTTTTTATAAAAAATATCTTTCAAAAAATATACTAAACCTTTCTTTCTCATTCTCATTTCATATCTATTCCATCTAACTAAATATATTTCATTAACCATTGAAGGTGGGTTTGTGATACACTCTGGAAGAAGAATGTACCAAAATATTTTTTAAATCAGTTTCCTTAAAAAATTGTAGTCAAACCCCACTTTATTAATGGGGAAAGGAAGAGGAAACTACATTCACACAACTCCAAGTATAGTTTATTACTATCAAGAAGTTGACTTCTTAATTACTTCTTTTGGGGATTGGCTTAGGGTATATAATCCGACTGTGGAAACTGTTTTTATTTTGAGATATCTGCATAGACTTTCTCTATTTGTTGCTCAGTCATGCCTCATAGAACCCCTGAGGCATGTGAAGCATAATTAACAACACCTACACATTTTATTAATTAACTCCCGTTCGAACCCCACATACATTTACAGACTCTTCTCACTTTAAGTCAAACAGTTTTTTTTTTTATTATACTCTAAGGTCATTAAGATAATTCATTATCTTACCAATAAAGCATCGATGTAGAAAAATATATTAATATCAGATAAATTTTATCTGTTAATGAACAAAAATTTAAATTTCAAGAATAATCTCTATTAAAAAAGAAAAATTCATTAATAGTTTAATCCTTAAAATAATTCCCCCACTCAATATCTAAAAGAAAATTTTAGTATTACAACAAAAACTCAACATTGATACATGCAAGATGTTGCCTGCCTTTCAAATCAGATGAATAGTTTTGTACCGGCACATTTAGTGGTACAACAGCAACATCCGTCGAATTCAAAGATATTACTTATGTATATTAAGTGATTTATTATATATTTCCTAAAAATATATATTTTTTAACTCAAGCTAGAGGAACTATAAAAGGATTGATATTTCAGTTTTTTTGGTGGGTATGGTAGGATTATTACTTTATCAATGGTTCATTAAAAAGTAGACAAAATAAAATGTTATCTTTAGATTTTCATTACCAATTTATATATACAAAAACAACCCATCATTTTGCACTATTACAGTTCATTTTTATCCTCCAAAACATATTATTATTTCTTATGGATCTATAAATAGATCAAAGAACTGAAACTAAATCAATTGTAAACTGATTATTCTATTTATAATTTATCGGGGAGCAGAAAATATGAAAGATAATTAAAATAATGAGAAAATAAAAAATTATCTTCTTATTTTCAATTTACATATCCAAAAACAACCCATCTTCTTATCATTATCCTCATTTTTCTTCTCCCAATAAATCAATAGGCACATATATTAGTCTACCAGGATTTTAAATTGCCATTCACAACTATAATATCGAGCATAATATTCTTACTGCTTACAGCATTACATCAATAATTTTTCAAAATTTTAAACCCTAATAATTATATTTATTTTATATTTACTCGTAAATTTATTAAATACAACAAAATTACAATTGCTAATGCACCCGCAAAACTTAGAATTATAGAATTATGTAGTCTATGAATTAGTGAAAGACCAAAGTTCAGAATTTCAAGTTGCCAATTTGAGCAGCTCATAAAAAAAAACCACAATAATGAACGACAAACAATGCATTTTTTTTACTAATAACACTTGGATCATTCACAATTTCACACATTGAACGACCGACATTATCTAATGGAGAACAGATAAAGCAGCAGAAAAGACACCAACTTTTAAGGATAAAATTTAGAATTCAAATCATAAAGGAAGAATTACGGAAATACCAATTACCCTAAACCCACACACTTCTAGAAGCACCCGTTTTAGATTCGCACAACTTGAGACTAAACCAAAGTGGAAAAGCAACCTTGTTTTTGCATTAGGACTGTGGTGGAGGACCGTAAGCAGGTGATGGAGGGCTCAAAAACCCATTTCTGGGATTAACGTTTGGCTCTGGATCTGCATAATCCATCACTTCTAGAGTTGCCCGGAATTTTCCAGCACTTCCCTGGGAAACAAACAACTATTCTTAGTCAATCCACAGCTCCAAAACAAATGGGTAAAGCTTTTTTTTTTTTTTTGGCCTAAGTACTTTTTTCAATAATTTTCTATTCCGTGAAAGCAAACTAACCCTTGCCATATCAGTAGAATGTTGATGCTCATCAGTCTCCATCAGTACTCTACCGTATCCTTAAAATTGACGAGTAAAAGTAAAACAAAAGGAATCAAACAAGATACAAACACAAACAAACAAACAAATTGATCACAATCACAATCAACAGAAACTATAGAGAAATTAAAATATGAAATACCTTGAATGAATGAGAGTAAGAGCAGAGCAAAAATCAGAAGAATTAAGAGAAAACAAGATCGACCCATTATTGTTTGAAGGATTTCGAAAAATGGGTTCCAAGGAATTTTGAGAATCTAAGCTGAGACCGTGTGAATTGCGAAATATGAAGTTGTGTGTTTGGGAAGAAAGTAAGAATAAGAAGAGCAATGGGTATATGGGTTTATAATGGGAATTTCGGAATCCAAAGGAAGCAGTATTTCTCGGAAACCGGTCACAGCTCAGATCCAAGGAACGGGCTTCCACTTCGTTCGCGTTGCTCAATTTTCGGAATTTATTACATCTCCACCTCCCCCATTTTTTTTAATAAATTAAGGGTGTAAATTAAATTAAATTATGTTTATATATATATATATATATATATATATATATATATATATATATATATATATATTAATTTTTAGGAAGTTAAGGGGATCCCCACTTATCACTTATTTTTCTACTTTTCTGGAAGTTTTAATGTATAAATTTTCACTAAAATATTTCGTCTAAAAATGGTTGGTTCTGTTTGTTTTTGTTAGATATTTTTAATAATTAAGTTTTATTTATTTGTATATAAATAAAGAATTATAAGCACAAGTAAATTAGATAATATTTATTTTTTTATTATCTATCATGATTTACATTTATATAAAATTAAGAATGAATATATATATATATATATTTCATTTCATATAAATAAATATTAGTTGCTTTATATATATAATTTTATGTTATTTTTTAAATTTAATTTTTTAATATTTAAATGTGTATCTATCCTTCTAATTGTGATAATGATCACTATTAATATAATATTACAATAATAAAAAATTTATTAATTAATAATGAGTGAAAAAATATAGTACATTTTCTTATTTATTTTGAATATAATTATATTAATTTTATAAATATTTAATTGATATAAATGTAATAATATATTTTACATTAACCAATTGAATATCTTATAACTTAAAATTTAAATTTTAAAATCATAATTTATATTATAAATTATTATTAATTAAAATTAATTAAATTTGAATATCACATGAATTACAAACTAGTAATTTACATTATGGTAAAAAATAATATGGTGTACTATAGTAATAAATGTTGAATTTGATCCAAATTTAAATTGTTATTAATTTGTATCAATACCATTAATGATGCAATAATATTTGATGTTGCCTTATGAGCTTCTTTTTTTGTTTTTTCTTCATGTTATGGGTTTAAACCTTTGACTCAATATGTAGATAATCACTTGTATGATTACAAAAATAAAAATTGTTATCAATTTATAAAAAGAGTTGTTTTCTTACTTAAGTTAAGTTTTTGTGTTAAGATATGATTAAGATTTTTTGTTAAATAAATATTTTTAAATTATAAATATTTATATTAATTAAGAATTTAAGAAATAAAAGATATATGATGTGAGTGCAAATTATATGAAACCCTAGTGAAGATTTGGGGCAAATGTAAGATAGTAATTAGAAAATTATGAAATTATGATTAATAAAATGGGTCTTTTCTGGTTGTGATTGAGAATTTTTATTATTTTTTATATTTAATATTAAATAAATAAAATATTTTAATTATTTTAATATTTATAATTATTAATATGAGAAAATAAAATTATTTCTATAATATTTTGCAATAAAATGGACTTATCCATAACTTTTTTATTTGATTTTTAAATTGGGATATTTGAATTATAACAGTCATTGCATAACCGTTATTTATCCTCACCCTTTTAAATGTTAGTTTTTTTTGGATAAAGGTGATCTTCCGGTAAAGCAATACTTCTACGTTACGAAGTTTCAAGAATTTTATTTAACAACAATGTTATATATCATAAATAAATTTCAAAATAATTAAAATGTATGACGGAGATGGTACCAATAATAAATTCTCATACCTTTTTTTCTCTTATTCTTTCATCCAAGCAATGAAAGTTTTCAAAATTTAAAAATTCTTCTTTCTCTTCATTCTTTCCTCTCTTCCAAACATAGGACAAATGAATTAATACTATCATGCCAACACTTTAATTGAAAATTTTTCTTTCATTAGATTTCATTGACAAGTAAGTACATTTTTTAATTACTCTTATGATTTCATATATTTCTTCAATATCTAAGAATGTATGCATGTTTGAAAATAAAGATCTCATGCATGAACTTGAGGAAACAAATCTTTTATATATAATAGTGATTTTCCATAAGTGATAATTTTGGAATTAATTAATTATTTTTTTAATTGTAAAAATGTTTAAATAACTAAATATACACAAACTAAGAATCGAATCCTAAATATAATATAAAAAGTGATAAATCTCATTTATGTGATAACTTTAACTTAAAAGCAAGGTTATTCCCAAAAATAAAATCTATGATTTCAATTAAAAAAAAAACTTATACACAATGCAAAATACGTTTTTTCATGAAAGTGATCAATAGTTGATAATTCATCCAAGGATGTGAATTACCCGTTGCACCTACAAATTGATTCAAACACCGCTTAAAATCCCAAAAAAAAAAAAAAGAGAGAGAGAGGGAATGGGATAGAGCAAATTGAGAAAAAAAAAGTGAGTTAAGGATAAGGTGAAGTTATTGTTATATTATTTGACGAAGAAAATTGATTAGGTAACGCTATTTAAAAATAAAATAAATTTGAGTCTTTTGGTGAGAATTTTTTGTTGTTTTCTGAAAAGGAAGTATTATTTACGCACCAACGTTCCAATAGAAAGATTGTTATGAGTTAGAGTTACTGTATTGATCCAGAATTTCAGACATAAAATTTGTTCCACTCTCTAAAATTCCAGACACTTAATATGCAGTCTCGCGAGTATTTAAGTTCAGCCTTGCAGTGAGACGGTTAAAATAATATGGAAGGATATGGATTTTCCCTTGTTCAAGTCGTGTTTAGTTCCAAGAATTATATATATATATATATATATATATATATATATATATATATATATATATATATATATAGATAGAATTAATATTTTAAAGAAACGTGAAATTTTTATATTTAATTCAAAATTTTAATAAATATTTTAAAAAATATTACAATTTTAATAATATTTTTAATTTAATATTCATTTAAAATATTCTTATGAATTCTTATGAAGAAAGTGAATATTCTACATTTTTAATATCTTATATTATAAAAATATTTTAATGATATAAATAAATTATTTCAAGCACTTTTCTACTAAATTTGTATTATCATTAATGTCTTATTTTATCCTCACAAATGATGGTTGATCATTATTAATCATTATTTATCGCTACCAATATCATATTCATATATCTCCTCTGACCACCACTAATAATTATTTTACCACTAATTGCTGTATATTAGCAATAATAATCATCTATTATAACCTATTTTACTTATCAACTATCATTAATGATTATTATTGGCTATAATCTATTATTAGAAATTAATACTAACTATTACATTTCATTCCACTGTTAATTATTTAATTTTTGATAAGGATATTTTTATAATTTAATAATATTTTTTAAAATATAATATTGTAATATTTTTAAAAATATTTTTAAGTGATCCAAATATAATAATGTTTACAATTCCAGAGAGTTAAATAATGGGAATCACATTTTTAAAAATATTAAAATTTTTGAAAATGAAAATTTCGTAAACAAAATGCCACTTTAGTATTAATATTAAAAAAAAAACAGTTTTTTCCTAATAAATATTGATCCATGAAATATAAATGGAATGCTTTCTGTTCTTTTTTTATAATCATTTTGTATTAAAAATTGAAAAAAAACGGATCATCATTATTATCATTTCATGCGTTGAATGTTGATCATCCACGCGGTTTCTAAATAATAATTAATTTAAAAGGATCAATAATGTGGTTTAAGCTTTAACGAGAAAGTTTCGGCGTAAAAAAAAAAAAAATAGAGCCGCTAAAAGAGAAAAGGAAAAACGACGTCGTTAAATGTCAGTGTTAACCGCACGTGAGGCACAGGTAGTCTCGGATGGCCATGAGATCTCAAGTATATCTGATTGGTGGAAACTAACTGGCAGACTTTTGAAAAGCTGTAGCAGCTGTCAAGATTCTTCCTTGTTCCTTTTGTCTCCTCCCTTTCATGTATATATATATATATATATTACTTTAATAAATTTAATTTGAATTGGAATCAAATTAATGGATCGACACAATTTTGATCATGATATAAAATAATGCTGTAATATACAAGTGTGGAGTGTGAAATAAAATAAAACAGATATCTAGTTGCAAATAACAACTTTATTAAAAATTTTAGTGAAAATAAGCACAAGCAAAAGATTTAAATAAAAATTTACAATACTATATAAAGGTGTAAATATCTTTTATATCAT
Source organism: Sindora glabra (assembly GCA_020226215.1). Lineage (NCBI taxonomy): Eukaryota > Viridiplantae > Streptophyta > Magnoliopsida > Fabales > Fabaceae > Sindora > Sindora glabra. The sequence goes on from CM035228.1 coordinate 83,822,342, forward strand.
TTATTTACGGAATGCTATATGCATAAAAAATAATATCTGAAATTAAATTTTAAATATAAATCAAGAATTATAATGAATGATCAATTAAATTTATAAAATTTAATTCAATAAATATAAAAAATTATAAATTTAATTTTAAGTTTTACTTTTAGTACATATAATATTTTTTATTTATTTATATTCCATCACATTGTTAAAGAATATTAAAATCTCTTAATTAGTTAAAAATATAGTTAATATTATATATAATATCTTATTTGTAGAAAGTGTAAAAAGTTTTATCATTAGAATAAATCAAATTTAAATTTTTATATAAATTGTGTTTTTATATAACAATTTATTATTATATATAGAATTTATGTTATGCCATCTTCTTGTTTGTAAAGAGCGTAAAAAGTTTGTCATGACAATAATTAAAATTTAAACTCTTATATAAATTATGATTTTATATAAAAAAATTATTATTATATGCATAATTTATGTCATGTTATCTTCTTATCTGTAAAGAGCATAAAAAGTTTTATCATGACAACAAATCGAAGTTAAACTCTTCAATAAATTGTGTTTTTATGTAAATATTTTTTTATTATAGATAGAATTTATGTCTACTTTTAAGATGAACAATTATAAAAATATAAAAATATCCATATATGGTAAATCCTTTAAGCAAGTGTTAGTTAGGCAGGCAGTTCCACTACCATAAAGTTAGCACATCCGATGCTTTCTTAGACGAAGTGGCAGGCAGGGATTCCATCTGCCTTCATTTTTCTCAAATTCCCTTTCCTACCATTATTTTTTCTTTTTACTTTCTCATGTGGTGATGCCCCTTTTATCCTTTTCTCCGTACATTACAAAATTTTTTTCATTGGCGGACTCACTGCAATTATAACTTGAGAAAGTTACTCATATATTTTTTTTCACTTAATTTATTTATAATGTTAAGTATTATAATTTATTCATTATAACTTCCAACCATTATACATTTTGTTCACCTTAATAATTTTCCATCCAAAATTTAATATAAAATTCATTTTATCAAATTTTGACTTAATTTGATATTCTCTCAAAATAAATTTATTCTCGAAAAATCCTATTCAACACCTTTTATTCAATAACTATATACTAAATTATATATAACAAATCTCTAATAGAAGTAAGAATTTTTTGATGTAATTTAATTTTAAGTGAATGTCAAATTGAATAAAAATTTAGGCAAAAAATAATTTATGTAAATAAAGTATTAATAATTAAAAATATATGTAATTGAATTGCACACCTAAAATTATAGGTGGAGTAGCAAAATTGACAATGGATTTTATCCTATTAAATTATCTATTAAATGGGAGTAAGCACACCTCTATGCAAGTATTTCTCCAGTATAATATATTACTCTTCCAGCTTCATGAATCATTTTATCTGTATTTTTGGACCTTTCAATGACAGGCAAACTGATGTAACTTTCTTCTTTATAATACAGACTCTATAGCATTGATGTCTCAACATAGCTGATGTAACTTTGATCATAAGCACTGTGAAGATATGGAAACATGAATTGCCTTAAAAAAGCCACAAAGATATTAGATAAACAGACTAAGGTAAACAGCCTAAGTTAACCAAAACATAGTATTAGATTCTGAAAAAGGATGCCAGAACAAGAAGTTCAGTTTGAACTGCCATTCTTATTTATTTATATCTGGGATCAAAAGTAGACAAATTTATGCTGTTCTAGCTCTCGCTATGTCATAAACTTATATGTACATGAACTAAGCAAGCCGTCTGATAAAAACAAAGGGAAGAGGGTAAAATTGCTTGGCCGTGGCCTAAGAAATTGAAGATACTCTTTGCAAAGTCAAGAAGACTCCTTCTCCTGATTGCAGAAAGAATCATCCTATGTTTTTCTTCAGTCAGCTCACAAGAAGCACTAACTGTTAACAGACACGGCTGCGGAACCGTGTGGCTATACAATTTGCAAGTTCCTCAGGACAGTTAAGCACCGCGAGATCAGTTTGCTGCACCCAAAAACCACTCACAAATTTACAAGCTAGAGGTATTACGAGCTCTCACGAAAGTTGAGAGACCTAGACAATGCTGCTGGGTTGGCCCGCAAGACGGGTGATATTTTAGCTGAATGGCTCCTTTCATCAGCCTTCGATGGGAATGCCTTAAACAGTCCTTCCCCTCTTACTGAGTCAGCTTTATCATTCTTAATCCCAAGTGTTGTCCATATTGAGCTTTTTGCTGCTTCTCCCAGCTCATCAATTCTTAATGTCTTCGGGACCCAAAGGCAGTTTTCTTTATTTTCTTTTCTATGTTCATCCTCCCTCCCTGAGTCATTTGATCTGAGCAAGTTTTCCTCCCTTGAATGTTTACCCAAGGTTGGTGAGTTAGGGCCGGAATTAGTAGCTGCGCTGGTTGGTGAAGATGGTTGGGCTAGCCATGGGATGTTCCAAGCTCCTGGTACAGCACAGCTCCAATAAGGTGATGCTGGATAGAATGGCATGGGAAATCCTGAAGGACAAAAAGCAGGTGATGGTACTGGAGAGCTCCATTGAGCTGGATTCCATGGGAAAGGCCAGGGCCCCCCAGGAAAATACGAAACTTGAGGTGGGAAGTTCTGACAATTTTGCATTATTTGTTCTTGTGACCCGTAGATGCTTGTATCTTCTGTTGGCTTTGTTGAGGAGACAGAAGATTTATTTGAATGATCATTCCCCTTATCTCCACTGGCATATGGAACAGGAATTCTTATTTGTTGTGGTTCATGAAATCCATTCCTTGTGAGGTTATGCACTGATTTATCAGCAAGGTTCAGAGCAGACGCCATTGATTCGCAGAGGGGTGCCTCAGATCCAAATGTAAGTACTGTGCCATTAGATTTCAAGCAAGGATGATGGACTCCATTTGGCAAGTCTGTTCGAGCACTGTGGAGAGCTTCGGAGACAGTGATCTGTCGATAGTTAGAAACACAATTCTTGTTCTTCCTGCGGCCAGCACCCACAGGCACGTTCCTCATGGTCCCACCAGCTGTCCAGTATCTCTGGCAGTTCTTGCAGAAATGCCGGGGTTGGTTGACGTTGTAATTGTTGTAGTAGCAAAACTTGGTGTCCATGCTATTACAGCGGGGGCAGGGAAGAATTTTGTCTGGCTTTTTCAGTGTCTTCCCTTGTGAATTACTCGTCTCACCTGGTTCTTCTTCAGCCTTGGAACTTTTTGGTGTAGTAGCCTCCTTATCAACTGATTCTTCACCCGTTCCTGAGGCAGCATCTGGATTGATGAACTCTTCTGTACATTGGCTGATGTCTCCATCTTCATTCTTATCATCCTCAGTTTGTTTTTCACCAAGTGTCTCCTGCATAAATGAAAATTTCGGATAAGTATGTCTACTGCAAAGATTTTTATTGCAAAGAGCATATGAAAAGACACAGAAAATAAGCATAACAGAAACTTTAGATTAACACACCAAGGAGGCCACAAGATAGTTGTGGCCCAAATTCAAGATTACTGCATAAAATTGAGGTCTCATTTTTCCATCAATTGTTTCCACTCCACAGTGCAATGGCAACTGTCAATTTTCCATATTCCGTGTGCTTATCACAAACATTTTAAGGTAAAATTTAACATCTATGAATGGCAATCCTTCTGGTTCAAACAGGGAAAATTTTCTACAAATGAAAGCAATGAAAGATATACACAAACTTAAGCCAAAATAAATAAATAAACCAAACTAATTTGGAATCCACTAGAAGGCAAAGCTAGGTGCAGATATAAACCAAAGTTCAAATAAATAAATAAATAAAGGAAGAGGAGTTTGAGAAAAGTTGTACAAAACTCAGAAGTTAATTAGAAAAAGGATTTTTTTTTTTTCCAAAAGTCTGTTGCCACAACCTAGAGAAAAAAAGCTAGCAGAATCATGTAGAACGAATGATTTAATCGCGAGAAAGATCAGAAAATGGATTAAGAATTATTTCTTTCACAAATATGTTGAAGATTTATAAAGTAGGGAGCATATAAGAGATCTTCATTGGTATCCTGTATAAAAAAAGAAACTAGTTCAAGAGCTCCAAATTGAAATCAAAAAATTTAAAATCACAGAATACATATTGTATTTGTGCACAATATAGAAACCTACTAGCTCAAACAGAAACGGTGCCTAAAAACTAATACTAAACTTTCAGAACCTAGCAGAATGGTAAAAACCAGAAGCATTGATCCAAATCCGTATGTTTTAATGGAGTAATATAATTATTTAAAACCAAACATCTCAAGACTAACATCAAACTGTGGTTCTTTTTGAAGAACACAGAAGAACAATTTGGAAAAAGAGAGAGAGAGAGATTGAAACCAATGGAAAAACCCCAATCAAACACTGAAATCTATCAAATCAATATCCAAGAAATCAAGCCATTACATCAGGTCAACAGAAACAGCAATGCCTAAGCCAAACCAAAATCGACCCATTAAATTTCGCAAGCTTCCAAAAAATGGGTCAATCTCAAAATCAATAATTCCCGAGCCTCGTAGAATTTCCATACCTTCTCAATCTCTTGTTCTTCCGCATCCCTCGAAGAGCAGTTAACGGTGGAAGAAGCAACGTTGCGATCTATATCAGCATCGACAATATCCCCAGAAGAAAAAGAAGCTGGAGCGCCAGCAGAGTCTCCGGATCCTGCCGAGACCTCCGGCAGCGGGATCGTTTTCCCAAAGAGCTTGATCGCCGGGTCTTTTGCATCCGACATTTTTGTTTCCTTTTTTATTTAACTTTTTTTCTCCGGATAGAAAGATAACTGTAAGCCCGTAGAGAGAGAAAATAGTGAGAGAGCTGACACGTTGTGATAGTGGAGAGAGAGAGAGAGGCTTTTTGTTTTTTTGTTGATCCTGTTAAGCAAGTGGAAGTGCCACGTCATACTGAAGAATGAATTTGAGCCACAAGTTTCTTTGTGGCCTAAAAATGATGTCTTTACCTTTCTTTCTTTTTGATTCTGTGATTCGTGGCTTTGCCAAAGTACCTATTTCTTTTCCTTTTTCTCAACATTTGGGGAAGTGGGGATGCACTTTTCAGCTTTGCTTTCCTCGTAAAGTCTTCAACTCCTCGTCTTTCCTCTTTAAAGCCTGCCCGCCCCACACTGGATTATACTTGGCATTGAAAACAGTACGATGGATTTTTATAATTTTTTTATTAAATATTGTAACTTCTCTTTATATATATATACTATTTTTCTATATACATTTATTTTTTATTTTTTCTATTTTAAATATTCATTCATCGCTCCTATTTAAAAAAATAAGAGAAATAAACACATATTTATTAAAATACAAAAAATATGAGTATAATCAAATTATACATTTAGGGGGTGAGTTTAGTTTGCCCATAAAATAATCATAAATTTGTAAAAAAATATAAGTCTTTCTTAAATTTATTGATATTATAAGAAGCTGTAACCTTTTACATGAACCTTGTTGAAAAAAAAAAAGTATCCCTACGAATTTTGTGATAGATATTCAAGAATAAAAAATTATAAGTAGATTATATTTACCTTAATTGAGATTTGACTTTATTAAACTCAATCCTTTTTATTTTTAAAAAATACCCACATTTATCCCTGAAATATATCTACTCTTTTGAAATACAACCTCAAATTTTTAAACTATATTTTCTTCCTTAATGTTACCTATCATGATTGAAAAATTACTTTCTAATATTTTTATGTGCAAATATGTAATATTTATATATAAAAATATAAGAAAATAATCTTCTAATTATGAGAGATAATATTAAAGAGGGATTTATAGTTTAAAAAATTAACAATATTAGATTTTACAACAATGAAAAATATTTTAGAGAGAATAAAAATATAATATTTTTAAAAATAAAAAGTGTTGAAATAATTGAATCAAATATCATAAAATGGAGGTAGTTTGTCCAAAAATAAAAGGGGAAGATGAGAAAGAAGGTGAAATTTAAATTTCTCTTTGAACACTCGTTTTTCACCTTTTCTAGGAAAAGCATGATGAAACATTATACTATTACCTATTTTAATTCTCTATCAATGGATTGAGTTGTTATCAAATATAATACTTTAAAAAATGCCAAGGTTAATTTTTAAATATTTAACTGCAGTAGATTGTCGTTACAAAAATTGATGAGCCGCATAAGTTTGGCAAGTATCTTTAATAACAGTTTAACAAAAAATTTAGACGAATCAGAATAAAAATTTGCATGATGAAGTTAATACTAATTTTCATTTTGGATTAAAATGTGTTGACTTAAACGATAAGACTCATTCTCCTCTCTCTTTTTACTGCCACAAATTTAAAGAGAGATTGTGGTGGATTAAAGTTCTTGTAATTTTATTAGATTGAGCTTGAATTTTGTTTGGATTATGATATCTCTTCAAGGATCGCTCAGATGAAATGGATTTGCTTAAGTTAAATTGGTTACCAGATATAGTAGAAATGATTTATCGAATATATTTTAATACTTAAATTAATTTATCTTAAATTTAATAAATAAATATAATTCTTAAAAATGAAATGATATTTCGTATGGGTGAAATTATAATATTTCATATGACTGCAAAGTTAAAGTACGTATATGCTTGGATAGTGTGAGGGAATCGCCTTTCTTGATGTTGCTCGGCAGTCAATTGAACTGCTTGATCATGGCGAATAAGCCTATTCTACGGTGGCCAACTTACGTATAACTGAGTATATATTTTTATTAGCTTTTATGAAAATAAAATTTTATATAAAATTATATATATTATTTCAAAGATTTTCATTAATATTCAAATTTTATTCACAATAAAATAGTAAAATATATTTATCCCCATTGATTTTGAAATCCTGGCCCCACCATTACTATTCAATTAGATTTTCTAGTGCAACTTGAGCAGTTAAGATTCGGTCTTTCGATATGTATTGAGCTATAGATTTGAATTGAGCCTTTAGGTATAGCTTTAACGAATCCAATCATATGACCCAAAAAAATAAAAAAAGAATCAGATCATGGATAATCGAGATTGTAGATAATCATAATATTTAAGATTGTATTAAGCTAATTAAAAAAATACTATGAAGTCAAAGAAGTTCCTCACTACCATGTGATACGACTGATCGTTAGGTGACATTTGATAGGTACAATTAAATATTTTCGAAAATATAATTTTTAAAAATTTAATTCATGAGAATATAATATTAATATATTTAATTTAATTAAAGATATTTATAAGAATATTATAATATTATATTTTAATTATTTTAAATATTTTTAAATATATTGTAAGATTACTATAAGGTAAATTTTAAGGTGTTCTTAGTGGTTTAGTATTCGGGGTGGTATGGTAAAATACAGGCAATTAGATGAGATTATCAAATTATAATCAAGATTTTTGTAATTTCATTTAGCGGTTTGTATTTTGCCACACCATCTTGGATACCAAATCCCTAGAGGTACCTTAACAAGCACCTTACTATAGATATCTTCATTAAAAATTGAATTGTTAACTATAGTGAATAAGGGTTAATAATGATTATTAGGAATAAGTAGTGACCAACAATGATCATTAATAATGAATGGTAATAGATAGTACTCATTGAAGGTGGGTAGTAATGAAAGGTAATTATTAGTGACGAATGATAATTGATAATAGTTACCGTCAATAAATAATTATTAGCAATAATCATAAAGTGATATTTGATAGGTAAAATTAAATATTTCTAGAAATATAATTTTTAAAAATTTAATTTATGAGAATATGAATATTAGCATATTTAGTCTAATTAAAAATATTTATAAAAATATTATAATATTATATTTTAATTATTTTAAATATTTTTAAATATATTGTAAGATTACTATAAATATCCTTATTAAAAATTGAATTATTAACTATGGTGAATAAGGGTTAATAATGATTATTAGGAATGAGTAGTGATTAATAATGATCATTAATAATAAATAGTAATAGAAAATAATTATTGAAGGTGGATAATGATCAATGGTGATTAGCAGTTGTGGATGATAGTTGATAATAGTCACCATTAATAAATAACAATTAGTAGTAATTATGAATGATATATGGTAGTGAATAGTGAGCGGTGATCATTAACAGTGAGTGATAGTTACTAATCACCACTAATAATAGGTGATGATCGGTGATTATCATAATAGATGATAATAAATAGTGGTTAATTGTGATGAGTAGTGATTGAATGTGATCAACAATAATATGTGGTAATGAAATAATTTATTAATTTTAATAAAAGAATGGATAAAATAATTTATTTATATCAATAAAATATTTTTATATTATAGGAATATGGGATTTTTGTATCTTTCATATAAATATTTTGAGAGAATATTAAATTAAAAATATTATTACTAAATTTTTTTAAAAATTTGAATAAAATATAAAAATTTCATTTTTTTTTAAATATTAAAAAAATTTAAAAATTTTCTGGAAATAATCGCGAGGTTAGTGAAAATAATGTGCAAGCAACTATAAAGACTTTTGAGGGAAGAAATGATGTTTTATTCAAATTATTTCAGCCAAAGGAAAGAGATGGTTTGAACCTTGAAAACGGCTCAACGAAAGCTACGAGTAAATGGAGAGGTACAAAGGCGATCATTTGCAGACTTCGGTTTCGGCCGAAACAAAGTGAGCCCATCGGGAGAGAGCGGAACATGTCAGCATTTAAAACTACAAAGGACAGCACGTTGAATTCGGCCCACAAACTACTTGCACAGCTTGCTGATGGAGACCGCCCCAAAAGACAACAAATGTTCATCCTTTGTCGAATTCTTTTAATTTGACCAATAATAGTAAGGGAATTCTAAGGTGCCCCAGGGGTTTCTAAACCCTGGGTGGTGTGGCACAATCTCATCCATTGAATGAGATTATCTAAGTCTTTGGTAATCTCATCCATTGGATGAGATTGTGACACATACCCAGGGTTTAAAACCCCCCCCAGGGCACTGTAATCTTCCCCTAATAGTAATCGTTCTTATATTTCTTTCTATTCTTATCAAATTATGATTCAAAATTAATTTATTTTTAAAATATTTAAATTCAACATTTAACTCTTCTAAAGATTTAACTGTAATAAAATTATTTTTATATTAATTTTAGTGAGAATTTATTTGATTCAAGTTATCTTTTACATTTTGTTCATATTTGAGTTTAGCTTTAATGATTGAACAAGTTAGAGCCTATTAATACATACCCAAAAATTTTTTTAAAAAATCAAGAATTTGTACAAAATAAAAATAAATGAATAAAAGGAAAAAAATTATACTTTACACATTTTTAATTTTACTAATTTTTACTTAATTTACTTGTATTTTTAAAAATTATAATTTTTTACCGATATTTTTGTTCATTAATACTTTATTTATCTAAATTTTTCCATTTAATTTTTCATGAAAAACTTCATAATAAGTGAAATAAGTGAATTGAGTAAAATCAAAAGTGGATAAAATATAATTATCTTATATTTATGTGAATTAATGTCAAAATTTTCCAATAGAGACTAAAATTTATGTTTTTATCTCTTTATTTTAATAATACATCTTTAAAAAGAAAAAAACTATTACAATATATGATATGTGCAAAAAAGATAATTAAAATTTTAATATTTGTAAATAATAAAATTTGATTATTATATATATTATTTTTCACGCTTGTGCATCACATGAATTGCAAATCTCTTTATTTTAATAATACATCTTTAAAAAGAAAAAAATCTATTTCAATATATGATATGTGCAAAAAAGATAATTAAAAATTTTAATATTTGTAAATAATAAAATTTGATTATTATATATATTAGTTTTCACGCTTGTGCATCACATGAGTTGCAAGTCTCTTTATTTTAATAATACATCTTTAAAAAAAAAATCTATTACAATACATGATATGTGCAAAAAAGATAATTAAAAATTTTAATATTTGTAAATAATAAAATTTGTATATTCTAGATATTAGTTTTCATGCTTGTGCATCACATGAGTTGCAAATTAACTTCTATCTAAATTGAAGATTATTTATATTAAAAGAGTTTAATATCATAAAAATGGAAAAAGGAAAATATAGTATTTTTCTTTTTATATTGTAGTTATATCCATACTGTTTCTATAACAAAAATAAAATATCTCATATTATTTCACACTTTTATAATATTAACATTTAATTTATAAAAAGAGTGAACATATAAAAATGCATAATTCTAAATAAAAAGAAAAGACAACGCATCACTTATAAAATAATAAGAGTTAAAATAGAATAGATAATTAATTAATTTGATTAAATAAAATCTTTAACTTATTTAAGATATTTTATAATGAAAAGAAATTATATTGTGTTACATTTTTAGGATTTAAGTATAAGATTTTGTGATATAAGCATTGAAATTGTAAATAATATTTAAAATTTGATAAACATTAATAAAATTTAAATAAATTGACTTTTAAATTAATTTTTTTTAAATGGAGTATATAATCCATTAATTCAATTCCTGCATACATTTTATATATATTTATAATTTTTTCAGGATAAAGGAATGATTTCCTGAATAAATTTTTCTTAAAGAACAATGTATTATATGGAGTGAATTAAAACAATAAATAGTGCCATTCTTTTTGCATGAGCAAGTGTACACTTGTTTTAAGATCAACCTAAAACAAAAATGATAATATTACAATTATATGATATTTGGAAAATAAATTACATGCTTTCTTGCTCTTTGTTGTCACTTTTCTCTTAAAGAGAAAACATCTTATAATCAAAATAGTACGAGGATGATAATTTTTTATATAATACTATAATTTGATACAAATATAATTCTTTTATTAAATTCAAATTTATATGCTAATTCATTTAAGAATTTAAAAATATTATTTAAAAATAATTAATAATTAAATTATAAATATATAACAAAGATATAAAATTTTTATTTTTAATTGAATAATAATAAAATTTTAATATAATATTTTATTAATAATTAAAAATAATTTTTAAAAAATAATAAATTATTAAATAAATTAATTCATTTTCACATATTTAATAAATAAATTACCCATACACGAATCACTGTAAAAGCATGGTTCTTACAAAAAGTGACACAAAGATATATGGAAGTAACCCAGCACGGTGAGAGTATCTCATTTCACTGGTTATTATGCTTTTGGTGATTAACCCACTCTATTCTATATGTTTTACATCACTAATTAAATTATAAGAATAATTTAAAAGTTTAAGAGTTATTTATAGTTTCGATTTTCCAATTATCGATTTTATTTATATTAATTTTGGCCCATTTTATGATACCTTATGGCTGGCTAGCTCTAAGCCATTGGATGGAGAAAATGAAATCTAAACCATTCACATATAAAAAAAAACTTTTAGTTTGAAAGGAAAAATGACAACAAGGGCAACATAGTTGCAAGGTTTTGAATTGACCCTAAAGTAGAAGATATGGTTATAAATGTAGTTTGCTGACATGGCATTAATATTGTGGGATTTGCCCCTGTTTGTCTGTTAGCCAGGACCCATAAGGTTAATAAACATTGATTGGTGCTTTCTATATTACCCATGGGGGTTTGGAACCCATGGGTATGTGGCACAATACAAGCCACTAGATGAGGAAAGTCATTGACTAAGTCAACTCATCTAGTGGCTTGCATTGTGCCACATACCCATAGGTTCCAAACCCCCATGGGTAATATAGAATTCCTCACATTGATTTGGAGGGCCACCTTTACATAGACTTTGCGGTCTCCACCAGAAGGATAATTGTGCAATAATGAAAGTGGAAGGAACAGCTTATTTATTATAACAATAAAGATGAAATCTCGGTGAAGATTAATGTAATAATAGTTGATAATAATATAATAAATTAATAAATATTCAGTGTCTTTGGATGTGTTTTTATTTTTATATTTTTAAAAATTATTTTAAAAAATTATTCTCAAAAATTATTTTTAAATTAAAAAAATTAAGATTAGAATGTAATTAATATTGTAAATAAGAAAATATTTCATTTAATTACAAAATTGACATATGAAAAAAAAGTTTAAAAAATAATTAAAAATTATTTATTTTTCTTATTTTTAAGTTATACATTTAGAGAACAATTTTTAATAATAAATTCTAAAAATAGATTGCCAAATAGGTTCTTTTATTTTTAAAAATAAAAAAATAAAATATTATTTTTAAAAATATAAAATAAATAGAGCCATTATTTTACCATTAATTATGCTTGTTACTTGTTGGTAACAAGAGGATGTGAACCGCTTATTTTTGTAAAACTATCAGGGAATAGTTATATTCTAATTGACAATAATAAATAAATTGAGACATATGGGAAATTGGGATAATAATAATGAATATTGATAATGAAATAAAATAACAATGAGGATAACAGTGAAATATGAAATAATAATAAGGATAAGAATAGTACAAATTAATGAAGTTGATAAAAATTAATTTGAAGAAAAAATAAAATAGTAGTAATAGAGTATAGATGAATCAAAGATAATAAAAATGAACGTTAGGAATTAAGATAGTAATAAATGGATATATCAATATTAATTAATTAATAAATAAATATATTAACATGTTTTTATATTATATATTATTTTTAAGACAAAATTAATTTATCATTTCTTCTTCATCTGAAAGATAAATTATGAAATAAAAAATAATTTTTTTATATTTATTAATCATCAATAATAAGTAATAAATATAAAATTATTGATTGCTCATTTTATTTATTATTTTAATATTAAATTAATTCTTAATAAAAATTTGAATTTAGATCTTTATCTATCATTAGAATTTACAACCACCTATTTATTTTATTCTTATAAAAATATTTTTAAAATTACATTTATATTTTTCTTTATATTTAGTCACTTTAAATCTATTATTATATCTGGGAGATTTTATTTTTATTTTTAATATCTATAAGTTTACAATTATTTAATTATTTTATTTTTATAAAAATTATTTTATTCTTATAAAAAATTTCTCAAATTATATTTAAATTTTTTCCTTCATCATCTTCTTTGAGATAAAAATTTTTATCTTTAATTTTAATATTGTAAGTATTTTTTATTATTATTTTTGACTTCTTGCACTTGTCCAATTCAAATTTTTTATTGTATAAATTTATTTATATAATTATTTTACTTTTTTATATTATTATTGTAATTTAATTTTTTATGAGTACTTTATTTCATTAGATTTTTACTTTTCAAGAAAAAATTCATAACTTAATTGGTTCATTAGTTTAATAGATTCTTGATGTATAAAATTAAAAAAAATATATTTTTATATATTTTAATTATTTCATGCTATTTAACAGAAAAATTATAATTTTACACAATTTTGCAGGAAATTATGGAAGGAAAGGATATATATGAATTATTAATTATGAAATTTACAAGTTTATAATTAATAATATATATGAATAGATCAATTTTTTATTGTTTGCATAAAAGTATTGAGATTAATAAATGTAATATTTTATCATTATTATTATTATTAAAAAATAAAATTAGAGTTAGATAAAAGTTAGGAAAATTATGATAGGCTTTGTAAACTTTTTGGTTCCAATTAAACATATGCTTTGATAAAGTATTTTTAAGGTACCATACAATAAAGAAAAATTCATATTTATCAAGAAGAGATAAAGATAAAAAAATTACAATATGAATTATTTATAATTAATTAATTGTAGAAAAATTATAATTTTATACTTTGTATTTATATTTCTATCTTTTTTTACATTTTTTATTATAATTATATTTATTTTATCATTTTAGGGGAATTGAAATATATTATAATACATATATATAAAAAGAAATATGAACCTTTAAGGGTTAGGGCCACCGTTAGAGGCATTTAACTAGGTGACAATTTAAATTACTCTAACCAAAAAAGGCAGATATAAAAATAAAAGTACTACCAGAAAAATAATAAATTAAATATATTTCAATTGTGCAATTAAATTTGATTGTACGAAATTATTATAAAAATAATGATAATTATATTACAATATTAAATTTTAATAGTTAAATGTTATAAAATAATAAATAATTATAAAAAGTAATAATATTATTTAATAATAGAATGAATAATATTAGATAAAAATAGATTTACTTATAAATAATAAAATAAATTTTAATAGTACAAATAATTAATAAAATAATAAATACAACATTTATTTTAATTACAATAAAAATGTGTTGATTTCTTCTCATTACACAAATTATTAATAAAGTGAATTAAAAGAATTTGATTCATTTTTTTGTTTAAAATAAATAAAATAAATAATAATAAAATATTCATTTATTTAAGAGAATTGGTTAAATCTCATCTCATTACTAATGTACATTGTAAAAAGCTCAAGATCAACTCATAGAGTAAGTTAATTTGTAATTCTCAAATTAATTTTGTGTCCAAATTAATATATATTTTAGGTTAATGAAATTAATTCTATGAAATTCATGATAAATTTGATAGAATTTATAATGACACAAATATAAATAAAATATGAATCATAAATGAAATAACATAAAATCTTATTTCTTGTATCAAATACTATTTAAAAAATATTCAAAAATAAAATGAAATCTTATTTTTAGTTATTTCAAATAAAGGATAAATATTTTTTTTCATTAACAGAAATACCTATAATACCTAAATTAATTTTTGTAAATAAACAAGTTTTTTAATCAAATATTTAATACTATAATATATTGATATGTGAAATTAAAATTTTATTCAGAAAATAGCTAACACTAGTTACTAATTATTGATTTTATATAATTAAATAATGGAAATAATATTTTAAAAAATTAATATGATACAATTTAAATTAATGAGCAAATATAAGTAAATATAAAACATCATTTTTTTTACCTAATCCTGATTTTTTCAACAAAAAGTGATGGAAACAATTGCTTTCTTGGTTTGGATCTATCAAGACTATCATAATTAAAGCTTCAAATGAAAGTTGACTTGGCAATTCCTTTAATCCATCCACTAATGACCATTTTCCTCAAATTGCAGGAAGAAATTATTGCAATTTTACCTTATTTGACTGACTATTTTGAAAAAAAATCTAACAAAAGATCTTTTAAATAGTAAAGGCATGAATGTTCCTTTATCCTATGTTTAGCATGAGAATGAGATTGAATCTATCACTCATATTTTGTGAGAATCCCTATAACAAAGACTTTTTGGGATTCCATTCAAATTCCAACATATTGTGTTATCTCATTCCATTTTGAACTTTCTATCTGGTTAAGGCAAAATTTAACAACTTTTGTGTTAAGTGTCAATCTAAATGTCCTTTGGGCTACAATTTTTTCTTTTGGTATTTGGAACCTTTGGCTTTATAGAAATAATAAAATCTTCAAGGATAACTAAGGAAGTTTT
This sequence comes from Sindora glabra, assembly GCA_020226215.1. NCBI lineage: Eukaryota > Viridiplantae > Streptophyta > Magnoliopsida > Fabales > Fabaceae > Sindora > Sindora glabra. The sequence continues at coordinate 83,837,782 of CM035228.1, forward strand.
GATATAATCAAGATAACTATGTCAAAGGTTATAAAATTTTGGGCTGTTATGGCACCTAACAAGATACAAACTCATTAATTAGTTAGGGAAGTTAAATGGGAATCTCATCTTATGGGTTTTTACAAGTTTAATATAGATGGTGCTGCTAGAAATAACTCAAGGCCAGTAGCTTGTTGAACAATTATCAAAGATAATAATGGCCATTAGGTAGTTGGTTGTTGTAGGGGATTAAGAGTTTCTCTAATTATAAAGCTGAACTTTGTGGATTGATAGATGACTTTGTCTTGACTTATAATAGGCAACTACTCCCATTAATTGTGGAGTTAGATTCCTTATCAATTGTAAATATGATTGTAAATAATATTAACTTATTTTCTGTTGATATTTACAACTTAATTAAAGACTGTAGAGATCTTATATGCAAGATGGGATCACTTGAAGTTAGGCACATTTATAGGGAGGCTAATTTTGTGGTAGATTATGTAGCCAAAAAATGCAAATACTACATATAATATTTTGAAAATTATGCCCTCGCCCCTTCAGGTGTTTTGCTGTATTTAATACCTGATCATAATGGTAGTACTATGTCTAGAACAATGTATATTTCTTAGTCTGTTATATATTTCCTATCTTTACCCAAAATTTCTTTTACCTTATTGACATAACCACCCTAAATTATTATTTCTTCTACATGTTATTACATGTGTCATGCCTTTTGATTGACTTATATCTCTAGGTTCCAAACCTTTAAAAGAGCCTAAAGTTACTGTCGCATTCACCATTAATTTTACAAATCAATGTATGCTTTCTATCTTTTTCATTTTCCTTTAAAAACAAGTGAGGTCTTCCTATATGCACCTAAAGTGGTTGTAAATGTGGTGAATGCTATTTAAGTACATGCATAATATATAATGATTAGATCTCTGCCAACCCACCCAAACCAATATATATATATATAAATTTTTTATAATTCAAATATCTATTAAATTTCTTTATAATCTAATTAATATTTAGATTAAATTTGAATTATGATAATTGAAAATGAATAGGACTAACTCAATTTGATTATATAAATTTATTTTTAATAATTTAATTATATATTATAAAAAATAATTATTTGTAATTATTGTTAATGTATAAAAAGTTTAATTTGATATAATTAAATATTTTATATATTGAAATATCTTATTATTTTTTAAAAGTATATTTTTATATAAAAAATTATTTTTATTTAAAATAATAATAAAAATAAAAATAATTAGATTTTTGAACCAGACCTTAAATCATGTATAAATTTAATAAAGTTAGGTCAGGTCAAAATTTTTAAAAATTAAATGGGTTAGGGGGTCAAGCTTAGGCTATCATATTTCATGTGATTATGTATGAAACACCTAATTTAAAATTTGATGACTCGACTCGTGTATATCTTTAATGTGGTGATTTGGTGGTAATTCTTCTTTCTCTTTTTTTATTTTCATTTTTTACTCACATTCTCTTATATATAAAATTAGGATTCAGAAATATAAATAAAATTTCATCTATATGAAAAATAGTATCAATAAAAAATAAAAATAAAAATATGAATATAAAACTATTAGTATACATTTATCTATCATAAATAAATAATATAATTTTATTCTCGCATTAAAAAAAAAGATATGAGAATATACACTTTTTAATGGAATAAATGAGTTAATAGTGCAACTTAATTTTCTTATAAAAAAATGAAAGTCAAAATAAGAGGTAAGATGTAATAATAACAAGGGTCATAAATTGTATTTTGAATTGATGCCAAATCCAAGCGTAGTTATATTACTTTCCAGTTTTGATGTAATTTGTAAATTTTAGAGTGGTATGAAAAATAAAGTATTTACTTGTTTCATCCAAATTTTGTTCTAAGTCAAGTTCAAGTTATATATCATCTAGACACATTGTTACTCAACATTTGATAAAATTTTAAGAAATAAATTAGTTCAAAATGAATTTAACAAAATTATTTTTAGGGAAATAAAGTTACAACAACCAAAAGAGTAAAATAATTACAACTAAGTATAATCAAAAGAAATACCAATAATATTATGTCATTTTTATAACTCATTTTAAATTGCATTTAATATCGTTGCCTTTTTATCTCAAAATTAAATGAATTCAAAGGAGTCGATTTCGATACTTGCACTTTGCGAACTTGTACATACATCTTTAATAATTTGAAATATAGTATTTGAAAATTGGGAGGGTGAAAATATTTTAAAATTTCAAATAAAAATTTGATATAATTGTTAAATAATTTATAAAAAATAGAGTGTAAAATTAATTAATTTACTTAATATTTTTTATACTAAAGCTATAGCCTAATTAAAGTATTTTAGAAAAATAAAATATATGATATTATATCTATACTTTTTTAGTGATATTAATATCTAAATCATAAGTAATAGAGGTAACATGAAAAAAAAAATGCAATTGAGTGAATAAACAAAAGAGAAATAACTTGTAAACTGTATATAAAGTGTACATGTTAAGCGAAGTTTAAATGATAGATCTTTCCAAATCCGGTTAATCCAACGGTTGTTCATGACAACTGGACCTATGGGACAATCCATTTCTGTTCAATCTAGTCAGAACGGCCCGTCTACCGACAAGTCCATACAAAAAATCAGCCCAATCACTCGGCCCATTCAGTACCCCGACTAACTGGTCCAGAATTGATCAGCCCAATAAGCATAGTTTGCTTCTAGAACCTTCACGCAAACGATGAAATCACACTTTGGGCGCGGCAATTCACCTTACGCAGTGTGAACTCTGATGTCGCGCACAAAGCGCGGTCTACACTCCCTCTAGAAGATGTATTTAATTTAATATAATTCCATTGTTTTGTTAAAAAATATTTAAAAAAATATTATATATATATAAATGAATGATATATCTTGATATTGATGATTAAAAAACTTTATGCTTAAAAATAGAGAAAAATAAATACTAATTTAAAATAGATGAAATTATTTTACTCACTTTTTATATTTAGTATTAAATAAATAAAACATTTTTATCCATCTTAATTTTTGTTAATTATATTTTATGAAAAATGTATTCTATAGAACAATTGGAGCTTATGGGTTCATTTGTTTTTCAGAAGATATTTTTATAGAAAAATATTATATTATACTCCTATATAGATAAAAGAGTAACATATTATCTTCATAATTTATCACTTAAAAAAAGGTACTTAGAGTCATAATAATGAAAAAGTAACTTACCTTTTTGAAAAATAAGAAGTTGGCTTTTACAAAATTTTCTATGTTTAATATGTAAGATATAAAATATTTTTTACTATCTTTAATAATTTATAACTATATTTTTAAGAATTTTTTTCATCAAAACATATAGAGCCTAACATTCTTTCAACTTTTCGTTCACATATACATAGATTCTTTGAACCATTTGTTCACATGTACATTTTTGGTTGGCTTATGAACTCACACTAATGTTATGACAAAACCTTATGTATAAAGGTGAAGGTATATTCATCTCCATCCTCATATTATTGTTGAAGTGGAACCGATTATTTTTAAAATTGACTTGAAATAGAGCCCTTTTCCATTGACTTTAAAACAAAGCTAATTTGCTTTTTTTTTTCCTAGTCACTCACCTCTTGGAACTTAAGTTGCCACTTGCATCTACAATTCAAACTACTATTGCTAGCCACAATAAACATCCAACATAGCCCTCCATAGCTCACAATGAGTAGGCTAAATTACCTTTGTCTATTATATTTTAATTCTCAAGTTTTAGTATAAATAGGAGCTAAGTCTTAGGTGTAATTCATTAGTTTTTCATATTAATATATTGTGTGTTTGAGAAAGAATTCTTCTTTTCTTATTATTTTGTATTCCAAGTCTAGCTAATCTAAGTAATGTCTAAGCTAGAATATCACTTTAGTAGAGGCTTCTAAACCTTACTAAAATTGTTGAATTCCTTCATCAAATCTATTTTAAGCCATTTGACATTAGAGTAACCTGATCTTTAGCACCCTACTATTTTGAAATTTATAAAAAAAATTGTAAAAACCTCATTAGAATTTGGAAAAAGTCACTAAATTTAACTTCTATTCACTATCATTTCATCAACATATAGTCCTTTTCTCTAAAATTTGATTCAATAGATCAATTTAGAAGGTTAAAAACTATAAGCTACAAAGTTTTTAGCTCAATCCAATGGTGTAAAAGCTTAAATCAACTACAACATTTTGTGATCGTTAATCTCACTTAAACTAGTAAACCAAAGGTAGAAGACAACCTAGTCAACATTGCCTGACATGTGTCATACCATATCTGCAATGCAATTTAACCCAAAGAAGCCATGTGTCATTGGTTGCCACATTATATTCTACCATGTCATTTGCTATATCATCATAAAACACCTTACCACACCTCAACCATATCATAATTTATTTCTTCCAAGTGAATAGAACTTTTGAAATTTATAAAATAGTCCTTATATTTGTTTAAAACTTTATAGGTTTCCTTTCGATTCTTCTAAAATTTTTAGAAACACCCTTATCCCTAGTTTTGGCATCTTGAATTCAATTTGATTATTTATTATTCCAATTTAATCATTGTAAAGTTAAAAAAAAAAGAAAGAAAGAGAAAAGAGTAGGAATGCAGAAAAAGAAAAAGAAGAGATAGAAAAGAAAATGCCTCTAAGAAGACAAGATTGTTAAGAACGTGATCTTTATGACATTTAGATTTAAGAACTTCAAGCTCAAATTGAATAACCACAAGACTAACTTAATACTTAGAACAATTGAAGAAATTGGCATCAAGGAAATGGCTTTAAATCAATTACTAACATAGAGGATGGTAACCTTTTTGGAGAATTACAAACAAGTAAAGATACCTTGTCTTTATCATTAAATAGTTGTAGACATCATTACCATTAAAGAACTTATAACCAACTAACCAATAGCCTTGAAATTAGATTGGATATTCTTGAATTTGAAAGAGGATTGCAACTAGATGATTTTATTGATTGATTACATAGAGTTGAATGTATAATTGACCTTAAACTCATTCTTGATAAGAAGCATGTTAAAATCATTGTCATCAAATTAAAGAAAAATACATTAATCTAGTGGGAAAATTTGAAATGTCAAAGAAAATGGGAGGGTTGATACTGGATCAAAATTTGGGAAAAGATGCAATAAGAACTCACATGTAAATATCTTTCCTATCAATATCACTAAGAAACCTTCATTAAGTTCTGTAATTTATGGCAAAGGAACATGATTATTGAAGAATATACATTGGAATTTGAATAGCTTAAATTGAAATGTGGTATCCAAGAACTCGAAGAATAAAGAATTGCTTACTAACTTAGACAATTAAACTTTGACATCCCAAATATCATGTCTTTGTAATAATAATTTACTATTGATGATATGGTTAAACTAGCCATAGAGATTAATAAATAAAATACAAGAAAGCTATTGTTAACCATTTTAAAGCCAAAGAAGCTGTAATCAGTTAAGGGAATCAAAATCCAATAGCCTTAATGATAAACATGCTTAACAGCTCCAAAGATGTTGCTAAGATTGAAAAAGGAAGCCAAAACAAGCTTACTTATTAACTTTAACACTCAAAGTGCTTCAAATTTTAAGGATATGGCCATGCTACTTCTAATTGTCCAAATAGAAGAATCATAACTATTGTTGATGGATAAATTCATAAAATAGTTAAGAAAAGTGAAAAAGAAGAAGGAAAATTTGATGAATATCTTGTCACAACTAATTATAAAGAATCATTAATGGTACTAAAAGCCTTCATACATTTATGTCTCAAAAGGAAAATTAGTTATGACACAACATCTTCCATACTAAGTGTACCTTTCATGGAAATATGTGTAACATCTTTATTAATAGTGGAAGTTATGAGAATGTAGTATCAAGCTACATGGTGGAGAAGCTCAGGCTTTAAACAAAAGATTATCCTCATCTATATAAGTTATAGTGACTAAAGGAAGGAAATGAAGTGAAGGTTATCAAAAGGTATCTTGTGTCATTTTCTATTAAGAAGAAGTATTAAGATGAGATATGGTGCGATTTCATCCCTATAGAGACTTATCATTTCTTATTTGGACAATCTTAGCAATTTTATTATCGAGCTATCTATAATGGATTTGAAAATGCTTATTCTTTTATCAAAGATGAGGTAAAAGTGAAGTTAACACCGATGCAACCAAATGAACTTACTAAAAAGTTAAAAAGCTTAGATCAAAATATCATCTTAGTTACCAAAACCTATCTTAAAGAACTACAAGAAGATGCCAACAAACGTTGCCTTTTCTTAGTTGTTGAGCAATAATGAAATCTTAAGTCTTCTCAAAACCTTCCAAGATGTGGTCCTAAAAGAAATTCCTCTTGGATTGTCACCAATAAGAGATATCTAACATGTAATTAACTTTATCCTAGCAGTTGTTATCTTAAACAAACTAGTTTATAGGATGAACCTTTAGAAATATGAAGAACTTCAAAGTGTAAGCCTTTGTTTAGTACCAGTATTATTCGTCCCAAAGAAAGACAGAACATGGAGGATATATATTGATAGCAAAGTAGCAAATAAAATTATCACCAAGGATCAATTTTCAATACCTTACTTTGACAACATGCTTAATTAGTTGCATGGAGTCACCATCTTCTAAAAAATTGACCTTAGAAGCAGATATCACCAATTTTGAACGTGTCTAAAAGGTAAGGGGAAAATTACATTTAAAACTCAAGATGATTTATGTGAATGGATAGTTATGCCATTTGAACTCTTAAATGCTCTTAGTATTTTTGTGCATCTCATAAACCAGGTATTTTGAACATTCATTATAAATTTTTTTGTAGCTTACTATGATAATATCCTACTATGTAGTAAAAATAAAAAAAAGCATTAGAACCACCTTTAACAAATTCTAAAAAGTTCTTGGAGATTAGAAACTATATGCTAACTTTAAGACATTCATTTTTTACTTTAAAGGTATCTTTCCTAGGATATATCATCTTTACTCAAGGTATTTAAGTTAATCTTAGTAAGATTGAAGCCATCCTTCACTGGCATGCACTAATTTTGTCTATGATATTAGAAGTTTTCATGGTTTTGCTTCATTCTATTAGAGTTTTACTAGGAATTTCAATTCCATTATAGCTCCAATCATTGATAGTATTAAAAAGGATAACTTTTAAAAGATAAATAAAACTTAATAAGGTTTTAAAGAATTAAAGAAAAAGCTTATTGAAGCTTTTATCCTTACTCTTTTAGATTTTAGTATGATATTGGAAGTTAATTGTAATCCTCTAAATGTTAGAATTAGCATGGTACTAAATCAAAAGGATATCTTATTACCTTCTTCAATGAAAAATTGAATGATATAAAGCTTAAATACTCTATTTATGACAAAGAATTCTATGTTATCATTCAAGCACTAGAACATTAGAGTCATTACCTCATCCCAAAGGAATTCATTTTATACTTTAAGCCTTGGAGCATTTGAATTTTTATTAGAATATTAGTCAACACCATATTATTTGGAGTGAATTCCTTCAATTATACCTTTTTCTTCTCATATATAAGTTAGGAACTTAAAATTATGTTGCTAATGCATTGAACAGTTGACATACCTTGCTTTCTTCTATATAAATTAAAGTGATTGGATTCTAAATAATTTAAGAATTATACAAAAGTGACCTTGATTTTGGTTTAGTTTGGAATTCCACATCTAATTAAGCTTACTAGCAATATTATTAACAAGATGGCTTTCTCTTTAGAGCTAATTTGCTAAGCATTCCTCCTTATTCTTTAGGAAATGTAATTATTTAGGAATCACATGATGAAGCATTAGTTAGTCATTTTGGAAGAGATAAAACTATAATTCTTATCAAGAAAAATTTCTATTGGCCAAAACTTGATAGAAATGTTTCCTATCATATTCAAAGATGCCAAACTTGCCACTTAGCTAATAGCATAAATCAAAACATAAGTTTGTATCTACCCTTGCTGATTCCTACTTACATTAGGAAGATATAAGCATAGATTTTGTCCGTGGTCTACCTCAAACTTAGAGTTAATAAGATTTTATCATGGTTGTTGTTGATAGATTCTAAAAAATAGGTTACTTCATACCATGCTAAAAAACCAATAATGCCACTTACATTATTGAATTGTACTTCTGAGAGTTATGAGACTTCATGGAATTCCCAAGGCTATTACATTTGATAGAGATGTAAATTCATAAGTCATTTATGGCAACCTTCATAAAAGAAGATAGGCACTAATTTCCAATTTAGTTCTACAAGTTATCCCTAAATAGATGGTCAAACTAAAGCTATCAACAAAAATTTAAGGGATTTTCTATGAAGATTTGTTAGAAAGAATCTTTGCCATGAGGATCTTGTGCTTGCCTAAATAGAGTTTACTTATAACAATTCCTTTGACCAAGCTATTATAAAATGTCTATTTAAAGTAGTTTACGGAAATTGCTATTATAATTTATCAAACTTCTCACCAATAGTTTCATCCAAACATTATAGTGCTCATGCAAATGAATGAGTCAAAGAGATCAGGAAGCTACATGAACATGTTTGAGAAAAGATAAAGTATCAAATTGATAGATATAAATTTTACTATAGAATTGCAATCCTACTTAGTCAATGGACATCAATCATAATAAAATTAATATATATAAAAATATAATGGCATTTTAAAATTATTATGAAATATAAGATGATTGTTTTTATAATAATTGACATCTATAGTTATAGGAAAAAGTAAGACGATGGTTGAAATAAATACTACTGTGTAAAGTTAATAAGAATGGAAAACTAAATGTTATCAGAAAGTGCAATAAAAGTTATTTATATAAATGTCATCTAAGAGGTATTTAAAGGTTATTTGGAAAGACATTTAATATTTACATGTTAATTTTTTTTATAAATTGAAGGTAATTAAAAGTCTTATTGGGTAGTGTAACCGTTATTTGAAAATCTTACATGTAGTAGACTTCAATTTTGAGTTAATAATTGGCATTTTTAGTCTTTTCAATTTCTTATATATCCCATTTTACCTATCATTTGAAAGTATTTTAGTGATATCCTAACTTTTGTTGTCTAATTTGAGTATATTTTTGAGGAGGTGGAAAATAGGTCCCTCAACATTTTATTAACACTTTTTCTTTCATTATTGTATTTGATTATTACATTTATATTTGTCAGATGAAATGGAAAGGGAACCAATTTATTTTTCCCTAAATACACATTGGAATACAATAGAGTCTAAGGTATCGCTTACATCCATGATTTACCAGGTTTGAAGTGATATAGAATTGTCATTGAGTTTGAAAATGAAATTGGAAGACCAAAAACTTCCTTTTTTATTTTTATGTAACATAGTTGTAAATTTGTATTTATTGATGTAATGATATATAGAATGAATAAAATTATAAAATAAATTTTTTATCAACATTTTCTTTTTCATATTTTTGTATATTCAAATTTAATGTGTTGATGTTTGTATATCTATGAGAAAATTTGTAGGAAGAACATATAACTTATCTTTATTTGCTTGTATAGTTAGGTTCAATATATTAATATTGTAAATTTGTAGTTGTTGATATTTATTAAAATTATGAAAATATTTATCTATTAATTTTGAAATTAGCCTTTTCTTCAAACTTAGAAAAATTAATATAATGATTTTGTACAAAATGATGTCAATTGTTTAAAAATAATTGATGTATGAAAATAGATGACAATTTCTATATTAAAATCAATACGGTATGTTTTAATTAAAATGACATTACTTTAATATAGATAATAATTATTGTAACTAAATTAACATTTGATAACCACACTAGTTTAACTTTAAATATTTCCATGTCATCTGTTATTATAAATTGATATAAAATATGATAAAAAAATTACAAAAGCATTAATACGAGTGCAAAATATAAGATTATTTCACTTTAATGCCATTTGTAAATTCATTATTTTTCCAACATGAAGTTGTGTCTTATGAACTTTAGTAGAATTGCAAAGTGCAAGTTAATCTACTCTTTTGTGTAAATAAGGTATATCTAGCAAATATTTTAAAGTTTTCATTCTCTATATATCTTAACTTAATATTTTAGTATAGATGTGTCGGTTTGCTTTTCTTAGGTCATTCTTAATATATTCAATTTAGGATATCAAGTGTTGAGATTATGATGCTTACTAAAATATTTTTTATCTTTATTAGTTTATAGACATGCTTTATAACCTTTAGCATGAAATATATTACATGCAAAATATTCTTTGTATATAGAAATGTTTTGGCTTTAGGTAGATATAAAAGTACTAACAAGAGTATAAAATATAAGATTATTTCACTTTGGTGCTATTTGTAAACTTAGTATTTCTCTAATATGAAGTTGTACCTTATGAACTCTAGCAGAATTACAAAATGCAAGTTGATCTACCTTTTTTTATGTAAATAAGGTACACCTACCAAATATTCTCAAGTATTCATTCTCTGTGTGTCTTAAATTAATATTTTAGTATAAATGTGTAAGTTTACTCTTCTTAGATCTATTTTAACACATTCAATTTAGGATGTTAAATGTTGAGGTTATGATGCCTCACTAAAATATTTTTGATTTTTATTAGCTTAGGAACATGCTTCATAACCTTTAGCATGAAATATATTACATATAAAATATTCTTTATATGTGTTTATGGAAATGTTTCAGTTTTATATAGGGATAGCTTTAAAAGATGGCTTTTTTTTGGATAACTTGAGTTGCATTATGTCAATATATAAATTTATATATATTTTATGGATGACTACTATATAGATATATGAATATTTATATGTTCTATGGTTTATTTGAGAATGTACAAATTTATATGACATAAAGTTTAGTTAATATTCTTTTGTATATAGTTCTCACTATATTGATTAGTCATGGATCAAAGTTGGATCGATACTAATTAGCTCAGCATTAAATATGAAAAATAAGGCTAATAATTTCATTAAATTTGCAATTGCTTATGGAAGTAATGAATTTAGTAATGATGTTATATTTTATCCTTGCCTTAAATATTGTATTATGAAGAAGGTGACAATCATACATATATACAAGATCATTTATTTCAATTTAGTATTGACAATGGGTATAAGTAATGGATATGGCCCAATAAATGTAAATTGGGTAGCATACCTACTATTCATAAAGATAATGATTTCAATGATCGCTTAGATGATATAATGTAGATGATATTATAAATTATTTTATTGAGTAACCACAAGTTCTCAATACCTTATTAGGGATGTAGAAAAGCTATTGTATTTGAGTTATACTAAACATACATGCTTATTTTCCATATTGAGATTGTTTAACTTGAAAGTGGGGGAAATAAGTGAAGTGATAAGAGTTTTATGAAATTGCTGCAATCATCGAAAGACATACTAAAGCAATGTACTACTGGTTCATGCTTATGAGGCTAAAAAAATAATATTTTTAATGGATATGGAATATAAGAAGATATATGTCTACCTTAATGACTGCATGTTATAACAAAATAAGTGCTTTAAGTGTCCAAAATAAGGGACATCCTATGATGAATTGAAGAAGTATGATGGCAACGTTAAGGAAGGGATATTGGCTAAGGTGTTGTGATATCTTCCCATTGTACTAAAGTTTATCTCAATGGAGAATAATTAACTCATTATTTTTCAAATTTAATAGTGAATTAAAAAATTATAGATTTGCATTTTGTATTGATGAAATGAACTTTTATAGTAATATGAATAATAAACATAACACATAGCCTATAATGTTAATGATTTACAACCTTTTTCTTTCATTATGCATAAAGTAAAGGTATGTAATATTAACATTGTTGATATTAAGGTCCAAGTAATAAAGAAATGATATAGATGTCTTTTTAACACATTGAAGACCAACAACTTATATGGAATTAATGCTTAATTGAACTTGCAAGAGATGATCATACAGGAGCATCTAGCATTGAAAAAAGATGTTAACGTACTTACTTGCCTTCAATTTCTTATATCTTGTTTAGGAAAGAGAAAAGATGTTCTATAAATTTCTAAGTAAGGTTAAAGTGTCCTATGGCTATTTTTCTAATATAAGAAGTCTTGTTTTAATGAAAGATCTAAAATTAATTAGTTTCAAGTTTCATAATTATCATGTTTTGATGCAACCACTTCTATCGATTGCCATTTAAGGAATATTGCTTAAACATACAAGATAAACTATCAAGAGGCTTTGTTTCTTTTCTAATGCAATATGTGTTGAAGTTATTAACTTAGAGGATTTGGATAACTTGCATAGGAATGTTATCATGATACTATGCTAACCTAAGATGTATTTTTTATCCTCATTCTTTGCCATTATGGTGCATTTGGTGAGGGAGGTAAGACAATGTAGTTTGATTTACTTAAGGTAGATATACTTAATAAAGCATTGCATAATGATTTTAAAAGGATAAATACATAATTAGAATAGGTTCGAAGGAAATATTGTTGAGGGAAACATTACTGAAGAAGTTATTAAGTTTTACATTTTATACTTGTCAAATATAGACACTATTAGGCTTTTTAAGCCTCGCCATGGGGGAACAATTTTAAGGAAAGACACATTAGGAAACTAAATGTAGAGCACAAACCATGTAATATAGGAATAAGCACACTTTTATAATCTACAAAAAAGTGAAGAGGTTAAGTCTTACACAAATGAACATATTACTCTTATAAAAGAGCTTTGTCATGGTAAGAGTGAGAAGTAAATACAAGATGAATATAATCATACATTGGTCATGTGGTTCTATAATCGGATAGGTAACATGATGATCGAAACATCGAGTGTCATTTTTGAGATTATATGATAGTCGACTAATGAGCTTTGCATGGATATTATATCTTATAAGGATATGACATCAATGGTATTCATTTTAAACTAAGAAACAAGATAAGAGAAGCACCATGCAAAATAATGGGAGTCACTTTAGTAGCTTAAATAATATATATCTCCAGTCCCAAAGACAAAAACCTTATTTATGCTATGATGTCATATTACAAGGTCATTAAAAACGTATAGGAGCTCAACTACATCCAATTTAGGGAGCTTATCTTTCGATATAAATGGGTAGAGAATAAAAATAGCATTTGAGTTGACGAGCCAAGATTCATGTTAATGGTTTTTAGTAAAGAGAGTTATAAAAAAAAGTAATTCATAATGACATTCCAAGCAAAACAAGTTTTTTATACGTCAGATTTGATTGATAACAAGTGATTTGTAGTTTTTCAAAGGAAGAGGCAAATTGTTAATAGTGAGAATGAAAAAAATGTAGCCACTAATGTTAAAAACATACCTTATTTCTCATTGAAAGTGCCTCTAATTATTTATAAAGGCAATTTGGAAAAGTTTTATGTGGGGAAGGGATATTGATTGATAATCCTTCTAAATAATTTTTCTATACCAAAAGTTCAAGATATTATTTTCCTTTTTATTTTAAGTTATGCTTACATATGCAATTGCTTCTTAATTTATATAATAGGTTGAAATATATATTTGAATAATGTAAGTCTCATTTGAGAGATGCACAATAATGAATTAAACATACTGAGAAAGAATGATATCTATGATAAATTAGAAGGTAATTTTTCTTTCATAATGATAAACCTTTTCTTTGAAGTTATTGTAACATTCAAATTTTCATTTCTTTATTTTATTTTATTATAGTTTAAAACTCTGGATCTAGGCTATTTAGTAGTGCGACTCATAAGATATTCTCTTATCACATGTCTAAGTGTCTAAAATTAATGTAGAGAGAAAATAGGGCTATTCTATCTATTATGAATTACATATGCTGAATTTAGAATTATGTACTGTAATTAAGATGAAATATACATTGCTTTTTATTCAGTATAGGGTTTGTATATATTATAAAGTTGTAATATTGTGGTTTTAAGAGATTTGGATGTATTTTAGGTTGGAAGTAGTTGTACAAAATGAAGAGGGTGTAGGGAACTAGATTTTAAATTTTTTTCTAAAGTGATATATTAAATATTCTATGTTGGCTAATAAAATAAGTTGATGTTGAAATATAAGTTTCAATAATGGTTATCAATAAAAAATTGCCATCTTTACATTTCACTAGTTACTAAGTGGTGTGACTTATAAGAAATGATGATAGTTTATTTTTTTTAGGTAACCGATGTAGTATTATTTTTCTATAATGGTTTTGTAATTGATGTTTTAAAATATTTATTATGATGATCAATAAAATGACAATACGAAATCAATATTTAATCCTTTAAACAATTGACGTCCATCTACAATTTTATAAGAGTGAAAAGTCAATGTGAAAAGCACTAAAAGAAGATCACATTAAAAGAAGGAGATTAGGTTTGGATCTATATTCGAAAAGAAAGTTTTCCTAATCAATCCAATGCTAAACTTTCCCTTAAGGCAAATGGATCATTTCAAATTGAAGAAAGGATAAATGATAATACTTATATGATTAAGTTACTAGGTAATTATAAAGTTTTAATTACTTTCAATATAGCTGATTTATCTCTTTATTATGAAGATCAAGTGTAACTTGAGGATGAATTTTCTCCAACTAAGGGAGAATGAAGCAAAATTGATTATTTTTTAAAACCAATTTCAAACAGAATCTTTTTCCATCAACTTGAAATGAAGCCAACTTGCTCTGATTTTTCTTAGTCACTCATCTCCTTGAACTTAAGCTACCATTTGCATCTACAACTCAAGCTGCTACTACTACTACTACTAGTTGTAATAACCACCTAACATAGCCTTCTATAGCTCACAATGAATAAGTCAAATTAACTTTGTTTATTATATTCTAATTCTGAAGTTTTAGCATAAATAGGAGCTAAGTTTTGGATGTAATTCATTAGTTTTTCATATCAATGTATTGTGTGTTTGAGAAAGAATTCTTCTCTTGTTATTTTGTATCTTAGGTCTAGCTAACCTAATCGATGTTTAGAATATCAGCATCGTGAGATTCTAAACCTTATCAAAATTAGTGAATTCCTTTATCAAATCCCCTCCAAAAACAATTATTTTGTTTCACAGTGATATACCTTGTCATTGGCACCTAGCTAATTGGCTATTTTTAGAGAAAACAATTACCAAAACTTTAATGATTGGGATTTTTTTAAAAGAAAAATCCAAAACTAGTTGTGTCAATGGAAGATTGAAATAATTGTATAAAAATACATGACAAATTGTAACCTCATTTTTCTCAAATATTTAAACAAGAGAAATTTTTGGAGGATTATATTTCCAAAATTTTACAGCATCTACACTATTTATGTTAAAATAATGTCATTGTTAATTATAAACTAAGGTTAACAGAAAATTAATTTGTTTATATGTGATATTCGTTCCTATAATTTTTTTAAAAATTTATTAGACATTGTGTTGTTCAAAAATGAAATTCAATGTATACATATAACTTTGCTTAAAACCACTTACTTTATATATATATATTTTTAAACCAAAGCAACTAAAACCCAAAATAAAGAAAATTGCAATAAAGGAATCGAGCGAATCCTTGATCAGATATTTGAAATGAAACTTTTAAGAATTCATGAACTCCTGTAAGATTATGATTGGTCAACCAATTTGCACACACATTTTCTTCCCTATAAGTATGTAATATTTTCACCTTCTAGTTCTGCTTCAAGAGCTTCTGAATGATTTGAAGCAACTTTAATTATAAATTAGATTAGATAATGCTTAGATATATACTCAAGATTTTATTAATTTTCACAAAGGTTTAAATGTAATATTTTTTAATAAAAATTTCGTACAATTTATTTACATAAATAATTTTGTAAAAGTTTTATGTGCAATAAATATACAATAAACGAGACCACAGAAGATTCGGGCCGTTTTCGTAATTAAGATGGAGGAAGACCTATGGATTATCGTTGAGATGGGGCCGGGGCAGGGCCGTTAAAGACAGATCGGCCTCACATTAAAACGCCAAAGAGTCTAGAAATTGAACTGAGAACCCAAATGAAAGTTACGGTGCTGAAATGAAAGGAATCAAACACCGGCTTCCATGGAAAGTTCTAGAAAACAATTAATGTTTGGTTTTTTCTTGATATTTTTGTTAGGTGGTATTGGTTATTTGTGAATGCTTAAATTACGAATCAGTAAGTCGGTGAATCAATGATAGAAGAGTTTAATAATTCGAGAAAGTCATACGTTGAAATATATATTACTAGCTTTTAACCCACGGATTTAATTAAATTAAATTTAATTAATAATAATTTATAATAAAAATTTAAATTTTAAATTATAAAACATTCAAACGATTAATTTAAAATTTATAATTATATTTATGTCATTTAAATATTTATAAAATTCACATAATTATATTCAATTTAAATAATAAGAGATACTATATTTTTTTAATTCATTACTAATCATTAAAATTATCATATTATTGTAATGTTACATTAATTGATTATAGTTATCATATGTAGATAAATGCATATATGATCAAATATTATAACAAATGAAATTTAGAAAAATAAGATTAAATTAAACATAAAAAAAAATAACATTAATTTATATGGAATTTAATGTATCAATATTGATCTTTAGCTTTTGTATAAATGCATATCATGATAAATAATAAAGATAAAATATTATCTAATTTAATAAATATGAAAATGAACAAAGAAACATAGGTTACTAATTGAAAATCACAATTTTTGACTTAATTTCTCCTGAGCATTCCCAAAGCTATTATAGCAATTTTATACATGGTAGCAAAGCTAAAGTTGATACAAATAACAACAGAAATATTCATTAGGCAATCAAGGACCTGACCTATTTGTGTGAGCCTGTTTTTTCTTTTCAAAAATTGAAATTACAGTAAAGTACATAAGAAGTTTGAAAAAAATATGTGGCACCAACACATTTCCTAGTAGGCCAATCAAGCAAGTACGTAGTAACAGCTAGCACATTGACCTTACAGTAACCTTGAAGTATTCATTCTTGACTGAGGATGCAAATCACAATTCAATTCAAGAATTGTGAAGGTATCACATCGCCGCTGAAGTATTTCACAGTAATCAAATCACTCACACCAAACCCAAACAATTTTCTCCCAAGAAAAATTGATGCAAGAGGTTTTTGCATAAACATTTTTTGGAAATATAAATGAAACAGAATAAATTAGATTTTATATCTTAATTAGAGTCATAAAAATTTCAATTTAAACAAAAATAAAAAAAGAGGAGAATAATCAAGCTAAAATATAAAATCGAGAAGAGGATGGGACTGACCAATTGTCATGGTTGGATGAGAATTTAAGCAAACAAACCCAAATTCCAGAATAACAGTATGAACAGCGGCAATGACCCAGAGCTTATCATCATTAACGCCTTCATCAAAAGCTTCCCAAAGCACCCATTTGAAAAGAGGCTTCGAATACCAATTCCTTACACCTCTATTAGACTTATCAACAATCACATCAAAAAGTTTAGATATTTCCCCTTGTTTGGCGTCGGAAATCGTGCTGGCTTCTATTCTAAGAAGAGCATCATCCATATCAATCTCATGCCAAAATATATCAATTGGAGTCATAAAAATTCCAATTTAAACAAAAAAAAAGAAAAGAAAAAAGAAAGACAATCAAGCCAAAATATAAAATCAAGAAGAGGATGGGATTGACCAATTGCCATGGCTGGAAAAAAAATCTAAGCAAACAAACCTAGATTCCATAATAACAGTGTGGATAGCAGCAATGACCTAGAGCTTATCATCATTAACGCCTTCGTCAAAAGCTTCCCAAAGCACCCATTTGAAAAAAGGCTTCGAATTCCAGTTCCTTGCACCTCTATTAGACCCATCAACAATCATATCAGAAAGTTCAGAAGTTCAGATCTTTCCCCTGTCTGACATTGGAAACCATGCCGACTTCTATTCCAGGAAGAGCATCATCCATATCAATCTCCGTCCAACTGAAAAGAAGGTAGAGAAGAAGAAGAAACCCTAACGAAGAACTTATTTTGAGAAGAAGGAGAAGGCTCGACGAAGTTGAACACTCGAGCCTATGAGTGGAAGCCACGTGCACGCAGAAAAGGAAGAGAAATGCCTTCTAATTGATAAATGCGGTGCGTGAAAATAACTTGCGTGGAGAGATTTATAAGCTAAAAAAAATTGAAATCTAAAATTATGAGTAATATATAATATATAGATATAGATATAGATTATAAATTCATTGCTTAATATCAATTTTTTAATTTTCTTATTTTTAGAAAAATTACAAATTTTAATTAAATGCACTGAAATGATTTTTCAAAATTATAAAAATATGTATTGATATGAAATTTAAATACATATTAAATATAATCTTTATTTTTTACTTAAATTTAATAAATTAATTAATACAAATGTTGATTACATTCTTGTAATACATCACTCTCATCACTATCACTATCTAGTTAGCAAAAGATAGTTTTTTTTTGGCAAACTTCCTTTTTTGGGTTGCTAAGAGTCAACTTGTAGAGAAAATTTTTCCTTCCAAAATTTCTTTTCTTCTTTCCTATGTCTCTCTTATAATTTCTTTTTACATTGGTTTTTTTTTTATCTACTTTTAAATTCTATACATTTATTATATTGACTTCTCAATTAACTTGACTTTTCTTTATATGAATTTTTTATTTTGTTTTCTACTTTCTTATTCTTATATTGTTTTCTAGTTTATGTATCATTTCATTTTTTTTATATATATTCTACTACATATTCTTGTTTTTTTTCTTTTTATTCACTCTAGCTCAAGCATCATGATTACTAATATATATATATATATATATATATATAACATCATATATTTTATTTTTATATTAAAAATATAAATACATTTTAAAAGAGTTTACTTTTATATTAAAAATATGCATGCATTTTAAAAGAGTTGAAGTTTTAATTTTTAAGATATAAAATATTAATTAAATTAATTATATATTTAATTTTTAACAAAAATAGACAAAAATTAAAAATTAAATTTATTTATTCATTTATATTTGACCAATATTTTATTGATATCAATTTTCAAGTGTTATACTTCGAATTAGATATATCTCAATGGAAAGTTTTTTGGATTGTCATGACTTTCATACAAAAAGTATTAATTTATTTCTAATTGATGTATCTTAAAAAAAAGTAAAACCTTTGATATAAAAATATCAATTCAATACATATTTTATTTTTTTTAAAATTAAAATCAAATTACATTTTGCAAGTATTTTTTCATATATCGAAGTTCAATTATATCAAACATGTTTTTATTTTATTGCTTTACCATCTATGCACATATTTTCTTCTTTTTTTAAAAGTTTTATTGCTTTATATTCACACAATTAACATATTTTAAGAACATAAATAAAAAGTTTCAAAATTTTTATGAGTTTGAATTTGATGTTTCAATCAAATCTTCACAAGTGAAAATTATTTTTATTAAATGTGGCTTAGGTGGTTTAAATTATTACGATTATCTTTTGCCATAAATTTATTTTTTTATAAAAAATAATTCATAAAACTATATCAACATTATATTTTTGATTTTGACACATTGCTGGTTACCATCGCTTTGCTAACAAATTTCTTCACGTATTTAAGTAACCATTTGACGCAGAGGCAGAAGCAGGATAGTGAAGGATGGGGAAACAAGATAAAAAGGTGGATTGATCTTCTGTTAGAAAACAGGGAAGTGTTTTCTTATCGAAAACTTTTAAATGATATTTGATTTTTTTTTTTGAAAGTTGTGTGCTTTTTTTAATTCAAAATTTAATTTCTGTTTATACCACTTTTACTATTATATATAAAAAAGAAATATCTCGTATTATAATAAAACTTGATTCTTTTGTTACAATCTTACATCTCCTTTATATAGAGTGAAAAATACTTGATCCATGAGATGCTTAGATGTGACTAAAATCTTAAACCTTCCAGGAACTTGGGCTCTTTACACTACAAATTTAATAAATCTTTCAAAATATTGCTAGATAGTATAACAACCTTTTAAAAAATTATAATTTTATCTTAATAACCCTAAGACAACCTAAAATAACTAAAGTCGCTAAAAATATTAAATATACCCTAGGAAAATTATTCTATATTAAAAATCAATACATAACATTGATTGTTTTCTTTTTGAAGAATTCTTGTATACTCCAATTATATTATATATTTTTAATCATAATTAACAAATAAAAGATAATTATCAATTTAATTATCTATTTATCAATTTTATGGAGTCTAAGAGATTGAAAATTATAGAAGTTGACACTTATCCTTCATTCATTAGTTATAATTAAAAATATGTAATATAATTAAAGCATAAAATAATTTCTCTTCGTATATTTTTTTTATAATAATAGGAGTAGTTAAATCATTAAACGCATATACGTAAAAATTAGGAATCAAACTTTGAAACAAAAAGATATAAAACTGTGAAGAGATATTGGATGTGACTTGAATCACAAATAATTTCTCTTCGTATGATAATAATAAGTGGATCATTCATGCAAAACCAAACTGTATACATAAAAAGGGATCAGCGACGTAAAAGCCCCTACGTCACTTGTTTGTGGGAGATTAAAGCTTGTAAACACATCAGCTCAATAGCCTTACCACATAGTTACCGTTAATATTTAATATCATCTTCGCCGAGAATTTGGTACATCTAAAGTGCGATATCCATCTCAAAAAATAAAATAGATAATCATATTTATTGATAAAAAAATTAAATGTTAAAAATTTAATAATTAATAAGAAATTATTAAATAGTAATTTTTAATTTATAATTATCTCATTTTTAATATTTTCATTAATAATGGTGATAATTTATCTTAATATTTTAATATTTCCTAATTATTTACCTCTTAGTGCTTGTGGCTTGATTGCACAGCAGCCCTGTATCTCTTAGTGCAATGGTGCACTGCGTCAATAGTTGATCGTAATTTCTCTATTAAAAGAGAGAATTTGGAATATAATGTGAGGAAATTATATACAGATGAAAAAATATGGTTTATCTGTCGAATCATAAATGAAAGTTAATTTATGTTTCATCTTACAAAGAGCAAAGGATTAATTATTTAATTGATATATTACAGATATGAGTTCATTAGATGAACTTCAGTTAATGACTGTAGCCTAATCTTTAAGAGTTCAATTTCCCCCCGCTTCAAATTATGTGTGTGAAGGGGAAATTGCAATATTTTCACCTGATTTATTATTTCCGTTCTTTTAAATCTTTCGTTATTTTTAATTTAGGTAAATTCTCAGTTATTTTTTAATCCTTTTTATTTAAAATAAAAAACTCAGCATAGAGCTCTTTGTATAAGATTCATTCTCTCTTTCAATATACATGCAAGATAGGAAGACAATGAAAGTTAAGCCCAGCTACCATCTACCAACTCGACTTTGGTTAAAGTAAAATTTGCTTAATCAATCAACTTGTGCTGAGGACATGATCCCAAGGTCAGTCTACTTATTTGAATCAAATCAACTAATTTATAAAAGCATGATCCATTAACTTGACTCATTTATAAGGAAAAAAATCTGATATTTTTTTGCCTTACACATTTTATAGGAAAATATAACTTACCTCCAAAGTTAGTTTAGTCAAGTGATAAAATTATTGGTACATAAATTTTAAAATGTTACATAGATCTCATAAATGTTGAATAAAAGTAAAACTAGTAAATTTATGAGGTAAATTTTATAGTACTTCAAAAATTCTAAAATTTTGTAGTAATGCAGTAATTTTAGAATTTATTAAATTAAAATTATTTTATTATATTTGTTAAAAAATAAATAATTATAATTAAATAATTTCAATCCAACAATATAAAGAAAAGAGGCAATTCAATTGAATTGTAACTTACGTAACTTATAAGATTTTTCTAGATAAGGTTTTATTGGAAAAGTTTCAAAATAACTCCAAACAAATAGATCATTTGACATAAAGGAAAACATAAATAAGTACAAAGTAAAAAGGGGGGGGGGTCATGTTTAATTTATGCAGCTCTTCTACATACACAGAGAAACATCTTAGAAATTGTAATCTAAATATAAGTTAATCAATAAAGTTAATTAAGAAAGAAATGAATGAGAATTATGTACAGCTTGAGTTTGTAATTAAATGGATATAACATGAGTTGTACAAGTGAGGGTTATTACTTCTTTAACTCAAGTTTGTGTGGTGAAGCTAATCATAAAGAAACATATCCAAATCATATGCAACCAAACGATTATTTTTATTGGCTATGTATTTTGCATTTGTATAACTATACAAACAAATTCTAAAGTTATATTTAAAATAATTAATTAAAATTTTTTGGAATATTTTAGAACATTATTATCGAAGAAGTTTTGTTAATTTAGACGAGTTATTATTTAATTAATTCGATTTTCTTGTTTAATTAAAAATGCGTAGATTACTTGTTCCTGAATTCTATTTCTATTAAATATAAACTCTAACAAGAAATACATAACGGAATGAGACAGAAGAGAAAGAGAAATAGGAAATTGGGTCCTACAGTCAATTTTAATAGTTTTATTATTTTATTTTATTTTATTTTTCCACCCAACAAAACTTCGACGATAATGTGTACTTTTTGCTTAGTTTTATTTTAAGCCATACCTCTGAGATCATACGATTATATATTCAAGTATAGGTAATCCTTAATAAATGGAATCATATAATTTTCATTGGTTTGGATTTTTACCTTATGGATCTATTCCAGTTTTAGATGTAGTTTGAACATACTTTAGGATTATTACATATTATTAATATTATTTACATGATAAAATATTGTAAACATAAAAAAAACAAAAAGAGGGAGTCCGAAAGCTTAATATCATATTGCATTATAATCCCTGGAACTTATATATATATATATATATATATATATGTATGAGATTGCCTACTTTCACATTTATATGTGGAGATTAGTAATTTTTAATTTTTTATTTGAAAGAAAAAATCATAACACTAATGATAATAAAGTAATAAAGGACATTTAAATAATTTTAATAAAAAATATTAATTTAAAATATTTGAATTAATTCCATTTGTTCTTTCTCACTCCCACAATAAATATACCCACTAAATTAAGAAATTGGTGGGAACAGCAAAATGATTATAATTTTTTTATTTTATTATTATTAAATTGGTAATATTATTTTTTAATTCAAATAAAAAATTTGGTAACCTCATATGAATGTTAGCATATATTTACCTGTAATTTTACTAATCGTAATATTTGTTAAAAATTTTTAATTATCATTATTTTTTAATACTGTATCTTCTTATTTACTAAAAATGTAAAATATTTTATGGTGATAATAAATTAAATTTAAACAGTTAAATGGAGAAATGTTAATTTTATTTTGTGTGTAAAGGATAAGGTCTTGATTTTATTTAAATTTTTTTTTTGGGTTGAGTGGAGATTGATTTTATGAAGTCAATAAAGTAAAATTATTTGCAGCGCAATCAATCGTGATCACAGTTGAAAAGTGATATTTAAACATAAATTTATCAATTGAATATAAAATTATGAAATAAATTTGCAAAATTTAATGTTTGATTTCAAATTCTATTCTCAGTGTGTAAAATATTTTTATTTTGATAAATTCCAAGAAGAAGTTGAGAAGCAATGTAGAAGGGTCCTGGCAAATTATGGATGAGACCTAGATTAGTAAATAATTATCCATGGATCAATTATTCATGCCAAATAATCAAAGTCCATTTTTTTTGGTAATTTAGTCAAAGCCAAAAGTTTTTAATCTTAGTTTATGTAATATTAGTGGATCCATGACGCAGGACAAATGAGCTAATCGGCCTTTGTCTAATCCACGATGTTTTAGAATTTTGGGTTTAATACAGACACTGAAATTCTCTTTTAATTCTCAAAATATTCAATTTATATGAATTTCATTCTCAAAATAAATTTTTTTCTTAATTTAATTTATAAAATTTTAAATTTAAGTGAAAATTTTAATCCCTCTCTTAGATAATATTTATCAGAGGAATCGAAATTTTATTTGAATTTAAAATTTTAAAAATTAAATTAATATAAATCTTATTTCTAGAATAAAGTTTATACAAATTAATTAATTTAAAAATTTAAACAAAATTTTAATCCAATTCAAAGAACTAAGGTTGGCAATGAGACTAAAATTTCATGCTCGCGCGTTTCATTCAAAAATAATTTACCGATTCCTATCCTCATATTTGTATGTATAGAGAATTTTGGATAGCCATTCGCATCTTCATTAAATGTTTGAATTTTGGTATCTATGTTTATTTTTTATTTTATTTAAATGATACATATTTATTCATATTATATTATTATTTTAAATAAAAAAATTTATTTGTAACAATAAAATACTAGAGTATGTTTATTTATTATTTTTGATATATTTTTTATTTTTACATTTTAATAAAAATAATTTATTTTTAAAAATTATAATTCTAAATATATAATTTAAAAATAAAATAATAAAAATAAATTTTAAATATTTTTAACTTATTTTTTATTCTTGATGTCAATTTTATAATTAAATGAAAGCTTTCCTTTGTTTTATTTACCATCCTCAACTCTTTCCTTTCTTGAATTAAAAAACAACTTTTGAAAAAAAATAACTTTAGAGAAATTTCTAAAATTTTAAAAAATAAAAACATATTGCTTGTAGTTATTCAAAAAATACTAGAAATATTAACACAACAAAGAATAATATAAAATTTTAGTTGAAAATTATTTTAAAAATATTATTTTAAAAAAATTTCTTAATAAAAAGAAAGTTTCTATTAGTATGTAATTAAATATATATAAAAACACATTTTTATACAATAGTATATAATATGAGTATAGGGAGAAATTCTTATGCACGTTAATATAAATTATTAAAATTTTTAAAATGAATATAAATTATTAAACAAATTAACATATTAAACCATTTAATTTTAAGTCAATTATAATCTGACTCATTTATTATTCATATTATATAAGTTAATTCATTTACAATTTGAACCTATATAAAATCAATCTAAATAGATTAAATTTGTGTAAAATGCCCTATGGTCGTTTGAATTATCTTATTGGGTAAAAAATTATCAATTTACTTAATGAACAAATGGATTACAAATTACTTGAAAAAAAATCACAAAAAAAAAAAACTTTAAAAGCATATAGGAACACTACGTCGTCCCATTGATAAATTCCTGCTTGAGTAGACAAGAGCCTTTTAAATATCCCCAATGGCCCTTAAAAATTTTGTGTTTCACACTATATTTAGAGTTTGATTTCCATTTTTTTATGTGTATATACCTCATAATTTAAACATTACTACTGTTATAAAAAAAATCTGGTTGAATAAGATAGCACGCACCGTACATGTCCATTGATAGGACGAATAAATTGCACACCCATTTTGATGCTCCTGGAGGAATCTACTGTAATTAATATTAATTGTGGTGCCTGTATGTAATTTACAGTTCCTGTGAAACACAGAATTATCTACTTCTTAGTGCTCGTGGCTTGATTACACAGCAGCCCTGGATCTCTTAGTGGTGCACTCGTGCACCACATCGGTAGTTGATCATAATTTCTCCCTTAAAAGAAAGAATTCGGAATATAATGTGAGGAAATTACATATGAATAAAAAAAATGGTATATCTCTCAATTCCTCAATGAAAGTTAATTTATGTTTCATCTTGTAGAGAGCAAAGGATTAGTTATTTAATTGATAAAATTAGGAATATTAGTTCACTAGATAAACTTCAATTAATGGCTGGGGCCTGATCTTCAAGAGTTCACTTTCCACTCGATTCAAATTATGTGTGTGAAAGGAAAACTGAAATATTTTCACCTGATTTATTAATTCCGTTCTTTTAAATCTTTCGTTAGTTTTAATTTTTAGGCAAATTCTTAGTTATTTTTTAAACTTTTTTTAAAATAAAAAATTTAACATAGAATTCTTTGCGCAAGATTCATCCTTCCTTTCAGTATACTTGCAAAGCAGAAAAAGAGAAGCTTAGCAAGGCTCTCAAAGAAATTTGAATACTCAAATTTGTAATGTACGGCAAAAAATAATTTGAATAATGAAAATATAACATATATTTTATATAAAAATTCTCCTGAATAGAACAATTAAAAATAATTATTAAATAATAATTATTATGATCCTAAAATATATGCATCTATCACTTTGAACCATATCATGTTGGGGGGAAGCAACTCGGTCTTTGTTTATATGGGAATTCTATGATATCATGTAGTATCAAACCAATGCTGATGTGGTAGTATTGAAAACCATTAGATGAGATAACCATAATCTCATTGAATGACTGTTAATGCTGCCATCTTAGCATGAATTTGATATCGTATAGGTATCATAGCATCCACCTATTTATATTTATATATTCTAGTGTTTATTTTACATTACATATGTGGAGGGTTCTTACATGTGACACACGCTTTCCCGTCAAATTTAACGGAAGATTTGTATTATATGAAAGTTGAGTCCAGCTGCCATTTACCAACTCAACTTTGGTTAAAGTAAAATTTGCTTAATTAATCAATTTGTGCTGAGGACATGATCCCGATGTCAGTCTGCTTTTTCAATCAAATCAACTAAGTTAATTTGTAAAACCTTGATCCATTAACTTGACTCATTTATAAGGAAAAAAAAAAATCTAATATTGTTTTGCCTTTCACATTTTATAACCTTGTTTTATGGGAAAATATAACTTACCTGTAAAGTTTAGTCTAATGACAAAATTATTGGTATGTAAATTTTAAAATCTCATATTAGATCTCATAAATGTTGAATAAAATTAAAATTATTAAATTTATAATTAAAATTAAAATTAATGATAAAAATATCATCTTTTATCTCTCTTTCTTTTTCGTTCCCTTTTTACCGTATTTTGTTGGATAGATTTATATCCAATATAAGCAAAGTTAAAAAATAGTTAATTAATATACTTTTAACTCAAAAAAGAGAGACAATTCTGCGTTAAAACTCAGTTGGAAGAGTTTTGCTATCCTTCGAGGTCCTGCCCAGCTCAAATCCAGATTAATTAGCATCCAATGTGATGTTTGGATACCGGGTAGTTTATACAAAAAAAAGAAAAAAAAAGAAAAAGAGAGAAAATTCAATTAAATAATAACTCACCCAAATTATAAGATTTTTCTAAATAAGGCTTTGATGGAAAACTTTCAAAACATCTCCACGAAAATAGGTCATTTGACATAAAGGGAAAAACAAATAAGTACAAAATAAAAAGGATAGATATGTTTAATTTATATAGCTCTTCTACGTACACAGAAACATCTTAAAAATTGTAATTTAACTATAAGTCAATCAACTACAATTTGAGTTTGTAGTTAAATGGATGTAACTTGAGTTTAACAAGTAAGGGTCAGTACTGCTTTGATTCAAAGTTAGTGGGGCCTATCATAAAGAAATATATCCTAATCATATGCGATCAAGAAAGTCCTATTTGCTATCTTGAATTTGTATACCGATACAAACAATTCTAAAGTTATATTTAAAATTCATTAATTGAAAATTTGTGGAATATTTTAGAATAATATCTTCGAGGAAGTTTTATTTGGAGAAACTATATAATTTAGGCGGCTTATTTTCAATTAATTTGATTTTCTTGTTTAATTAAAAATGTGTAGCTTACTTGTTCTTGAATTCTATTTTTATTAAATATAAACTCCGACAAGTTATACGTAATGACTATTTTTTAAATTAAAGTTCAAGAGATTTATTGTAAGATTTTAAAATTTACGCGTATAATTTTTGGGTGGTGCTATATCACCTGAAAAAGACAAGCCGAGTGAGATAGAAAATTTATATATGGAATATAGCAAACCTATATAGCAACTATTGTGGGGTTATTTAAAATGGAAAAACAAAGGAAATTAGCTGTATAAAAATCTTTGGAACTCAATTCGGAATATAACTTCGAGTGATTTAACATTTTCCATATTCTTTTTCCACCCAACCAAACTTCAAGGGTAATGTGTATTTTTTTCTTAGTTTTATTTTATGCCATACCTCTGAGATCAAATGATCATATATTCAAGTACAGGTAATCCTTAATAAATGGAATCATATAATTTTGATTGGTTTGGATTTTTACCTTACGGATCTATTCCAGTTTTAAATATAGTTTTAATCACTTCATGACTTGCTTGTTATGAGAAAACCATACTTTAGGGTTAATACATATTAATAGTATTATTTACATGATAAAATATTGTAAACTTGAAGAAAAACAAGAGAGTCAGAAAGCTTTTTTTTTTTTTTCTTAATTCCAGAATCCGGTAGTTTGATCCAACTAATTTGGAGTTGAATTGGATCAAACCTAGTGTGGAGGGTAAACTTTCCTAGCATCCATTTTTTTTATTTATAAGGTTCAAATTTAAGACCCTACAAAAAAGATATTGAACTCTTTATCACTTGAATTAACAGGCATTAATAGCTCGAATGCTTTGAGACCTTGTATAAGAGGTGTCAAACTACTTATCACTTGAATCATTAGATGTTAGTAATTTGAATGCATATGTGTGTGTGTGTGTGTCATCAACCTTTGTATTTATATATGAAGGTTAGCAACTTTTAATTTTTCATTTAAAAAAATTATATCACTAATTTAATAATAATAAAATAATAAAAAACATTTAAGTAGTTTTAATAGAGAAATATTAATTCAAAGTATTTAAGTCAACTTTTCTTATTCTTTTTCATCTCTACAATAAATGTACTTACTAAATTGAGAGAAATTGGTGGTGATGGCAAATCATCTATAAAATTTTTATTATTTTATTATAATTAAATTAATTGTATAATTTTTTCATTTAAATAAAAATGTGAAAGTTGCTAAATGTTAAAATTTATTTGCAACCTTACTGATTGTAATACTAGCACAATGGCAATTTGAAACACTATTGAAAAATTTAAATTTTATTTATTCTTGATGTAAATTAATTTTATAATATCATTTATTTATATATAGCCAAATCATATCAATAAAAAATTATTAAAAATCTCTTAATATTATTAAAAAATTCGTAATTAGTATTATTTTTTAATGATATATTTCCTTCTCATTCTCTAATAATATAAAATGTTTTATGTCAATAATAAATTAAATTTAAACTGATGGTTAAAATGTAGAAATGTTAATTATTGCCGCAAAGGATAAGGTCTTAATTTTTTTTAATAAATTTTTGTCGGTTGAATGGACATTGATTTTATGAAGTCAACAAAGTAAAGTATATGTATACCTTTTGGTACTTATCGATGGTTTTTTTTATCAGTAATATTATATATATTAAAAGTAGGAATTAAATAAATAAATTAAAATTTAAAAGTTGTTAGTTGAATATATGTAAATTAAAAGTAGGAATTAAATATAAATTAAAAGTTGTTAGTTGAATATAAGATGATAAAATAAATTTATAAAATTTAATTGAATGAATATAAAAAAAATTAATTTTATATTCTACATTCAATGCATATAATATCTTTATTTTAGTAAATTCTACGAAGAAGCTGGGAAGTAAGGTAGAAGGCTCCTGTGTATGGAAAATTATTGATGAAACCTAAATTAGTAAATAATTGTCTATGGGTCAATTATTCATGCCAAATAGTCAAAGCGAAAAGTTTAATCTTACTTTTATGTAATATTAGTGGATCCATGACGCAGGACAAATAAGCTAGCTAGTCGGCTTTTGTCTAATCCTCGATGTTTTAGAATTTAAGATTTAATGGAAAAATTAAAAATTTCTATTTTACTTTCCGAAATATTTCATTTGTATTATTTTCATTTCTGAAGTAAGATTCATATTAATTTAATTCCAAAAATTTAGTACAAATAAAATTTTTAATTTATTTTAAACTATTAATATTTATTAAAGGGGTTAAAATTTTATTTAAATTTAAAAATTAAATTAATATAAATTTTACTTTAAAAATGAAATTGCTACAAATTGAATATATTAAAATTAAAATAAAATTTTAATCTGATGCAAACAACTAAGGGTGCCAATGGGACTAAAATTTCGTGCTGCTTTCATTAAAAAATAATTTACTAATTCCTATTCTCATATTTATATGTATAGAGAATTTGTATGGCCATTTGCATCTCTGTTAAATGTTTGAATCTTTGTATTTATCTTTATTTTTTATTTTATTTGAATGTTATATACTTATTTATATCATATTATAATTTTAAATAAAAATTTATTTATTATAATAAAATAACAAAAGTTATTTATTCACTATTTTTAAAAATAATTTTTTATTTTTATATTTTAATAACAAAAATGCTTGTTTAATAATTGATTTTATAATCTATTTTTAAAAATTATAATACTAAGTGTACAGTTTAAAAATAGAATAATAAAATAATTTATAAATATTTTTTAACTTATTTTTTATTTTTATACTAATTTTATAATTAGATGAAAACTTTCCTATGTTTAACTAAGAATCCTCAACTCTTTCTCTTCTTGAATTTAAAAATAATTTTTAAAAAAATTTTAAAACAGTTTCTAAAATTAAAAAAAGAACAAATCTAACATGTTTATAGTTATCCAAAAATACTAAAAAAAATTACCACAAGAAAGAGCAACATAAAATTTTTGTTGAAGATTTTCTTGAAAACATTTTATGTATAAATCAAATGATTAATCGCATAATCTTAATTTTTTTATTAGTATGTAATTAAATTTATATGAATGCACATTATTATATAATACTATATAATATGAGAATAAGGAGAAAGTCTTAGATGTACATCATGTATTATATAAAACTATTTTAAAGTAATTTTTAAATAATAATTTATTTATGAGAAAAATTTTATATTGCATTTTTATGAATTCTTTGTTTGATGTCGATCTATTATGAATTGTTTATCTGATTTTTAATTAGTGTAAAATATATAAAAATGTACGAGTCTACTTATTTAGATGATCAAATATAATAATTAAAATTGCAGTTATTACCTTGAATAAAAAAATTTATAAATAATCTAACATTTAAAAATTATTCAAAATGATTACATGCAATACATGATATATATTTTAGAATTTCTCGAGCATGAAGAGGATTGAGTAGTGAAGTCTTTAGTCCGGCGTGCACCCGTACTCAACAGAATGTCCTTACTTGTATTCACGTTCATTTCTTAAGATTTATATTTGTATCCGAATATATAAAAACTGCAAATATTTATTAAATATAGAACAAATTGTCATCTGTATATACCACCGCAATACTTTGCATTAATTTTTAATCCATGAGTAAAATATATTGATTTCATAAAACAATCTCTATATGCTTTAATTTCATATTTTTTCTTTTTATTTTAGTATTAAAAAACATTTTGCGTTGGATCTTCAAAATTTATATAGGTTTTGTTTTTATATTGCAAATTTAGTTAAAATATAAAAAAACACTTTTTTTATATAACATATACGCAGGCAATGATATAATTCAGAAATAGTAAATATAATTTGCTATATAAAATTAAATAAAAATATTATATTTAAAAACATAGGATTTGAAATTAAATTTTAAATTTTTTATATGCATTGAATTGAGTTTTATAAATTTATCTTACCATCTTGTATTTATTGACAGTTTTTTACGTTTGAAGCCTAATTTTGAATCCTTTATCTATTATATATAGCATTGCTGAAATAAAATACTCATGTAACAACCCAGTTGACGATGACATTACCTTTTGTGGACCAAATTAAACCTTAATTTATTCTTCAATTTGCAAGCTCATCTTATTTTAATTTACTTATACAATGCTACATGTATTAAAAGTGAGATTCAAAATTGAATTCTAAATATAAATTAAAGGCTATCAATTAAATACATGATAGTGGAATAAATTTCAAAATTTAATCCAATGCATATAAAATATTTGAAACCCAATTTTGAATCTTACTTTTAACATATATAACATTTTTTTGGCAACATATGATATATGTAGTATGTATTGTTGGATTTTTCCACGTCGATTGTGGAAAGGGTTAGAACCTAGTTATAACAACTTTGCATAAAGTTCATAGGAGAGTCAGTTGATGTCAGGTTCCAACTAATGATCTAATATATGAGAGGAAAATTATTGGGTCATTCCATACTAGTTGTAGAAGAGGCTAAGTGTTAGTTTATAAATTGAGAGAAAGCCTTAACTCTTAGACTAACTATTATGGTCAAGGGAGGCTTGAAAAGGATACCCAATAGTGGTATCAAAGCTGCTTGATAAGGACACCTAATGCTACAAGCTCAATTTTGTAACATCTCTACCTATAAGGCGATATATGAGGGAAGAATATTGGGTTTTTCCACATTGATTGTGGAAGGGACCAGAGCCCAATTATAACAACTATGCCCAATAGTTCATAGGAGAGTTAGTTGATGTTAGGGTTCCAATAGATGGCTTGATATATAAGGGATAGATAGTTGGGTTATCTTATATTAGTTATTAAAGGGACTGGGTGTTAGTTTATATGTTGAGGAGAATTCTTAACTCTTAAGCTAGCTTTTATGGTTAAGAAAAGCCTAAAAAGGACACTCAATGGTGGTATCAAAGTTTGGTTTAACAATATCTCTACCCCTTAGGTGATGTGTGAAGGATTTTGAGGTTTTTCTATCATTGGTTGTGGAAGGCAAAAGAGCCCAATTGTATTGGTTGTGGAAGGCAAAAGAGCCCAATTGTAACAACTCTGCCTAAGAGTTCATGGGAGAGCTAATTAATGTTAGGGTTCCTATGGATGACTCGATGTGTGAGGGAAAGGTTGTTCGGTTATTTTACATTGGTTGTAGAAACAGATAAGTGTTGGTTTAAAATTCAAGGGGACTAACTTTTTTTGATTGAGAAGGCTTGATAAGAACACTCATTGTTCAACAATTTAACATGGCCAACCTTAAATTTTAAGAGAAAATCATTGATGAGAAAAGATCTAATATATTGTCAAGCATTACAAAATATGTGTGTGAAGGTTCTTAACCATAACCCTATAACTTCCTTACCACTATTGCCAGATCTCTTACAAACATCTACAAGGGTTCCTACATAATTTTTATTGGTACTCACCTTATGTCTTTCTCATACCACAAACATTTGGCTAATGCAAATATTTATACTTAAAATACTTGTTTGACCAAAAATCTCAATTCTAATCTAACATTAAATCTTAACTTTGAATAGGAGGACGATTCATAATAAAAAATAATCACAAAATTGATTACAATTAGAATTGAGGTCAAACCCAACACTCTCTATATTGATACAAATTTTATTATTTTCTTCAATTTTCATACTCCATCTATTGCCAAATGAGAGCAATCATGAGGTGCTAACTATGAGAATCTTCCATCATTGCAATTTCTATTAATTGCAACAAGCATCTTTCTATCAAATAGCTCCACCTTAATTGCATCACAAGTTTTATTGAAGTCTATCTATAACCTCCTCATCTACATGAATCTCTTATATCTACAAGAACACCAAACTTGTAAACACCTTTATGAATTGGCATAAACTTTTTGCATTTTTATTTTCATCATCAATTATCAACCATCAACCATCATCATTATCACCATTGCTATCAATTTCATCCATTGTCCTTATTTGGCACATAAAATCTACTAAGACTTTTGCTCTCTCGGATTACTATTCTCTCAAGATCAAATTTGCTCTAATACTAGTTGTTAGAAAAAATATCTGTTCTTCATACATATAAACATTAAGCAATTAAATCAATTAAAGTATTATGTTGAATTATTGTTGCGATTTATTGTGAATACTTTGATTAATTTAATTATATGATATTTATGTGTTTGAAAGAGGGATAATTTTCTCCATATGTATTTAACGGTTGCTTTGATTTCACCCGATGGGGGTGGTTGAACTTTGGGGGACTTTAGACCACAACGTTGACAAAAAAAAAAAAGTTCAATGAGTGTAGCCTAATAATGTAAAATTGTCACCTTGAACTCAACTTTGATTGGAGTAACTAAATCAGATTTTAGCAAAATTTTAATTAAAAAATTCAACTTGAGTTGAGGACACGGTTACAATGTCATATAAATTTCAATTAAACAATATTTTTTAGTCAGCTTAGTTAAATCAAATGAGCTTAGTTAATATATGAATTTTGACCCATTAACTTGACTCATTTACAAGGAAGAAAAATATATCGTTTTGCATTATACATTTTAGAATCCTCTTATTCAAATCTAGGTAAGACTCAATTATATTAAATGGAGTTATACTTTGATTGGTTTGGATTTTCAATCACTTCACTTGCTTGAGTATGAAAAAATCATACGTTCCATATATTATTATTTACATGTAAAATGTATACGTGAAAACAATTGTGAAAGTCCAAAAACATACGTTTGATTTGTTTTTCAAAAGATATTTTTCATAAATTTTTTTATATATTTTGATATGGGTGAAGGAAAGATATATTATTTTCATATTTTATTATTAAAAAAAAATTTCAAACCATAATAATAGAAGAAAATAACTTTCTTATTAAAAAAAGTTGAATTTCATCGATCTTTCTTCATTTAACTATGGGCATATTATTTCCACATTTTGTTTCAAAGTATCCTATCTCATCACCAATTGTATAAACCCTCCATATTTTTTTCTCTCTTATCATATATTGTAACCTATATTAAAGGAGCAAAAACTCCAAATGGTTTAGCTATAGCCAAATTCTATGACTAATGTCAAAATTTCAAGTACCAGGAAGCTTTGATAGTTCACATTGAGTACTCTCGAGGACTAGTGTATAAATGCTTTATGAATAAATCTCTTGAATTCTAGATGTATGAATTCTCATACTCAATTATGGATATGCTTTAAACAATAGACTTTCACACTTTAAAAAACTTAAAAAGATTCATTAACTTAGATAATAAAATTTTTCTAAAATTATTATTCATCAGCAAACAGCCTCTCATAGCATCATTAAATTTATTTATTTTCTTCTTTTTGTCCTTTATCTTTTTTCTCCATCTTAGGGACCAATCCAGTTCTTTTAACAGGAAATACAAAATACAGTAGACTGCAAGTACTGAGTACCATAACTTCCAGACTCAACATCACTTCTTCCACATCCTTAACGTGCGCAGGAAGCACACAACCCACAACTCTCTGATCTGAGAACGCAATCGTCAAGAATGCAACCACTGAAATTAAAATATGCACACCGTCTTGAAGCAGATTCCAATCCTCCAGCTTAATAAATTCGTACACCTTTCTTCTTCCCATCGTTGGCCTTAGCAGAAGTATTGTTACTGTCAGGGACCACTTTCTTATTACTGTCAGTGAATTGGGAGAAGAAACAGATCAATACACATAATGCTAAAAGCAGCCACATCATGATTCTGCCAGTGTAAGAGCACTGCCCGTTTCTGTATATCTTAGGAACAGCGGCCTCGAACAGCATGCTGGTCCCTGTTGGGAGGAAGTATCCGAGCTTTGCGGTTTTGGACAAGAATTTATGTTGTACTTTCGAGTATGTTGATGCTGCTTGACTACCTCCATCGTTTCCGGGAGGCGCTTTTGGATCTTTGGCGGCGTTGGAGGCAGCTGAGGGGGGTGCGTCACCTTCATCTGCAGTTAGGTATGGTGTTTCGTCTCCATTAATATCGGAAATCTTGCCAAATTCTACATCTCCTTCTCTAGTTTGTGACATTTCTGTTTGATGGAACTAAGTGCGAATCACAGAGCGGATGGGAGGGTTTTTATAGAAGACAGGGAATATTCACCAATTTGAGTATTGAAATTGGGTTTTTAAATGGATTCTAAGCTTATGATATGTGCAAAAGTTGTGTAATTTATTTATTTCTTTTATACAAGGTGTGAAAAATAACTTAACACCTAACATTTCGAATTTAAACTTACGATATTATCTAAAAAAAACTTAAAAATAATATCAGATATTATTATAGATTACACGTCAATATGTTTCAGAAAAAAAAAAAAAAAGAAGAGTATTGAGTTATTGATAAATCAAAATAATAGTTTTATATTGTAGTCCACGTACAATCATAATATTATGTGCAGTGTTATGACAAACATAATATGGAGAGATGCTAATTATTGTGCCTAAAATATAGGGTTCGAATTTTATAATTTTGATAGGTAGTTTTATGGAAAGTTTCCACCTTTTAAAAAGTTATATATTTTTGCCATTAAATTATTTTTTATTGAAATTTATATTTTTCATATGACACCCATTTTAAGATTTTTTGAAAAAACGCAAATATAATGGTAAAAACTTTAACCCCTTACGAGCTACCTGGATTTTGGAGCCATGACAGAGGACAAATGAGCTACCGGCTGGCTTTTGGAGACTGGCATGCGATCGAGTTGCAACCACATTTTTTATTTAGATGAGTAAATTAATAATGATTTCACAGAATATCTCTTCTTATTTTAAAATTCTTTATATGCTTTTCATTTTTTGTTCAGTATATTTGAAAAACATTTTGTCTTTGAACTATATCTTACAAATTTAGTTAAAATATATAACATACATAGATAATTAATAATATAATTCAAAAATAATAAATACAATTTACTATATGTATATTATAAAATAAAATATGTGTATATATAATTAGAAGATTTTAACTACCCAATTGACAATGACATTTACCTTTGGGGGACCAACCTAATTAATTGGCACATATGGTTAAAACTTAATTTATTCATCAATTCGCAATGTGGTCATATTTTAATTTACATATGGCACATGTGGTGTTATATTTTTATCGGTTAGTTTGGTAACTTTAACCCAGACGCGGATGGTAGTTGAGCTTTTGGGAGGGTTTAACTAGGAAATTTAAAAGTTTTTCCTATGATTTTGTTTTTTCTTAAAAAAATAAAATTTATATACAGCTTGTAAAATTTAAAACATTTTCATTATTTTCTTAGTAAATTATATATATATGAATTTACAAAACTTGGACTAATGCTACTCGACTGAAGGAGTTTCTTGGACTTATTTGACTTTGCAACTAGAAGTGAGCGAGGAATTCAAAAAGTTTGCAAAATGGAGAATCTTGATCTCTGTCTGGGAGGTCAGTTTGCTAGTAGCAATCGAAAGAATATCATACAATAGCATGACTAATGGATTACTAGGGAAAATAATTATGCATAGAACGTCACTATTATAGAATAATCGATTAATATCGAGTATTTAGAAAATTGTATATTAAAAATTGACCAACATTTAATTGACAATCATTGTATGTCATTTTTTAAAGTTAGTTATGAAATTATTGTCAAATATAACAACAATATTGATTTTTTTTAATAAAACATGATTGATGTCATTTAGTTTTCTATCATTATGAGGAACAACATTAAATGTTATTTGTTTTCAAATAATCGATGTCTAATTAATTTCAATAATACTATATTGATTTATTTTCATAATTGACGTGGTATGTCCTACTAACCCATTCACCCAAAATTTGGTCCTAACCTTATCTTCCAATTTCTCACTATCACGACCCAAAATTTTAAATTGGAAATCGTGACTAGCATGAATATATCATAATCCTATGATATATCCACAAACTTTTTAAAATTTTATCTCTTCTTACTAAGCAGACATAATAATTTTAATAAACTAATATATGTAAAGATTAGTCATAATTATAAATCAAAATAAAAGTACTGTCTCATAATTCATACAAACATTAAGAAGTACTCCATTACTAAAATACTATACTCTAAATATCTAATAATTTAAATACATGGTATACCAGTAATCACATATGATCTGGGGATCCACCTATAAAGAAAAATTAAAACAACAACAAAATGAGTATTTTAAATACTCGGTGAACCTATTTACATTTCAATTTCTAGAATAATCTTATAAAAATTTTACATTAAACTCATGAATATTTAACTAACAATAATTGTCTATCAACATAATCTAACTCTATCAATATAATTGGATTCAAATCTAACATACAACTAATGTATAATACGCGAGTGAGAATGGTGGGAAGGTATAGGTTCCACTTTGTGCCTCCCATTTCAACCTTATCCCTCACGCCCTAGCCTTATTCCTCTATTCCAGCCTTATCCCTCTCTCTAATATAATGCCCCCCACACGAAAATTTGCCCTTTTCATAGGGCCACCCCTTTGAGGGGTTAGGGTATGGTCAATATACCTCCCACCATAACTTTTTTATATTTCAAATATAACAATAATCTATAATTTTGAAGAAATTCACAGTTTCCTATGTACAAGCATATTTTATAAAATAACCATATACACAATATCAATCAAACATCATTTATTTATCACATTCTATAATTAAATTAGCAATTATATTGCTAATTCTTTTATTTTTAACACTACTAATAATATTAAATGAAAGTTCTAAACTACAATCCTCAATTTATAATTTCTCAATTTTTTTTTAAAAAATCTAAGCCTAATGGGAATTATTTAATCTAAACATAATTATTATAGAATATTGTATAAAATTTAAATAAAATTAAATTAAAATAAATTAGAAATGGAGTAAATGAGATTTACTTCAATTCTCCTAAGATATCTCTTATTTTTCTCTCTCTCTCTTCTTTCTTTTTCTTTCTCTCTCTCCCTTCTTCTCTTTTTTTTTTTCGTTATTTCCTTTGCTTTCTTCTTCTTTGGCCACAAGGCCAATACCCCCTCCCCCCTTTATTTAGTTAGTTAAGGCGGTGATAGCACCGCCTTAACTAATATTTAATATATTTTTTTTGTTAACTCTTTTTTTTTCAATTTTATCTTTGGTCATTTAAAAAATTTACCTTCTTGTCCTTATAAATTAATTTCCAATTTTACCCTTCTACTTCCTAGAAATTTACATTTTTGCCAATATAATTACTTTTCAATTTTGCCCTTCTTCTTTTTATAAAATTTCAAATGTGTCCAAATACTTTCTAAAAATTATTTATTTACTTTCTTTGAAAATTTACATTACAACACATTTGTAATATTTTTATGTTTTTATCTAAAAATTTTATTTATTTAATAAATTAAAATATTTGGCTATTACAAATTCTCCCCCTTAATTAAAATTCGTCCTCGAATCTTTCAAGAAGGCAAGTATGGCTGCATACCATTATCAACGACTTGTGTACTAATTTCATGCATCATCGTATGAGATAAATAATTCTAAGGGATCTCGCCCAAAAATTCAATCATATGTAAGTCTAGAACTTAAGCTTTGTTTCAAACTACGATTGGATCCACACTTTATTTGTTTGATCAATAAAATTTACAATTGATAGTTATATATTACATCCTTACTTGCCCAATGGCGAATAGTCATTATAACAATCAATATTGCTTGATTATTTCACTTAGAGTGCTGTTCGACTATTAGTTTTTCACAGCAAAAGCTATGAATAGTAGTAGTATGATTACAACTAATGCAACAATTAACGCTACCCGATCATTCACAAAATGAGGATTCGTAAACCATTTTTGAAGAAAGAGGCAAAGCATTCCCCATTGTTCTAATCCTAACCATAGGTAACCTTTATGCTGCTATGGATCACAAATCACTATACATGATAAAACTATAGTTTGGAGTATAATAATCAAAACATATAATTTTCACATCACTATATATCTTTTTTTAGATTGTTGCAAGATCTATTTTAGTACGAAACAAGGCCTAATAGTCTAAAACAAAACAAAGGAAACTGAGAAATCTAAAAGAAGCAAAGAAATCGAGCAATGGAAGCTCATATAAGGTAAAGAAATAATGATGGGAAGCAACAGATAAACCAAATGATAAAAGCCAACAAGATGTAATGAAATGGTGATGGAAGAGCTAAATTAGGAGAAATATATAGAGATCGAATAATGTAAGACATGAGGAAGTTCTATGGTAGGCAAGGAAGAAAGATAATTGGATGGTAGGGATTGTGAAGATAAAGGAATAAAGTAGGATAAAAAGAAGAATTCCAAAAGAAAAGAATCCAATGCTTTCGACACAACTTATGACCATCCACTCACAATTAGGAATCTCAATGGCTTAGTCTCTTGTTTTTCTTTTCCTTTTAAGGCCACTAGCCATACTTGACACCCTTTATTCATTAATTTTTGTAGCTTAGTCCAGGTTATAATAGGTGGGGTTGTTGTTTTTCTTTCTCCTTAAAAAGTTATTTCCATGCCTTTCCTAGCAATTAATTCCTTTCCTACTGAAGTAGATACTATCATCATTTCCTTTGAGGGTTGTATAGATTTAGGTGTTTTCTTTACTAGATTCTAAGATATAAAAGAATAAGTAGCACCAGGATCAAATAAGGCATTAGTATTTTGTTCTTCAATTAATTAACGTACCTTTCACTACTTCATTAGATGTTCTTGCTTCCTCTCGTGTGATAACAAAAACTCGTGCTTGTGATCCCGTAGCTTCCTATTTTTTATTCTTCTTGTTAGGTGTTACTAGTGCTTTTATTAATTTTGCATTTGATGCTGCTTGGTTATTATTGTTAGTCTCTCTGGACATGCATTCTTTAGCTTGATGTCTTGGTTTCCCACATTGGAAACAAATTATGCATCTTCCTAGATGAGGTTTTTTGCATTGCCGGCAATAAAGGAAGCTTTCTTTTTGCTGAAATGAAGATGATATACTTTGGCTACCCACTCTTGAGATTTTTAGTTTGCTTCTGTCACTTCTACTTTGAAAATTCTGTTGACTTTGAGATCCTCTAACAAATCGTTCTCCAATGCTCCTAGATAGTGCATTGGAAGTTAACGTAACTTCCTTAATCTTTTTACTACTCCTCTCTTAGAATATGCTTCTCTTTTTACTTAAGGATTCTTCTTTCCTCGTCTTTCTTATAGATGAATCTTTGTCCTAATTGCTTGATTCAATGCCTACTAATAGGTGGTTGCTTCAATAACAATCACACAATTAGAGTAGTAGTCTTGGAGCTTATTGACAAATCTTTCAACTTTGGCTTTCTCAGTAGGTATTAAATAAGTAGTGTATCTTAAGAGACACATAAATTGAGCATCATATTCTAGAATAGTCATGTCTCATTGAATAAGATGCTCAAATTCTCTAGCTTTAGCTTTTCGGATGCTTGGTGGCAAAAATCGATCCACCAAGTCATTATAGAACTATTCCCAAGTGAGGGAAGGAGCAAAAATGCTTCTTTGATCAACATGTTGCATGTACCAATAGTAGGTTATATCATCTAATTGATAGCTCACTAGTTTAATTAGTATAGTTTCTAAACAGCCTAACATTCTTCCAATTTTCTCGATTTGTCCAAGGAATTGGTATGGGTCGACAGAAGGATCAGTGCCATTGTATCTTGGTGGCTTGAGTTTTAAGAATTCATGGATGATTTGTAATTTATTGGTGGGGGGTATTGGGGTTGGCTATCTCATTTCATTTTTCTCATAGTTATGATTCTAGGCTCTTTCACTTTTATTAGTTTCTTTATCTTTATTTGTGCCTACTATTTCAACTAATTTATTAATAGTCTACTGTATGCGGATTGCCCACTCAGGCATCCCAAACTACCCACTAATAGATCTAGTTCCTTCGTATTCAACCATATTCCTATGACACACAAAGGGAAGAACAACATGTAATTTATACTATTCAAGTGTTAAGAATTTCAAAATAATACCTAACTATGCTGATGGATCTCTCAGATTACATCATTGGTATACCATGATTAGGAAAACCCAAAACCATGCTTTGATATCACAATTGTCACAATTTCTAATCTGGAAATTTGTGTTGTGACACTCACTCTCTCATTCCAAACTTTAACCATATTCTCATGTTCATCACTCTCACCTTTTCCACAGTTTCCTTGTATTCCTAACAAAAAATAGAACATATGATTTTACAAAATCTTAATTAAACAATTTTAAAAAGAAAATTGAATAACAAATAATTTAAAATGGTGAAAGATTATATACAAGATCTCAATTAGAGATAAATACTTCATTAAATTTGGCTTGATACTTATTGTTTGATATGTGAAATTTGTACTCCCTAGAAAAACCTCTTGGATGCAATATCTGCAGATGCAATAAGCATTTATGAATAATTGGTATATGATATTAAATTTTTTCATATGAATGAATAATATATAATATTACAAAATGCTAGAGAAGATGAATGAGATTAAATTTCTTACATATACAAACTTATAAAAGTTACATCAAAACAATAGGCAACAAAATAGGATTCATTAAGAAACTAGAAACTAAATTGCGAGAACAAACATAGAAATATAAAAAGTCTCTACGTTTATATTCTGTGCTTTTCCAATATGTGCTAAAACTTACTTATTTAACCATAGGTTAATACAGTTTCAATCTTACAAAATAATTAGGGAGTAAAAACAAAAAATGTAGGGAGGCAATAAGGCTAGAAAGAGTGCATATCTTATTAGATAGATAATCATTTTAGGGTTGAAAAAATTTTGAGATGAAGTTTGTAAATGATGTAGTGCTTTACTTTTTTTTTACCTTGAACTTGCACCATGTTTTTAACTTTTCATTTTCAATTCACTCTCGAGACTTGAGGACTAAGTTTTCATGTTGTCCCATTTAGAAATATTTAATGTCGATTACAAAACAAGAATAAACATCATAATAGATAATATCGTTTATTAAAAAATGACTTTTTTTTTACTGTGGCAGCATTTTATGTAACCATTTTGTGACAATTCTAAAATCTTTGCAAAATTATTTCAAAATGCCTAGATACAACAAATATATATATATATATATATATTAGGATAAATTGATTTAGTTATACATATCATATATATCAAACAAGAATTCAAAACATAATTAAAATTGGTAGCATTAAAATTCTTTTTTGCATCATGAAAATTTTCTTATATAATTAAATAGACATAAACAATAACATATTAAATGTAAATAAAATAATTGAGAAAGGAGACATCTATTATGAAGGACATTGTATAAATGAAGAAGAAAAATGGGTGATCTCTTCTTAAAATTTCTTTAATGTAAATTTTAGCTAATAGGTGAGTGGTTAACAATGCTAGTTTACTAAAAATAACCAATGTGATTTTCCATTTTTTATTGTAGAATAATTGGTGTCTGAATATAAGAAATATAGTCTTATATATCAGTTATTATAACAAAAATACCAATTTTTAACACATTCCTCCTTGTCAATTTTCTTTTATTAAATACTAAATTATTGGTTTAGGCAAGTATTAAATTTTGGTTTTTCAACAGGGGTCTAAGTTTTTAATTTGAGAAAAGAGTAGTGTTAATTTTTTTAATAGTAGAAAGTGAAAAGCCACTTAACAAATGTCTAACATTTGGAGTTTGAACCTAAGATGCTAAAGATAAAAAAGCCCTAAAATAATATTAAATATTATTGCACTACATGCTGACAAAGAAAAAAGAGAATATTATGTTATTGATAAACTAAAATCATAGTCTTATTAAATTGTTATTTTGGTACAATCATAATAACAACATTATATATATCAAAAGTGGAATCTAAAATTGAGTTTTGAATATAGATCCAAAGTTGTCAATTGAATATAGAATGATAAAGTAAATTTATAATGTTCAATCCAATGAATATAAAAGACTAATTTAGAAGAATGAAGGTTAACTAATGCTTATTTGCTTTGATAAGGATGGTCATGCCTAGTGCTCAGTGGGGCAAAGTTAGAGGCATTTCCCACAATTAATAAGAGCACTTAGGAGGTAGTATTGTAAGCCATTCCATAAGTATCAACTTATTTTTTTCATTAATTTATATTTGATA
Source organism: Sindora glabra (assembly GCA_020226215.1). Classification (NCBI taxonomy): domain Eukaryota; kingdom Viridiplantae; phylum Streptophyta; class Magnoliopsida; order Fabales; family Fabaceae; genus Sindora; species Sindora glabra. The sequence goes on from CM035228.1 coordinate 83,881,732, forward strand.
TTATCATTGTTCTATACTTATATTTGATTGTTACATGTTTTTCAATGCAACAATATTTTGAGTATGTTGACATTTCATAGGAGGAGCTACCTTATGTGATTACTTATATTAAGCAGATTGGAGTCAATTAATATAGAGATTGAAAGAATGAATTATATAAGCATCTCACTAAGCATTGAGGGATTATTATTCATGGCCTTGACAGTGCAAGATGGGTGATTTTGGTCAATATTCCATCAGATCATTGAGATAAGTGTTATAAGTTATTTGATTATTAAGAATATGTGGTAAGAATGAATTAAATAATATAAGTCATATATTTTTTTATTTCAAGTTTTTTGCTCTTGTAATTATATATGTTTTTCTTTGAACTTACAGGACAGGTCTAGTAGATATGCATATAATAGAGAATAGAAGTAGTACAATGATTGCCATGGATCAAAGGGCATTATAGAACATCAACATGATAAGGTATGCTAAGTTAATATTCTTGGAATTTAATGCTATCAATGATTACTAATATTATCTACTTTTCTTTTAAAAAACTAACTAAGAGAAATAAGGAGATATGTGTGTTGCAGTTGCTAATAGGGAGCTTTTTTGAGTGTTATTCCAAATTGTCAAGGGAGTGGGTGCATTTAAATGCCTAAGCCAATTATATAAATAATTTTATTTTATTTTCAAGAATAAGATACTAGATCGGCCACTGAACTACAATTGCACTATACTTTTACTTTTACTAGCTTGATGGCTAGCCCAATGCATTAATGGACGTCCCATTATCAATAAGGTATTAGGCATTTATTAAGAGCATAAGAAAAAGGGTTAGTTATGTACTTAGAGGGACTTCATATGGCATTATTAGCAAGTGCTCATCGACTACTGCTTATCCTCTGAGGTAATAGCAAAATGCACCATTGCTTGAGGATGTGCAACATTTCAATGTTAAAAGTCAGTACGTACAGAATGCCTAATAGTAACACATGGATTATTTGTTATAATTACAATAACATTAGGAGCAGTAGCTTTAATTTCTATTCAAAACTATGCTAGTGGAACTTGGGGTCACCATATGTCCTCCCATATTACTTTCTGGTCCCTTTATTTATCGGTCATCTGTCTTTTAACATTACCTATTAGATTCATTTCATGACCATCTTCATTAGGACCCAAACCTTAGCCTAATGACAATGATGACAACTTTGTAAGTTCAGAGGATCTTTAGATTACATGTTAACTTTTTTATTTGTAGATTATGTTGTTATGTACAAACATCATATAATTTTGTTATTGTATATCATTCTCTCTTTTACTTTATATATTTCTTTTTTATCCATTTTAGTATCATAAATAATATAATAGTATTTTCAATTTTTTAGTAATTATAAGAAATATTTAGGAATAATACTTACTATTAATATTATTAAAAAATATAGAATTAATTAATTATTGTACAAAAGCATTTTTGAAAATTAAAAAAATGGCTATACCAATAAGATGTGTCATCAGAATAGATTATGCCATATCATCTAGCAACAACACATGGTCATTGATATAGTATTGTTGCCATATCGCATATATGTAGCCTACGGAAACCAATTTTAATGACACATATAATTGACATAGGGTTCTTTTCTGCAACGACAACTTATGTCATTAATATAGGTTTCTATAAGGATAACCCTTTAACAACACTGTTTTCCATGACAAATATTGTTAGAATAGACAAATACCAATGAGATCTATGTTGATAACAAATATTGTTGATATAGCCTTTCTTTCTTGTAATGAAAAACTTTCCTCTAATTTCATCTTTAACACTACAAGAAAATAAAATGTTTAGTGACAACCATTAAGTGACAAGAGATATTCTTGTCACCTAAAGTAATATTTTAGTAACAATATTTCACAGTTGTCAATAAATTATAATTGTTACTTACAAGAAGAAATTATTGTCATAAAAACAATAATTTTTATGGCGAGTTTTATTTTTTCATCATTGTATCTAATTAATTTCCATATATGGCCATAATTTTAAATTTAAAGAAAAATTAAAATATTAAAATATAGTGACAACAAATAAATATTGTCACAACAAATTTTTAGTGACAATGTTATATAGTCCCATAAAGTCAAATGGTAATCAAGATTTTTTTAGCGTAACTAAAAAAAGAACTAAAGAAAGCCGCTTACTCTTACATGAGATAGAAGCAAACACTTTAGATAAATCCAAACCCTTTGCTTGTTACTCATCAGTCTTTATCTAGTAAGTTTTCTTCTTTGAATTCACTTTCATTAATTTTTCCTACATGTAATTTGTTTCCATTTTCTTTTTCAATTCACTTCAATTTTTCAATTTGATTTCATTTTTCCTTATTTGAAAAATACAATTCACTTTTGTCACTATGATTCACTAGCTTTGTTCAATCTCTATGAAGCAGAGGCAATAGATTGAATTTGTGATTGCAAAAATCAAATTTCAAGGGGGACACAAAGAGGTTTTGCCAAAGGTACATTCCTTCACTATGATTTTGCCAAAGGATGAGATAAAAGTGATAATGATTTATGATAGGTTGTAGTAAGGCATAAAGATAAAGTAGTTATGTGGAAAAAGAAGAGTGGTTGTAGTTGTACATAGTGAAGGCATGGTTTTTGTCCATATCAGATTATAAAAGCTGATGACACCATGCTATTTTTTTCTTAAGAAATTGTCAATTGATTTTGTTTTATGAACTATATGTGCATTGAACAAATTTTGACTTGCAATTGGATGGTTTAAAGCATTTACTCAATGGTTTCATTTTTCCTAACATGATTTTACTATTTCTTATTATTCTATATTCATTTACTATTTTAATCTAGGAGATTTTATGGAATAGAATAAGAAATATGCAAAGAAGTTTTAGGTAGGGAGGTCATCGTCATTTTCTTAGTGAATGATTTAAAGAGACACAAAAAGTAGCATAAAAAAATAGTAAAAAGATGCCATATATACCAAGTGTTTGTGACATGGTAATTTCCATTAAATCACTTGAATTCATTTTATGTGTTGTCGTGTCATGGTATTCGTCCAAATCAATTTAATTACTGTGCCAAGTTAAGTTTATCCACTTTTATATTAAGTTAGTTCTATTTGTGACTTGTCTTCATTTTTTAATTAAGTCATTTGAATTTGTTTTATATATTGTCATATTAAAGTAATTTCCATGAGTTGTTAACTTATTGGTATTTGGCCAAGTCAATTCAATTTGCTTTGTTTTAGTTTGGCTCTACTTTAATTTTTATTTTCAATTATATGTCATTGATCTTAATTACCATGCCAAGTTAAGTCTATCCACTTTTGCATAAGTTAGTTCTATTTATGACTTGTCTTCCATTTTTAGATAACAAGCACTTCCTCTAAGGTTAATTAATGGTATGATGTGCTTAAGACTTAAATAGCTTTTAACTACAACAATATCATAAGCAAGAACAAATATAAAAAAAAATGTATAGAGACCAAAACTGCTATATATATATTGAAAATGTATATACTTATAATACTACATAATTCATTTCTGATCATATCAGTAGTCTATAACAAGGGACAAGAAAGACCCCAATCATAATGTTTGCTATATGTTATATTGTAACAAATGCCTTAATTCAGAACACACTAAATCCATTCTAGCAACACCAACACTAGGAAGACACTTTATAATCTTGTGTTGAAGATCTCCATCAATGCTCATAAAGCATCGTTGGGCACTTAATCCGGCTCTCTCATAAAGGTTAATCAAGAGGGGAAATACAAGCCTATATCTTTCACCATATTTCACAATTCGATTTGGTTTGTTTTAGTTTAGTTTTGCCTTAATTTTCATTTTCAATTTTATGTCATTGATCTTAATTATTATGCCATTGGACACTTTCATTTTGGAAATAAACTTGAAAATATTGCCTTTTAGCTATTATCTCTTGTATACCAACAAATAGGTGGTTTGAAACTATCTGAGTGTATTCATAATTGTTATAGGATTGTTGGAAGGGGATCTGATGGAGGTTTTCAACTAGAAACTAAGTATTATTACTCAATTAATTTGACCAACATATTTTCTATCTCATAATTCTATTGGTTTAGTGCTAAAATACTTTTAAGTAGCCTATATATGACAAAGCAATGTATTCATATGCCTTTACTTTGTTACAAAAGGAGCAGTTTCCTTTCATGTATTATGTTGAGAAACTAACATATGAGCATAAGTACCATGATTGGAAATCCTATTCTAAGAAATTAAATTTGAATCCAAAGCTCATTGAACATTGATAGAGTAATGGCTATGGAAAAAAGGTTAGTGCTCTTCCATCTGATTCATTTTACTATTGAAATTAATGAGTTCTCCCTGCTTTGCTTTGTTCTTTTGAAGCTAGTAGTATATGTACACTTGTTTTTGTTTCAATTGTTCCTATTCAGTTTAATTTTTTTACAACTTTTCTCAAGAAAAAGAATAGTACAAAAAGGACTCTAGTCTTTGAAATTCTTGTAGTAAGATTGAGATATTTTCTTAGTAATACTTGTTAGAAATGTGTTATGGTAAATTTTAATTGGATGAAAAAAGCATGTTAAAAATTGAGGAATACAAATATGATGGGTTGTGCCTATTACAAAGTAAATATACTATTCATGGAGCTGATTATTACTTTTGAAATGTTCATGTTAAAACTTTAGTCATCAATTTTATTTTCATTTTCACCATTTAATTTTTTTTGTAAATGTTGACAAAAACAAGCAGCCATTTGACTTGCTTTATTTCTTGCTTCTTTAGCTCAGTTCATTGTTTCTATTATTCTCCATGACAAGGTTAGCTATATTTAGTTTTTGTTTATTTTGAGCTTATCAAGCAACGAAGTTATGCAAGTAATACAAATTTTTTTTTCAAAATTATATTTATACAGTATAAATTACTAATTGATGACTAAAGGGTGATTTTATGTTTAATTTGTATAATATGATTTGTATGTTTAATTTTTAGTGCCACAAATACCTAACCAAATTAGATTCTAGAAATTTGAAGTGTATGATACCATGCAAATATTTATGCTAACAAGATTACATTAGCTCAAAGAATGCCCCAAAAGGCAAGTATCTTTGTTAACTGTTTTAACTGCACCTTCATCATTCCTTGAATGCCTTTTTTTGTGAATAAGAACTATTCTTGAACTTCAACTCCTTTGTTTTCCAAATATGTGTAGGAGCCAAGCAATTGCCTTGTATAATTTTCACTGCTTTATATGCTTTCTACTATAAGCTTGAATATATGTTCACTCTAAAAATGGACAAAGGTATATTTATGTTATGACAATTATTGATTGTTGAGGGAACAACATAATCAAAGTAATGTGGATTTCCTTTGTTTGCTTTGCCTTGTAACTTTCTATTTTGACTTTGGAACACAATAAACCTTGTTTATGTTCCATTCATTTTTTTCCTACTGTGTATGTATGCTCTTTTGCTTTGAACTTTGTTTGATTTGGTTGTATCATTTTCTTCTTTGTGCTTGTTTATGTGATTTAGGATAAATGTTAAACACATACTTCTTATAACATTATGAAATTTCCTTTAGCTTCTAATTCTACTTGTATTAGAAATAGTGTAATTCATGCTCCAACCCTTCTTTCTTTCCCCTACTATTCCTAAAACTCTTTTTGATTTCCATTACTCATAATATAGAGAAGACTATTAAATTAGAATGCATATAGCACTACTCATTCAAGGGAAAATAAGAAAGAAATAAACTATGCTCCTAATAGGATTAAGAAAAAGCTAATATTGGCCTTATAATGAAAGCATAGTAGTACACATCCACATATAGGCTTTGCATTAATGAAAAAAGTGACTAAGAAACCTAATTCATGATATAAATCAATTTTGCATTGAAGCATAAGTGTTGCTATACATGATAATTACCTCATATAAAAATTATTTTTTAACTACCTTTTTAACCTACCATACTATTTATTTCTTTCTCGTAGTCTTCTTTCTGTCTTATTGATCTTCTTTTTCAGCCACAACCATTTTTACTCTTTTGTTGGTTTTCTTCCTCTCTGATCATCAAAAAGTAAGATGCAATTCCCTTTCTTTCTTCTTCTTTTAGTAAATATAAAAATAAAAATTGTGATATTTTTATGTGTAAGCTTATAGAGTGAAAAAATATGTGTGCATTTACTAGTGCTGACTAGACTTTATAGATGAGGAATGATATGTTCTTGTTTAAGTATTACTAGTGTAATTATTGGTGTAATTACTGCTATTTCAAAATTTGGGTATTATATTCTTGTTTGAGTGTTTTTAAGCACATGTAATATGTGATTTTATTGGGGTTTTTGAATTGCTGATGGCCTAATTTTATGTTAATTGGAGGTTGTATAACTTTGTTTGCTTTTTTCTTTGGCAATTGATTGCTTGGTATTTGACTTCATTTCTTTGTCCACAAACACTGCATATAAAAATGAAAGACCAATCTAAACATTCCTTAACAACATATGAGAATTTATACAATTCAATTGGTAGTTGTGGATGTTGGGTTTACTTTTATGTCCTGTTCATTATTTTTGTAAAAATGAGTGGTTAGGGAAGGAAAGCGGCAAGGGAAGGGGATGTTTAAACAAATTTTTTTTTGTAAAGAGAAGCTGAGGGTAGGGATTCGTTATAGTTTAGTTATTGGATTTCGCCTATTTAGTGTTGCCCATTGATACGCAATGTACCACCATACTAGCTCGGAATTAGCTTCTTTCTTTGATTTTTCTATAATGATAAACTAGAAGTTCTAGAGTCCTAATTTCTTGTAAAGTTCTACGAGAGTAAAATGTAGAAATTTCATGGTGCTATTTTAATTTTTAATGATTTTAATCAAAGAATATAATGCAAAAGACCTAGAGCTTTTTTTTTGGATAAGACTAAACAAATTATTTATTTTATGATCTTCTAGATGATATCTTCTAGAAGATATTAAACAATGAAAAGTAAAAAAATTTAAAATTGTAAAATAATAAAGGTGTTAAAATTGAAACAATAATCTATTTTAATTGGTTTCTAAACCAAATTTCATAGCTATGTTGTGTTTGGCATTTGTAATCAAGAATGTTTGATTTATAACTTATTCTCAAAATTTGAGGCATAAGACATAAAAAGTGGGATTTCTATACCTAGGATTGATGGAAACACATTTTATGATTTTCTAGAGGATATCATAGACTTATTTGAATGATTATTCTATGACTTTATACAAGTATAAATAGTTTGACATTGATCATAGAAATAAAAAAATTGTTAGAGAACATAAAAAACATCTTCATTAGTGTTCAATTGTACAAATATGATTCATATATACTTGCCTTTCAAGTGAAACATGTTTTTTATGTTAGATCTTCTTAATGGACTCAATTCGAACCTCGTTGCTTATGTAATGTATTGTGATAGATGGAATCTTTCAAATGATGATGTTAATGATTATGGAGTCTTAATATTATAGGACACCAATTCTACAAACTTCAACCTCATAGTTAACCTTAGAAATTTAGACCTCATTAATTTAATGGACCAGAATAATGATCCTTAATGTGCTTCATTTTCTAAAGATATTTGTGTTGACAAGCAAGGTGTTGATGACTTCATAAATGACGATGACATATTAGAAGATAGAAGATAAAATGATTGATGATTATATAAAAGATAGACATTTAAAGTCTGATAATGATGTTAAAACTAATAAGAAAGAAGATGAGTATGTTACCTTTAGTGGCAGTGATTCAAATTAGGATTTAAAGTCTTTTACTTTTCACATCATAATTATGTAATGAACAAGTTTGATATGTTGTAATAAATATTATTTATGTTGTATCCTTATAATTATTTCTTTTACTTATCTTATGTAATAATTATAATTTATATTGCTTTATCTCTATGATTATTGTTATGTCTTCTCATCATGAAGAAAATAGTGGGGCTTTACCATTGCAACCCTACTTGCATTCATTATAGGTCTAATTCTAGCAAAATTGATTATGTTATACAACTCATTTAATTTTTTACCCATATATATATAAATATGTTTTTAACATGGTAAATATTTTGGAAGGTTGCATTGCCTTAGTAGACACATGTAAATAAGGTTTTTGAATTGCCAACAACTAATTTGGAAGAACGAAGGTTGACCAATGCCTATCCACTTTGATAAGAATGGTCATATTGGGTGCTTAATGGAGTAGAGCTAGAGGCACTTCCCACTATTGATAAGACCTCTTGGGAGATAGTATTGTAAGCTATTCCATAAGTCTTAGGTAGTGATACTTGAGAAGAAGAGATCGCATGTCGATTGGGTCTAAGTATTAACTTATTTTCTTCATTAATTTATGTTTAAGATTATCATTATTCTATACTTATATTTGATTGTTACATGTTTTTCAATGCAACAACATTTTGAGTAGGTTGACATTTCACCTAAGGAGCTACCTTATGTGATTACTTATATTGAGCACACTACAATCAATTGATATAAAAATTGAAAGAATGAACTACATAAGTATCTCACCAAACATTATAGGATTACTCTATTTGTGGCCTTGGTAGTGCGATGTGGGTGATTTTGATTGATATTCCATTAGATCACTAAGATTAGTGTTGTAGGTTATTTGACTATTAAGAATATATGGTAAGAATGAATTAAATAATATAAGACATAGATTTTTTTATTTTAAGCTTATTACTCTTGTAATTATATATGTTTTTCTTTGAATTTACAGGAGAGGTTTAGTAGATATGCACATAATAGAGAATAAAGTAGTATAATAATTGACATGAATTGAAAGCCATTATGGCACATCACCATGACAAGGTATGCTAAGTTAACATTCCTAGAATTTAATACTATCAATTATTACTAATATTGTCTACCTTTTTTTTAATTAGCTAAGAAAAAAAAGGAAATAGGTTCATTAGAGTCACTAATAGGGAACTTTTTTTAGCATTATTCCAAATCATTGAGGGAGTAGGTGCATTTCAATACCTAAGCTAATTATATAAGTAATTTTATTTTTATTTTCAAGAAGAAGATGCTAGATTGGGCCACTGAACTACAATAGTAATCTAGTTCTATTTTTACTAGCTTGATGGCTAGCCTGATGCATTGATGAACTTGCCATTATTAATAAGGTGTTAGGCACTTATCAAAGGCATAGGAAAAGGGATTGTCACGTACTTGGAGGGACTTCATATGGCACTATCAGCAGTAGCTCATTAACTACTGCTTATCCTCCAAAGTAATAGCATAATGCACAATTGCCTAAGGATATGCAACATTTCAATGTTAAGAGTCAATAGGTACAATATGCCCAATAGTAGCACATGGATTATTGGCTATAGTTACAACAACATCAGGAGTAGTAGCTTTAATTCCTATTCAAAATTGTGTTAGCAGAACTTGGGGTCACCATGCGCCTTCCTATATCACCTCATGCTCCTTCTCATTTGTTAGCCATCTATCCCTAGACATTACTTGTTAGATTCATTTCGCAACCATCTTCATTAGGACCCCAACCTTAGCTTGATGACAATGGTAATGTCTTTGTAGGGTTAGAGGATCTTTGGATTACATGTTAACTTTTTTATTTGTAGATTACATTGTTATGTACAAACATCATATGATTTTATTATTGTATATCATTCTCTATTTTACTTTATATATTTCTTCTTTGTCTATTTTAGTATCATTCTTAATAGTTATAAAAAATATTTAGGAATAATACTTACTATTAATATTGTTAAAAATATAGAATTAATTAATTATTGTACAAAAGTATTTTTGAAAATTAAAAAAATGGCTATACCAACAAGATGTGTCATCATAATAGATTGTGCCATATCATTAAATCCTATAGCAACAACGTGTGGTTGTCGATATAGTATTGTTGCCACATCACATATATGTAGCCCATGGAAACTAGTTCTGATGACACAGGATTCTTTTCTTCAATGATAACTTATGTCATTAATATAGGTTTCTATAGGCACAACTCTTTAACGATGTTATGTTTTTGATGATAATGTTGTTAGAATAGACCAATAACAATAAGATTCATATCTATATTGGCAACAAATATCATTGATATAGCCTCTCTTGTGGTGAAAATTTTTCCTCTAATTTCATCTTTGCGTAACTATTTTTTTTCCTTAATTTCACCCTGATTTTATGGTAAGTTAAATAGCTGGCCAAAATTAATTAAACTAACTTATCTAATAGGTATTTGAGTCCGGCTATCTCATTAAATTGATTAACATTTTGGTTAGTTTGGTTTTTGCTATTTATGTGCAGCAATATTTTAATTTTTTTTATTAAAATTGACATACTACTTAGAACATAAATATTATTTTGAATTCAAATTCAAAAGAAACTAAAAAATAACTTCTAAAAATATGATTAGATACTATTGCAAGAAGAAAAAAAACATTACAGAATTACCCTCTTGCTCGAATATGGATGAATTCTTACTTCTGCATTATATTTTATAAGACGCCGTTGACTTAAACAAGGGCAGAAAGCGCAAATTTTCATCATGTTGAGCATTGATCAAGGTGAAAAATAAATAGTAAAAAGGTCGAAAATCTCTTCAAAGATGTTTTCATCAGCCATTTATGAAGCTAAAAGCTATATATATATATATAAGAAGAGTAAGAGTTTCTTTGTAAAGAAAAAAATGGAGAAAATCATTAAGTAAGTTGAAATGGAATTGAAAGCAAGGTTTACAGCTCTGTTTAGTCTTAAAAAAATACATGTATGGAGAGTGATCATTAGATCAAAAGGCCGCAATTGTAAAAGTAATACTTCGCAACTTTAAATAGGTATTAATTAAGGAAACGTCACTATTTGTTCTAAAATGCAATTCATCTTCTCTCAACATAGGATAGTTAAATATTAAATAATTTTAATATTCAAAGATAGAAGAAATTTACTTTATTTCAACTAAAGATAAATATGTTTATATGTTAAAAAATAGGTATTACAATTCATGAAATAATGATATTTATTTACCATTCATTTATAAGGATAAATCGTAAACTTATAGATACTTATAATATCATTTGTTCATTTGTATTCTTCATCAATGTTGGTTTTATTTTGCAACCATTGAACACTTTCTCAAAATAAATTGTTATACTCTCTATTTACATTTTCACATATATAATAAATAAATTTTAGAATATAATATACAAACGCATTGCGTTAAGTTTTAGAATATATATAATATAGAAATGCATGACGCTTCACTTAAAAATATCAATCTATCCCACTTCTGATCAATGAACCTATTATATCTAAAGTTCATTCTCATATTGTATGATTACATCAACAATCCAAAACACATAAAAAAAAATTATGTTACACGTCATGATATTAAGAAACAGTAAATTATTAACTAAGTTCTTAAATAAGAAAATTTGATGTGAGAATAATTAAAATGATGTGTAATATTTACATAAAGGAAAATCTAATTAGAATAGTTTATTAAATTGGTGTTATGACTTATACCTTAAAACGGTTTAAGCATGGGAGTTGGAGGAGGTCAATATAAGAAATTGCCATCTCCTGATTCACTTCTTCCAAATCCTCATCCTTCTTCAACAATCAATATACTAATGTAAAAAATTCCAAATCTATCTCAACTTAATGAGTGCTATGATTAAGTTTTCTTCAACTTCATATGTCAAATGTAGATGATTTGGTTGAGTCGAAAAGGGGATGAATGCTAAAGGGAAATTTTACCTTAATTAGAGAAAATCATTTCTTTGATGTGCAACAACTCAATCCAACTATCCTCTAATCAGTGAGTAGCAATTTACTTGATCAATTACTTACTCTATTGAAATTTCTCTCATATTAGTCATGAGAGGGTCTTCAAAAAATATTGATTTGATTTATTGTTTGTAGCTTAGAAATGGTGGATATTATGATGAATTTGAGCTATTCCATATGATTTCCATGAGTTTGATGATTTGGTTGAATAATTTGATGACATGGACAAGATTTCGGGTTGAAAAGTGCATGTGAAAAATTATTTTTGATGGAATTTGTAGAATGTTCATAATTTCTTAATTAATTCATTGAGTTTGGGAATTATTTTTGGAAGGCAAGAATCAATTCATAAATCAGTTCACCTAGAATTGATAAAGGAATAGATTTGTGAATTGATTCAATGAGCTTAAGGAGGTCTTTGAATGATTGAAATCAATTCTCCTTGTATAGAAATCTTTTTTAAGGCCTAAATTACTTCCTAAACCAATTGAATTTTGATAGAAACTATTTGGAAGGTACAAATTGATTCCACAATCAATTCACCCTGCATTTCTTTAAATTTTTACATGTTTTAAGGAATTGTATTTTAATATACTTTACATGTATATGTTGTATGATAGCAAATGATATGATTATGGATTGAATGGTGATAATTATACTTGGTAGCTCACTTGTAATGAAAATTCTTGTGTTTTACTTATTTTACTGTTATAATTGAGTAATGATAATAAGGGGGAGAATTTTTATAAATGATGAGACTTATGCACCAAATCTAAATGCTCATCTACAAAGGGATAAAGTAAATTTTATAAGAACAAAATTGAATTTGTAAAGGGTTAAAATTTACTGGGGTCACAAGCAGTCCAACACTAAATACCCCCATCAAAGTAAAAAAAAGTTACTTACAGAGATGCATAAAAGCATCATACTTCTACAAAGACATACATACCAAACATAGCAACTAGTGTCATCCCATCATTTAAATTATTTTTTTCCTCCTTTTTTTTTCCTTTTTTTCTTCTTCTTCTTCTGTTCCTTTTTCTTTTTCTTCCTTCTTAGGGTCCAAACCAGTCCGTGTAACATCTTTTCCATTTTTTCCCTTATTTTTCTCCTTCTTAAGGACCGACCCAGTCCTTTTAACAGGAAATGCCATATACAGAAAACTGCAAATACTGAGCACTATAACACTCGGACTCAACATCACTTGTGGGACATCCTTAACATGCGCACGTAGCACACCGTCCACAACCCTCTGATCGGATAAAGCAATCGTCAAGAACGCAACCACTGAAATCATACCATGCACATAGTCATCAACCTGCCACTCCGACGGCTTCGTCACAAATTTGTAAACCTTTTTCCCTTTCCCATTGTTGGCCTTATCAGAAGTTTTATCACTGTCAGTGAATTGGAAGAGAAAACCGATTGCTACACATAAACCTAGAAGCAGCCACATCATGATTCTGCCAATGTTAGAGCACCGCCCGTTCATGTATATCTTGGGGACAGCTGTCTGAAACAACGTGCTTGTCCCTGTTGGCAGGAAGTATCCCAGCTTTGCGGTATTAGACAAGAATTTATGTTGCACCGATGCTTGAGGATCTTCACCACCTGCTTTTATATGTGGCTCACCCGTGTGGTCCGGTTCTTGACGATCTTCACCAATTTGCCTCCAACGACGCCAAAAATACAAAAACGCCTTCCCGCACAGCTTCTTCCTTGTGGTGGAATCCGTTCCTGCATTTGCGGCGCCGTTGGAAGCAGCTGTGGTGGATGTGTGGCCTCCGTTTGCGGCGGAGCGCCTTCCTTAATCTCCGAAATTTCTATTATTATTTGGTCTTAACCAGCTTGCGGCATTTCTATTTGAAGGAATTAAGTGCCATGGGTGGTATAGTTTTTATAGAAAACAAGGAATACTCACTTCACCAGTTTGAGTTTTAAAATTTGATTTTTAAATTCCATGATTTTTACAATTACAATATTAGGCATATGTTCCGGATTGTCCTATGCAATCATAATGTTAGCACAATGTTATTGTTAAATTTTACTATTAGAATTTTTCTAATTTTCTTTGCAATAATTTTTACTGTCTTTTATGACTTAACTTATCGTAATGTAACCATAATCGATCACAAATAATATTCAAGCAAAAATATTTTTTATGAATTATTGTGTGTAAAATATAGGATGTGAATTGAATCTTTTAATTTTGGTTGTTAATTGAATTGTGGTTTTTGTGAAGCTAGTGAAGAACAAAAGGAATTTTTATTTTTACTTGTAATTTTATTAATCGTTGTACAGTTAATAGTAATCATAATCAAAACTTAAAATCATGTTATACATCTGCGGGTTTTCAAAACAAAATTATGCATACAATTCTTTTTAATCGAAAGGAGTTATGATTTTCTATTGATTTCATATGAGAAGGTTAATATATCTCGTTGACAAAATTATCAATTTTATTTAAGACATCGGTAAAATAATACTTAAATTATATTAAATGTGAATAGTAATTTATATAAACAATTTTATTCTTTAATGTAGATTCGTATACAAGCAATATAATTCCTAAATATTTGTATTCAATAGGCGAATTTATCTGTATGAATAATTATCTAAAAATGAAATTAATCATAAAATATAATTTAAAAACTTCACAATTTCACCATTAAATTTAATAATTTTGTATTTATAATTTTATGTGATAGAGTCGATGCATGACGCAGGACAAATGATGAGCTAACCGGCTTTTGTCTAATCCCTCGGTTTTACGCCATTGACTTCATTAATTGGATTTGGGGCCATGCATGCAACTACAATACCTTGCATTTTATATATATATATATATATATATATATATATATATATATATATATATATATATATATATGTGTGTGTGTGTATTCAATTTTAAAAAAATATCTGTCCTCATTTTAAAATTCTATATGGAGGTACAGAATCGTAAACGAGGAACGGATATAATTTTGCCTAAAAAATGGTGATATCTTCATTTTTTATATATAAAAAATTGGATAAATTCCCCAAAAATTTAAAAATTACATATTCTATAAAATTTTTTTATATTTGATACCCCCATTGGAAATTCAGACTCCTTCATTGTTCATACATTTCTTATTTTTCAGTTTTGTATTTGATACACCTTTTCACTTTGGCTTCGTTTCGCGCAATAAATAAGCTAACTTATAACTTATTGACCTAATTAATAAGTTATAAGTTAGCTTTTAAAGATGTTTCTCGTACTAGCTTATAAGTTACACTTGGTAACTTATAAGTTCTAATTTAATAAGTTACCTTAAGTAGCTTATAACTTATAAGCTACCCCTTTTTAAATTCTTTTCAAATCTATCCCTATTCTTTTTTATTAATTTATAACTCATATATTTTATAATATAAATTTAAATAATTTTTATAAAATATAATTAATTATATTTTAAGTAATTATAATTTTATAATAAATAATAAAATAAAAATTATATAAGTAAATAAATATATAAATTTATAAAATATTAGAAACTATACTTTTATTTTAAACTTTTTAATTACATTAATATAATTTTATTTTTAAGTAAATAGAAATTATTTTAATTATATATATTTCTATTAATATATTCTTTTATGTTATTTTATAATTTCAGTTAGTTCAATAGTTAATTTTACGAAATACTTTAGTTGGCTTACCAGCTATCAGCTAATTGCGTGAAATGGAACCTTTGATATTCAAAGTTTATATATAGATATTGTATACATCTTTTGTATTTAGCTAAAATTTAGGAAAAAAATTTACTTTATTATTGTACAACATACATTGAAAATGATATAATACAAAAAATAATGGGTAACTACTAAATTGACGATGACATACCTTGTTGTGGAGTAGCTTAAATGGCACAAATTGTAAACCTTAATTTATCCTTCAATTCGCAATGTCATCATATTTTAAATTACATGTGCTACATATGGTCTTATATTTTATCAGCTGGTTTTGGCTTAATCCAGTCGGTGAGGAAAGTTGGGTGTTACGTGTTAGCAAGAGTTTACTTGAGGAAATTTTAAAAATTTTCTGCGATTTTTTTTAAAAAAATTCATATAGAGCATAAGTTTAAAATATTTTATTTAGTATTCTTAATAAATTATAATTTAAATACTTCAAAATTTTTCCTTATTTTCATCCCGAGTCTACACTAATTTTTGTGTTTTTAATTTCACCCCCGATTTTACGGTAAGTAGCCGGCTAAAATTAATTAAACTAACTTATCTAACAGTTTTTTTTGGCTAATATCTAACAGATATTTAAGTCCTATGTTTTTGGCTATCTCATTAAATTGAATTGAGTAACATTTTTTATTAGTTTGGTTTTGCTCTATGGAGCTATATATTAATTTTTTAAAAATTGACGTACCACTTAATATATATAGGTTATAAATTAAATAATATAGTTTATAAATTTTTAATTTTAAGTTTATTGCTCTTGTAATTCTATATATTTTGTTTTGAATTTATAGGAGTGGTCTAGAAAAAATACACATATTAGAGAATGAAGTAGTACAATGATAGTCATGGATCAAAGAAAATCATGGGACAACAACATGATAAGGTATACTAAGTTAACATACTTGAAATTTAATGCTATCAATGACCACTAATATTGTTTACTTTTTTTTAAAACTAGTCAAGAGAAATAAGGAGATAGATGTGTTGCAACCGCTAATAGAGAACTTTTGTGAATATTATTCCAAACCGTCAAGTGAGTGGGTGCATTTAAATGCCTAAACTAATTATGTAAGTAAATTTATTCTTATTTTCAAAAATAAGATGCTAGATTGGGCCTTTGAACTGCAATTGTAATCTAGTTCTACCTCTAGTAGCTTGACAACTAGTTAGATGCATCGATGATCTTGCCATTACTGATAAGATGTTAGGCATTCATCAAGGGTATAGAAAAGGGGTTGGTCATGTGTTTTAAGTGACTTCATATGGCATCACCAACAGTAAGTCATAGATTGCTACTTATCCCCCAAGGCAATAGCAGAATGCACCATTGCTTGAGGATGTGCAACATTTCAATGTTGAGAATCAATAGGTATAAAACATCTAGTAGTAGCACATGGATTATCAGCTATAGTTACAATGACATTAGGAGTAGCAACTCTAATTCGTATTCAAAACTATGCTGTTAGAACTTGGGGTCATGATACTTCCTCCTATAACACCTCTTACTCCCTCTCATTTATCGGTTGTCTATCCTTCGACATTGCCTATTAAATTCACTTTGCAACCATCTCCACTAGGACCTTAATGCTAGCTTGATGTCAATAACAACTTCTTTATAGATTTAGAGGATCTTTAGATTGCATGTTGACTTTTTAATTTGTAAATTATGTTGTTACGAACAAATATTACATGATTTTGTTATTATATATCATTCGCTATTTGCTTTATATATTTCTTTTTTGTCTATTTTAGTATCATAATTAATATAATAATATTTTTAAAATTTTAGTAATTATAAAAATATATGAGAATTAGGTTTACCGTTAATATTGCCAAAAATTATAGAATTAATTAATTATTATACAAAAGTATTTTAAAAAATAGTTATACTAACAACATGTGTTGTCAAAATAAATTGTGCCATGTCATCAAATTTTATAGCAATGGCACATGGTTGTTAGTCTAGTATTGTGGCCACATGGCATATATGTAGTTGACAGATACCAATTCCATAGGGTTCTTTTCTACAACGACAACTTATAATGTTGGTATAGAGTTCCACAAGCACAACTTTTAGTGACATCATGTTTTCAATGACAATGTTATCTGAATAGACTAATATCAATGAATTTCATATTTATATCAATGACAAATGTCATTGGTATAGCCTTTTTATCTGGTAGTGAAAAAATTTCCTTTTGTTTCATCCTTCAACTCACGGTAACAATTTTTTATTTTTTAATTTCATTGTTGATTTTATGGTAAGTTAAATAGCTAGCTAAAACTAATTAAATTAGCTTATCTAATAGGTATTTGAGTCTCATGTTTTTGGCTATCTCATTAAATTGATTAACACTTTGATTGGTTTGGTTTTTTGCTATTTATATGGAGCAATATATTAATTTTTTTATTAAAATTGACTTATTGCCACTTAATATATATTATTTTGAATTCAAATTAAAAAAATAAAAAAAACTTTTAAAACAAGATTAGATACTATTGCAAGAAAAAAAATCATTACAGAATTATCGCTCTTGCTCGAATATGGATGAATTTTTACTTCTACATTATATTTTATAAGAAGCCGTTGACATAAACAAGGGAAGAGAGCGCAAATTTTCATCATATTGAATATTGATCGAGGTGAAAAGATAAATAGTAAAAGGGCCGAAAATCTCACCAAAGAAGTTTTCGTTAACCATTTATGAAAATAAAAGTTAATATATATATATATATATATATATATATATATATATATATATATATGTATGTATGTATATATATGTATGTATAATGTAAGAAGAGTGAGGGGAATAAGAGTTTCTTTATACAGAAAAAGATGGAGAAAATCATTACATAAGTTAAAATGGAATTAATGGCCAGGTTTACAACTCTACTTAGTCTTAAAAAGTTAAAATGCTTGTATGGACAATAATCATTAGATCAAAAGGTCGCAATTGTAAAAGTTACACTTTACAACTTTAAATAGGTATTTAATTAAGGATACGTTATTATTTGATCTAAAAATATGGTACTGCAATTCATCTTATCTCAACCTGGGATTATTAAACAATTCTATGTAGTCAAATATAAATATTGCAATTTACTTTATTTTAATTTAAGATAAATGGGTCTATATGCTTAGAAACAGGTATTACAATTCACGATATATAGGTAGTTATTTACCTTTCATTTGTAAGGATAGACAGTAAACTTTACTTTATCTCATTGAAGACGAATGTTTATTCGGAGTTTACCTTATCTTCATATTTAAGAGCACTTAATATCATGTGTCCATTTATATTCTTCATCAATGTTGGTTTTAATTTGCAATAATTGAATACTTTCTCAAAATAAATTATTATATTCTCTATTTACATATTCACATATATAGTAAATAAATTTTAGAATATAACATACAAATGCATGACACTTCACTTAAAAATATTAATTCATCTCTCTTTTGATCGATGAACTTACTATATCTAAAGTTCATTCTCATATGAAACAAGAGTTTCAATTACTTCATTGGTATAATTGTATGATTACATCAACAATCCAAAACACATCAAAAAATTTTAAGTCACACCTCATGATATTAAGAATCAGTAAATTATTAACTAAGTTCTTAAATAAGAAAATTTGATGTGAAAATAATTAGAATGATGTGTTACATTTACGTAAAGGAAAATTTGATTAAAATAATTTATTAGATTTGTGTTATGACTTAGAATGATTTAATTATGAGAATTGGAGGACGTCAATATGTGAAATTGTCATCTCCTCGTTCACTTGCCAAATTCTCATCCTTCTTCAACAATCAGTATACTAAGGTAAAAAATTCCAAATTCTCCTCATCTTAATGATTGCTATGATTAGGTTTTTCTACAACTTCATATATCGAATGTTCATGATTTGGTTGAGTCGAAATGGGGATGAATGCTAAAGGGAAATTTTATCTTAATTAGAGACAGTCATTTCTTTGATGTTCAATGACTCCATACAACTATTCTTTAATTAGTGAGTAACATTTTACTTGGTCAATTGCTTGGTTTATTGAAATTTCTCTCATATTAGCTATAAGAGGGTCTTTAGAGAATATTGACTTGATTTGTTGTTTGTAACTTAAAAATGGTAGATATTATGATGGATTTGAGTTATTCCATATGATTTTCATGAGTTTTGGTGATTTGGTTGAATAATTTATTGATGTGGACAAGATTTGGAAATGAAAAGTGCTAGTGAACAATTATTTTTAATCAAATTTGCAGAATGTTCATTGGTAAATTAATTTACAAATCAATTCATCAAGCCTAGGATTTGTTTCTGGAAGACACAAATCAATTCTTGAGTCAATACACATAGAACTGATAAAGGAATTGATTCCCAAATCAATTTAGCAAGCTCGAGGAGCTCTTTGGATGATAGAAATCAATTTTCCTTGTATAGAAAATTTCTCTAAAGTCTGAATCACTTCTTGAATCAATTGAAGTTTGACAAAAACTCTCTAGAAGGCATGAATCAATTCCCTAATCAATTCACCCTATATTCCTTTAAATTTATATATATATATATGTTGTATCATGGTAAATGATATGATGACGCTAAATGATATGATTATGGATTAAATGGTGACGAATGAACTTGTTAGCTCATTTGTGATGAAAATTCTTATGTTTTGCTTATTTAAATACTATAATTGAGAATAATAATAATAAGGGGAAGAATTTTTATAAATGATGAGACCTATGCACCAAATTTAAGTGCCCATTTATAAAGGTATAAAGTAGATTTTAAAAGAATAACATTGAGGGGATAAAATTTGTTGGGGACCATCAAGCTTCCAACAATAAATACCCACACACACATATATATATATATATATATAAGCATCACCCTTCCACAGAGACATGCTAAAGGCAGTAACACTAAAGGTTGCAACTAGCGTCCCCCTGTATTAAAATTATTTTTTTCTCCTTTTCCTTCTTTTTTTTCATCTTCTATTTCTTTTTCTTCCTTCGTAGGTTTTCCCTTTTTTTCCTTCTTAGGGACCATCCCAGTCCTTTTAACAGGAAATACCATATAGAGAAAACTGCAAATACTGAGCACGATAACACTCAGACTCAACATCACTTGTTGGACATCCTCAACATGCGCACGCAGAACACAGTCCACAACTCTCTGATCGGAGAAGGCAATCGTCAAGAACGCAACCACTGAAATCATACCATGCACATAGTCATCAACCTGCCACTCCGACGGCTTCGTCACAAATTTGTAGACTTTTTCCCTGTTCCCGTTGTTGGCCTTATCAGAAGTTTTATCCCTGTCAGTGAATTGGAAGCAAAAACAGATTGCCACGCATAACCCTAAAAGCAGCCACATCATGATTCTGCCAATGTAAAAACACTGCCCGTTCATGTATATCTTGGGAACAGCGGTCTGAAACAACGTGCTTGTTCCTGTTGGCAGGAAGTATCCGAGCTTTGCGGTGTTAGACAAGAATTTATGTTGTACCGATGCTAGAGGATCTTTACCTTTTTGCTGATCCGGTTCAGTATGTGGCCCCATCGTGTGATCCGATTCTTGACGACCTTCACCATTTTGCTTCCAACGGCGCCCAAAATACAAAAACGGCTCCCACCCCATCTGCTTCCTTGTGGTGGAACCCGTTCCTGCATTTGCGGCGCCGTTGGAAGCAGCTGTGGTGGATGCCATTTTTGCATTTGGGGCGCCGTTGGAAGCAGCTGTGGTGGATGTGTGGCCTCCGTTTGCGGCGGAGCATGGCCGAGCGCCTTCATTAATTTCCGGAATGTCTATCATTATTTGGTCTGAACCAGCTGGCGGCATTTCTCTTTGAAGGAACTAAGTGCGATGCATAGAGCGGGTCGTATAGTTTTTATAGAAGACAAGGAACACTCACTTCACCAGTTGGAGTTTCAAAATTTGATTTTTAAATTTCATGATTTTTACAATTACAATATTAGGCATTATGTTCTGGATTGCCCTATGCAATCATAATATTAGCACAATATTATTGTTAAATTTTACTATTAGAATTTTTTTAATTTTCTTTGCAATAATTTTTACGTTTTTTTATGACTTATCGTAATTTAACCATAATCGATCACAAATAATATTCAAATAAAAATATTTTTTACGAATTATTGTGCGTAAAATATAGGATCTGAATTGACTCTTTTAATTTTGGCTGTGAAATGGATTGGATTTTGGTTTTTGTGAAGCTAGTGAATAAAAAAAATATTTTTACTTGCAATTTTATTAATCGTTGTACAGTTAATAGTAACCATAATCATAATTTAAAATCATGTTATACATCAGTTGGTTTTCAAAACAAAATTATGCGTACAATTCTTTTTAATGGAAAGGATTATGATTTTCTATTGATTCCATATAATAAATTTAATATATCTTATGGTTGACAAAATTATTAATTTTGTTTAAGATCTTGGTAAAATAGTATTTAAATTATATTAAGTGGCCAATTTCATTTGTGAATAATAGTTTGTATAGATAATTTTGCCTCTCTATACAAATTCATGTAGACAATATAGTCTCTCAATATTTGGATGCAATAGATAAATTTATCTGTACAAACTATTATTTAAAAATAAAATTAATCATAAGATATAATTTAGAAACTATTTAGTCAACACTTTACAACTTCGTAATTAAATTTTATAATTTTGTCTTTATAATTTTATGTGATAGAGTCGATCCATGACGCAGGACAAATGAGCTAACCGGCTTTGGTCTAGTCCCTTTGTTTTGTGCCATTGACTTCATTAACTGGATTTGGAGTCATGCATGCAACTACAATACCTTGTATTTTTTATTTACATGAGTAAATTATATTATTCAATTTTAAAAAAATATCTGCCCTCATTTAAAAATTCTATATGGAGGGACAGAATTGCAAACGAGGAACGGACATAATTTTGCCTAAAAAATGGTGATATCTTCATTTTTTTATATATAAAAAGTTAGATTAATTCTCCAAAAATTTAAAAATTATTTTTCAGTTTTTTATTTGATACACGTTTTCACTTTGATCTTCAAAGTTTATACATAGATATTGTTTAAATCTCTTGTATTTAGTTAAAATTTAGAAAAAAAATTTACTTTATTGTTGTACAACATGCATTGATAATTATATAATACAAAAAATAATGGGCAACTACCAAAATCGACGATGACATACCTTGTTGTGGCGCAACTTAAATGGCACAAATGGTAAACCTTAATTTATCCTTCAATTCGCAATGTGGTCATATTTTAAATAATTCTATCTTTTTATCCATAAATAATATAGGAAGTATATTTTACCTACAAAATAATGGTTAAGCAACTTTTCATATTTTATAGCAAGTAAAACTTCTTGAGAAGTTTTATTTCTCCCAATTTATTAGATAATGATCAATTAAATAATTATTTTTTATTTTTTGAAAAATAGAGCTTTTCATACTATTTTTATAAATCTAATGACCTTTTATATTATAATCTTCTCTTTATTTAAAAGACTTAATTGAAAAAAAGATTTAAAATTTTTAATTAATTTTAAAAAACTCTCCAATATCCCCCTAATACTTATTATTTAAGTTTTATGTGATCCAAAATAGTTTGATCGTGAGGATGACCCTTTCCTAAGCAAAAGGATAAGATAAGATCACTCTCTTGGTGGAGCAAATTAGTTAGTGGCTGACAATTGGAAGTGGAACAAGATGCTTATATGATGATTCTTGATCACGGAATATCATCGTTCAACTATTCAATTATCATTTGCTATGACTATCTATTTTCCACATAAATAATCAAAACATACTATTCTTTTAAAAGTTATCTCTAATTAGTGTTGTATTTTTTTTATCCTTCAATTCGCAATGGTCTTATATTTTATCGGCTGGCTTTCGCGTAATCCAATCTGTGAGGAAACTTGGGTGTTACGTGTTAGGAAGCGTTTAATTGAGGAAATTAAAAAATTTTCTATGATTTTGATTTTTTTAATAAAAAATTCATATAGAGCATAAGTTTAAAATGTTTTAGTTAATGTTTTTAGTAAGTTATATTTGAAGTCCTTCAAAATTTTCCCTCTAATTTCATCCTGAGTTTATGGTAACTTCTGTGTTTTCAATTTCACTCCTGATTTTACGGTAAGTTAAATAGCAGGCTAAAATTAATTGAACTAACTTATCTTACAGGTTTTTGACCTTTTTTTTTGGGGGGAGGGGGTAATATCTAGCAGGTATTTGAGTCTCATGTTTTTTGTTATCTAATTAAATTGAATTGATTAACAATTATTAGTTTGGTTTTGCTCTATGGAGCTATATATTAATTTTTTCTAAACTGACATACCACTTAATATATATATATATATATATATATATATATATATATATATATATATATATATTATTTCGAATTCAAACTCAAAAGAAACTAGAAAATAACATCTAAAACAAGATTAGATTGCTCAAAATTTTATTATTTTGGACCTCATATTAATTTATAAAGAAATTATTCATGTTAATTTGGTTAACATGTTGATTTTGTTTAATGCCTGAATTTAAGTGACTATTAGGTTGTAAGTATAATGATATTTATGCTTAATGCAAGTTGGCCAAATATAAATTTTGCAATGAGTAGAATTCATGACTCAATTTAATCAATTAATTAATATAAGGGGTTTCTACCTTTAAAAATCCTAGGAGGTTACAACTTTTCCCATTAATGTAAAAAATAGAATTGCTCTCTTGAAAGAATGTGATGTATAGTTTTGATAGAGGAAGTGAACTCTTATTATTAATTTTTTTCTCTATGTTATTGCAGATGCATTAAAGATATTTACATCTTCTTTCCAACTTTCCTTAGAGGGAATCTCTTATTGTTCACTAAATCATCATGCTATGATATGTGGTATTACTTGGGACAAATTAAATTATAAGTTTTTGCAACAATGGTGTCATGGCTTGGCTTGATCATGTATTATAGTTGCTTTAACGAGGACAATCTTGGGTAAATTCTACATGCCTACATTGCTGCATATGAGAGAAATGCTTTAAGTATGTGAGCCCAACATTCATGGGGATAACTGAATAATTAAATTCAGTTATAATACATATGATATTTTTCGTTTGTGTGCTATGTCCCAACCAAAGGTTCATTACGTATGTATATGAATCGGTAATTGCTGTGGTTGTATGGACTTTGCCATGCGTATATTCTACCGCGTATTTGTGAAATATTTGCATATGAATTCTCTGGATGCATTTTCATAGTGCGAATAGAAAAAGACATTGAATTTATGCTTATAAAGAAAACATAACATGCTGGAGCTCTCAGCAAATTAGCATAATGTGTGTCTGCATCAGGTTTTGGGCGTTTATATTGTTTGCCCGTATCTGCATATTGCAGTGTGTGAGTGCCAATTCACCATATAAAAGACTGTTTTAAATGTGTATGCTTTAGTGCAAAGAAAAACTCACTTAATCCGATGGAAAATCAATATACATACATACATATATATATGTTCACTATTATAGATTTGTCCTTTAGCATCGATTATCTTAAGGTTTTGATGTTGGTTTCTACCCAATGTATATATGAGTGTCATTATAAATTTAGCATATTGAATATCAGTTTTAAAATGATGCAAAATATAAGTAACATGTCAGCTGTTTAAAAAAAAATCAACGTGTTTAGTTTCTAGATATTGACTAACCATTCATACTAGACGTTAGTTATAACTGACATAATAAGTTATAATAAATCAACATGGAATATGGACTATGATGTTGGTTTGAAAATGGCCATTGAAAATTGATGTTTATTCATAACATAAATTTCACATATTACATTGGTTGTGATTAATTAACTAATGTAATATGTCTTAAAAAATGATGGTCTTTTATAATAATTGATGTTATTTATCATTTTTTTCCAACAATATTTGCTTAAACCCCATTACATCTAGAGTAGTATCTAAGCCTAATTACAGACTCCAACCACCATATTATACAATAGTATTACTATAGATAGCAATATCCAAGCCTTATCTCAATGTCACTATGGTTAAAAAAAATAATATCCAAATACAATAAACACCCAAGGCGACAATTTTATACATTAAATTAACTCCATATAATTAAAGACATATAATATTTATATATTGGAAAAATTGGATTAATACCTCTAAATGTTGAAGAAGGAAGTTACATTATATTGCAATGACATGGCGATTAATAGAAATCTTGGTGAAACCTACTATAGCAAAAGAAAGGCACAAGCACATCAGAATTGATGTTCAAGATCCAACATTACTACTATATGATTCTTTTATAGATAAATTTATTATATGGCTTATGCCTTTAACCTTTCATGGTAACATGTAATGTTTGTTGAGTTAAAGAGCACCATTCTTAGCATTGGATGTTGAGATAATTAGGGTTTTAAGTAAAACTTGCATTATAGTAAGAGATTAGAATATATAAACATGTATTGAAACTAATTAATAATCTAGTGCTACCTACACACTATAGAAATTATGATAAACATTGGTTGATAGACATTGGTTTAAATTAGCACCGATGTTTATGTTGAAGTGGTGATATTTTTTAAATTATATAAAAACATAAAACAAAGGACAAGAATGTGATTATTGTTTTTGTTGATGGTAGGAAACTTGTTACGTTGGTTATAAAATCACTAACATCTAAATCTTGTAGGAAAACTCCGAATATTGATTTTTTACTTTACTATTATCTAAAGGCAAAAGTCTCTCTACAATAACATAGCTTATTTTTAGTGGATAAGATATTAGTTTTAGTTAATAACTATCATTTAAAAGGCATTCTAGAAGTCTCATTGGAAATTATAGATGCATAGGACATCTATTTTATTAAATAATTAATGTCTAAAAGGCATTTTAAAAATCTCATTAAAAACTATGGATGCATAGGATGTCAGTGTTCCTATTGTATGCTTTCTTGATTGAAATGGAGTAAAATTGGAATGGAAAAGTCAATGGATGATGATTTGATATCTAATGGATCTTTTGTACTCCCACTCTGCTTTCATATTGCCAAAGTGTGCAAACAGGAGAAAATTGAGCAATAAATTGGAGTTTGCATTGTTGATAAAGATTTTGATATATAATGATTTTACTATTATTTTTATGTATTCATGTAGACATGTGGTTTTTGTTTATTGATGATTTAGTGTAGTTATCATATATAAATTTACATAATCATTTCTCTTTGCTCATCTATAAGTTATTTTTACATTAAAGTTCTACAATTGATATTTGGATTATATAAATTAATGAAGAGAAGATATATCAAAATAAATATAACTTTCTTTGTTAAAATTAATTCAAAAATAACTTTCTTTTCACATTTATAATTTCTACTTAAACATATTGTAAAATTTATATGAAACTAGTTTGCAAAGTTTTTAAAATTGTAACTAAAGATTCTTATAGCATCAATTGTTTCCATAATTGAATTCAATAGATAATAAAAAAGCCTCTATTTTGGAAATGGAAAATATAAAAGTGCTAATCTTGGGATTAACTGATGTCTAATATGATGACATTTCCTACAAAATTGGAGAAATGTAAATAAAAGTCATTTATAAAGAAATATGAATGAATGAAATTAAAGATGAATAAATCAATAAAATTTATGAAAATGTTTAAATGAATGGACCTAAAGATGACTAAATAATTGTATTCATGAAGTTGAGGAACTTACAACGTTAATTTTTTTATGGTGACCATCGTCTAAGTCTACTTCAATTAACATGATAATTCATCAATAGTTAACATATCATTTTAATATTTCATCAATGTCTTTTGGCTTCGCCTTTATACATGTGGTTAAATTTATGACATTGATTTTAAATTAATAATCAAGATCTAATGATTTGCCATTGGCCTAAAAATATGACTTTACTTTCCTATTTGAAATAAATAAACAATATCAAAATAGCTCTCCTTCCATTAAAAAGAGTGCTTTTGAGGTGCTTAATTCCATCAATGTTGTGTCCATTAATCTTAAGGTGTTTGATTACTTCATTTGTTATGAGCCTCTGACTGCCTCTTTATTTCATGCAAGAGTAGACATATTGCTTGCTCCATGTACTATCTCAAACTTGGTAAAACATGTCTTAGTTGTTCCATGATTGGTATTATGTAATGCAAGGTTATTGTTATGGAATTTCTCTAAGTTTCATGCATCAATGCAAAATATAGTTGTGTAGAAATTGTGAGCTACAATAAGTTTATGGAGCATCAAAACTCACACCCTTATAAATCATGGTTCTACCCTTTGTAAAAGGATGGTTCATAGAGTTATGAGTTTTGATACTCTATAATCTTACTATAACTCTATGAACCATTACTATAACTCACAATTTCTACACAACTATAATTTAGGAAGGGGGAGATTTGTTGGGTTTTGATTCCTTCATTAATTATGGATCACTAACAAAAAACAAAAGAAACCTCAAACACCAATATTCTCAAATGGGATGGTGCATACTTTATTAATTATAAAGCATTTAAAATTATGATGATGAATTCCTGATACATTGGAAAAAGCTAACAATATTCAATATTACAATTTTCAAGAATTGGAAAAATCAAAAGCCACCTAGAAAAGGAAAGAAGGATTAAATAGAAGGCTTTTCTAAAGCTTGGTGGATTCTTGCACAGGCTTCCAATTCCTCCCTATAAATAGAGGTCCTCTTAGGGGGAGAGTCATTCATTCATTTGAGCAAGCATCAAGCAAAAGAGTTTCTCTAAGAGAAGGAGAGAAATAGTAACAACTACTTTGAGTGAAGAGTTTGAGTGTTTCTTAAACTAGTGTGAGTTCTACCACAAAGGTGAAAGTGATCCACTAAATTGGGTGAGGGAACATTCTTGTAATCCATCCTTAGTGGGTGAGGTGTTGTGAGATCTTCTAGAGTTGTACTAGAAAAGAAAAAATATCTTTGTAATCCTACAATCATAGTGGAAGATTTTTAGACCTAAGGTCCTGTGGTTTTTCCCTTAAATTTTTAGGAGTTTTTCTTGTAAAATTTTGTGTATTCCCATCTCTATTTTTGCACTTTCTAATTGCCTATCTTATTCACACAAAGGGGGAAAAGGCTTCATTTTTGCAATTCTAGTATCTGCCTTTTTCCTAACATTTTCATCACTTATTTTTTACAATGCTAATTTTAGTAAGAAAATAATTTAAAATTAAAAGTAATCATTAGTAGATAATTATTAGAAATGGGATGAAATCCTAACATTCACTTCACTTTCAATGCTGAAATTTTTTTAACAATTTTCATTTGTTACTTTTTACATTAATTTTCATTCCTTTTAAAGCTTAATTTCAAGATCGCAATGAAGCAAGTGGTAGAATTATTGGATGAAGGCATGAAAATAAGATTTAAAATTAGATTTTAATTTTTTTTATATACATTGAATTGATTTTTATAAATTTATTTTATCATCCTATATTTATTGACAACCTTTTATTTATATTTGAAACCTAATTTTAAATTCCATATCCATTATATATGGCATTGCTGAAATAAAATAGTCATGTAACAATTGACGATGACATTACCTTTCATGGACCAAAATAAACCTTAATTTATTCTTCAATTCACAAGCTCATCTTGTTTTGATTTACTTATATAAAGCTATATGTATTGAAAGTGAGATTCAAAATTAAATTCTAAATATAAATTAAAGGCTATCAATTGAATACATAATGATGAGACAAATTTGTAAAGTTTGATGCAATGTATATAAAATATTTGAAACCTAGTTTTGAATCTTACTTTTAGTATATATAACAATTTTTTTTGCAACATATGATACATGCAGTATGTATTGTTGGATTTTTCCACATTAATTATGGAAAGGAATAGAACTTAATTATAATAACTTTGTCCAATAGTTCACAGGAGAGCTAATTGATGTCAAGTTTCTAACTAATGACCCAATATGTGTGAGAAAATTATTGAGTTATTCCATATTTTTATGGAAGGGGCTAAGTGTTAGTTTATAAATTAAGGGAAAGCCTCAACTCTCTGACTAGTTTTTATGGTTGAAAGAGGCTAAAAAAGGATACCCAATAGTAGTATTAGAGCTACTTGATAAGGATAGCTAATGCTAGTACTAAAGCTTGATTTTATAACATCTTTACCTATAAGGTGAAGTGTAAAGGGAAAATGTTAGGTTTTTCCCCATTGATTGTAGAAGGGACTAGAGCCTAGTTATAACAACTTTGCCTAATAGTCCACAGAAAAGTTGTTGATGTTAGGGTTTCAACAAAAGGCCTAATGTGTGAAGGGAAGATTATTAGGTTATCTTATATTAGTTATTAAAGAGATAAGGTGTTGAAGGGAATCCTTAAGAGAGGTTTAAAAAGGACACTCAATAGTGGTAAGAGCTCAGTATTACAACATCTCTACCCATAAAGTGATGTGTGAAAGGGAGATTTTCAGGTTTTTCCATCACTGATTATGAAGGGCACATGAGCCTAATTGTGACAACCTTTTTTAAGAGCTCATGGGAGAACCAATTGATGTTAAGATTCCAATGGATGAGTTGATGAGTGAGGGAGAGATTATTAGGTTATTTTACATCGATTATGGAAAAGGATAAGTGTTGGCTTAAAAGTTAATGGAATCGAAAACCTTAACTCTTTGACTAAATTTTTTGGTTAGGGAGGCTTGATAAGAATACCTATTATTTAAAAATTTACCTATTATTTAAAAATTTAATGTAGACAACCCTAAATTTTAGGAAAAAGAACTAGGGATGAAAAATGATACACTGTATTGTTAAGCATTATAGAATAATATGTGTGAAGGTTTTCAACTATAACCTTACAACTTCCATGCCACTATTGCCACATCCCTCACAAACCTCTATAAGAATTCCCACATAATCCTTATAAGCATTCACCTCATATCTTTGTCATCAACCATCAACCATCAACCATCATCATTATTACCATAATTATCAACTTCATCCATTATTTTTATCTCGTACATGGAATGTAATAAGACTCTTACTCTCTCGGATTACTACTCTCCCATAAGATTGAATCTACTCTAATGTTAGTTCTTGGAAAAAATATGCATTCTCCACACACACACACACACAAGTATTAGACAATTAAATCAATCAAAGTATTATGTTGAATTGTTGTTGTGATTTATTGTAAATGCTTTGATTAATTTAATTGTATGAAATTTATGTGTTTGAAATAGGGATATTTTTGTCCATGTCTATTTAACGGTTGCTTTGATTTCACCTCGACGGGGGTAGTTGAGCTTTGGGGAACTTGTTGAAAAAAAAAAAAAACTTCAATGAGTGTAACCTAATAATATAAAACTCTCACTTGAACTCAACTTTGATTGGAGTACCCAAATCAGATTTTAGTAAAATTTTAATTAGACAATTCAACTTGATATGAGGACACGGTTCCAATGTTATATAAATTTCAATTAAACAATATTTTTTAGTCAACTTAGTTAAATCGAATGAGCTCAGTTAATATATGAATTTTGACCCGTTAACTTGACTCATTTACAAGGAAGAAAAATATATATCGTTTTGCATTTTACATTTTAGAACTCTTTCTTATTCAAATATAGGTAGACTCAATTATATATATTAAATGGAGTTATATTTTGATTGGTTTGGATTTTTACTCACTTCACTTGCTTGAGTATGAAAAAGTCATACTTTAGGGTTCCGTATATTATTATTTACGTGGTAAAATGTATACGTGAATAAAACAAATGTGAAAGTTCAAAAATATGGGCTTGATTTATTTTGTGAAAGATATTTTTCGTAAAAAATATTAAGATAGAAGGAAAGACATATTATTTTTATATTTTATTATTAAAATATTTTGAGTCATAATAATAAAAGAAAATAATTTTTTAATTATTTTATTAAAAGAGTTTATTAAAAGAGTTGACTTAAGTCAAATTTTCTCGCCAAATTTTATAATTAATGCCAAAATTTCAAATACTAGGAAGTGTATATAGTTCACATTGAGTACTCTCGAGGACTAGTGTATAAATGCTTTATAAATAAATCACTTATATTCTAGATGTATGAATTCTCACGTTCAATTATGGATATGCTCTACACAATAAACTTGCACGCATTGAAAAACTTCAAAGATTCGTTAACTTAGATAATAAAAATTTTCTAAAATTATTATTCATCAGCAAACAGCTTCTCATTGCATCATTAAATTTATTTTTTTTCTTCTTTTGCTCCTTTATCTTTTTTTTCCATCTTAGGGAATAGGGACCAACCCAGTTCTTTTAACAGGAAATGCAAAATACGGTAAACTGCAAGTACTGAGTACCATAACTTCCAGACTCAACATCACTTCCTCCACACCCTTAACATGCGCAGGAAGCACACAATCCACAACTCTCTGATCTGAGAATGCAATCGTCAAGAGTGCAACCACTGAAATTAAAATATGCACACCGTCTTGAAGCAGATCCCAATCCTCCAGCTTAACAAATTCGTACGCCACTTTCTTCTTCCCAACGCTGGCCTTAGCAGAAGTATTGTTACTGCCAGGGACCACTTTCTTATTACTGCCAGTGAATTGGGAGAAGAAACAGATCAATACACATAATGCTAAAAACAGCCACATCATGATTCTGCCAGTGCAAGAACACTGCCCATTTCCGTATATCTTAGGAACAGCGGCGTCAAACAGCATGCTGGTCCCTGTTGGGAGGAAGTATCCAAGCTTTGCGGTTTTGGACAAGAATTTATGTTGTACTTTCGAGTATGTTGATGCTGCTTGACTACCTCCACCGTTTCCGGGAGGCGGTTTTGGATCTTTGGCGGCGTTGGAGGCAGCTGAGGGGGATGCGTCGCCTTCATCTGCGCTTAGGTTAGGTATGGTGTTTCGTCTCCATTAATATCGGAAATCTTGCCAAATTCTACATGTCCTTCTCTAGTTTGCGACATTTCTGTTTGATGGAACTATGTGCGAATCACAGAGCGGATGGGAGGGTTTTTATGGAAGACAGGGAATATTCAGCAATTTGAGTATTGAAATTTGGTTTTAAATGGATTCTAAGTTTATAAAATGTGCGAAAAGTTGTGTTATTTATTTATTTCTTTTATAGAAAGTGTGAAAAATAACTTAACAAACACCCGACATTTCGAATTTAAACTTACGATAATAACTAAAAAAAATTTAAAAATAATATCAGATATTATTGTACATTTTATTTAAAAAAAGAGTATTAAGTTATTGATAAATCAAAATCATAGTTTTACATTGTAGTCCACGTACAATCATATATTATGCACAGTATTATGACAAACATAATATGGAGAGATGCTAATTGTTGTGCCTAAAATATAGGGTTTGAATTTCATAATTTTGATAGGTAGTTTCATGGAAAGTTTCCACCTTTTAAAAAGTTATATATTTTTGCTCTTAAATTATTTTTTATTGAAATTTATATTTTTCTTATAACACGCATTTTAAGATTTTTGAAAAAAGTCAAATATAATGGTAAAAACTTTAACCTCTTATGAGCTACATGGATTTTGAAGCCATGCCAGAGGACAAATGACCTACCGGCTGGCTTTTGGAGCCAGGCATGCGATCGAGTTGCAACCACATTTTTTATTTAGATGAGTAAATTAATAATGATTTCACAGAATATCAGTTCTTATTTTAAAATTCTAAATATGCTTTGCATTTTTTGTTCAGTATATTTGAACAACATTTTGTCTTTGAACTATATCTTACAAATTTAGTTAAAATATATAACATAATAGATAATTAACAATATAATTCAAAAATAATGAATACAAATTTTCATTAAAACTATGTCACCATAAGCTGGAGCCAATTTTTATTAAATCTCTATCAATGATCAGAAAAAATATTGTCAACATAGACTTAGAACACAAAAATTTGACAGAATGCCATTTTCGTGGAACAAAGCTCTTCTGAAACTATTTCTTAGTGCTCCCAGTTAAGAATTTGTGATATTTTTTCTATTATTTTTATCTTTTTTTTTTTCACTTTCTCATATTTTCCAACATTGGTTTTGCAAAATGGTCATATTGTACTACTTTTGCTTCCCATTCATTGCCTTTTCATCTCTTTATTCTTGCATTAAAGTATGCTTAAATTTCTTAAATACTCTTCTTCGACAATTGGGATTAGTTGTCATAATTTGTGAGTTTGTATTTTGATTGAAAATGTTATTGCTTTGCTGTGACTATGATGGTTATTTGTTATTGTGGGTTTGTTGTATGTAAGAGTAATGGTATTATCTTCATTGAATTTGTACAAATATATGTATGTTATTGGTGTAAATTTTTTTTTATGTGAAATTAGTTATGAAATGAATATATGCGTTTCATATGTTTATTATGTTGTTATGTTTAAAAATATTATATTACCTTGATGTGTTAATAGTTGTGTTATATTTGGATATAATATAAGATTTGTAAACCTGACACATAGAAATGTTGGATATATGATATGATAGTTAGACTTAGAGGTGAATATAACAATCACTACAAGTAAGAAATACGTAAAGGAATTAATAATTTATTCATGAATATTATATTAACTAATGCAACATAAAAGATTAAAATTTACTATAATCAAACATGCAAGTGAGAATATTAAGATGTTAGTATGAGTAAAATTAGACTATAGTAATAAATAAGTATTAAAAATATGTCCATGTAATGAAGAAGAAAATATTAAATAATTAAAAGACATAATCTTTAAAAGTCAAAGTAATAAAAATTTAAATAATGTCAATATCAAATAATCAAAACTTGTACATAAATTAGAAAAATAAATTATTTAATAATAGAAATTTAGAGTTAATTTTAAATAACCTAGTGAATAAAATGAAATTATTACAAGTAAAATTTATGCACAATGCAAAATGAATATTAAATTTTTGTCAATGTAAAGAAAAAGATGTTATTAAATAATGAAAAGAAAAGAAATTTAAAATTATAAAATAATAAAGTTATTAAAATTGAAATGATGAGCTATTTTAGTTGGTTTCCAGACAAAATTTTACAGCTATGTTATCTTTGGCATGTGTAGTCAACAAAGTTTAATTTTATAACTTATTTTTAAAATTCTAAGCATAAAACATAAAATAATGGGATTCATAAAAACACATTTTATGATCTTCTATATCATATTATAGACTTAACTTATTTGAATAATTACTTTATGACTCTATTCAAGTATAAATGATTTGACATTGACTGTAGAAACAAGAAAATTGTTAGTGACAAGAACATGAAAAATATCTTTATTAGTGTTCAGTTGTACAAATATGATCCCTATATGCTTGCCTTTCAAGTGAAGCATTTTTTTTTTACATTAGATCTTCTTAATGGGCTCAACTAGAGACTCATTACTTATGTAATGTATTGTGATATATGGAATATTTTAGATGATGATGTTGATGATCATGGAGTCTCAATATTATAGGGCACCAATTCCACAAATTTTAACTTCATAGTTAACCTTGGAAATTTGAACCTTATCACTTAATGGATTAGAAAAACGATCCTTAATGTGCTTCAAGATATTTATGCTGACATGCAAGGTGTTGATGGCTTTATAAATGATGATGATATATTAAAAGATGAAACCATTGATGATTATATAAAAGATGAGCATTTAAAGTTTGATAATGATGTTGAAACTAATGAGGAAGAATGTGAGTATGTTATTTTTAGTGATAGTGATTCAAATTAGGGTTTAAAGTCTTTTACTTTTCACATCATAATTATGCAATGAATAATTTTGATATGTTGTAATAAATATTATTTATGTTATATCCTTATAATTGTTTCTTTTACATGTCTTATGTAATAATTATCATTTTTATTGCTTTATAGCTATAATTTTTTGTTATGTCTTCCCATTATGGAGGAAATAGTGCAGCCCTACCATCACAAGCCCTATTTACATTCGCTATGGGTCTGATTATAGTAAAATTGGTTGTATTATACAACTCATTTAATTTTTTACCCATATATATATATATATTTAACATGGTAAATATTTTGGAATGTTGCACTGCCTTGGTAGATATGTATAAATAAGGTCATTGAACCACTAGCAACTAATTTAGAAGAATAAAGGTTGAGTAATGCCTATTTACTTTGAAAAGGATGGTCATACCTAGTGCTTAATAGGATAGAGCTAAAGGCACTTCCTATGATTGATAGGAGCACTTAGGAGGCAATATTATAAGCCATTCCATAGGTCTTAAGCAGAGATGCTTGAGGAGAAGAGATCATATGTTGATTAGGTGTATTATCAACTTATTTTCTTTATTAATTTATGTTTGATATTATCATTGTTCTAGACTTATATTTGATTGTTACATGTTTTTCAATGTAGCAATATTTTGAGTATGTCAACATTTCATGGGAGTAGCTATCCTATGTGATTACCAATATTAAGCACACTGGAATCAATTGATATAGAGATTGGAAGAATGAATTGCATAAGCATTTCACCAAGCATTGGGGGATGACTTTATTTGTAGCCTTATGTTACAAGCTGATAGTTATGATAGTTCGATAGGCAAAAGTCTTAGATTGAGATGAGACTTGGTAGAAAAATCTAGCATGCTGTGATAGTCGTATGGTTGAAATTTAGGAATGATCTAGCTAGTGTACCATTTTTCCTAAATTTCTCAAGTTTGGGGGTGTTTTGGTTATTTCAGATGGTTTGAGAAGTCAAAAGAGTTTAAAAAATCTAGATTTGTGATCCTTGCATTTTTATCTTCATTCAATTAATTTCTAAGTGAATTGAACACCCAAAACATGGTGAAAAGTGCTTATGACAGTTAAAAAAATGTATGTCAACTCCTAGCAGGGAGTCTTTTGTTCAAAATACTTTTTAAAGAGGTAGAGTGTTTTAAAGGCCTGGTGGAGTGTTTGGACACTGAGTTAGGGACAAGAGTGTATTAGCTTGAGGCCATCCCTTTATACACTTAAAACTATAAAAAGAGGAATAAATTAAGCGAATAGAATGTCTATCTCTTTATTCAATTGTCCTTTTTAGCCCATATTGCTTAGAGGCTTCATGTGTGGAAGGATCTTTTGATCTGGTGTATGCAAGTGCTTCGATAACATATGATATTAGCTTGTGAAGATGTTTACATGGGATTTATTACATCGGCGATAATTCTTCAATGTCCCGTTATCTTTACCAAGCATGCTAAAATAGGGTTTTAAGTAGGAAGGCTGGCATGTTCCCTAAGAGTGGCTAGATGTGCTATATAATTTCAACTAGAAAGCTATTGACCTATGACACCTTGATAGTGCGAGATGGGTGATTTCAATTGATATTCCATTAGATCATTGAGATAAGTGCTATAGGTTATTTGATTTTTAAGAATATATTGTAAGAATAAATTAAATAATATAGGTCATAAATTTTTTTTTTCAAGTTTATTGTTTTTGTTATTATATATGTTTTTCCTTGAATTTATGGAAGAGATCTAGCAATTATGCACATAATAGAGAATAAAAGAAGTACAATGATTGCTATTGACTTAAGGCTATTATGGCACTTCAACATGACAAGGTATGCTAGTTAACATTCCTGTAATTTAATGCTATCAATGATTACTAATATTGTCTACTTTTAAAAAAAACTATCCAAAAGAAATAAAGAGCTAGGTGTGTTGTAATTGCTAATAAGGAACTTTCTTGAGCACTATTTCAAACTATCGGGGGAATGGGTGCATTTGAATGCCTAAACCAATTATATAAGTAATTTTATTTTTATTTTCAAGAATAAGATGCTAGATTGAGCCATTGAACTACAATTGCAGTCTAGTTCCACCTTTACTAGCTTGATTGCTAGCCTAATGCATTAATGAACCTGTCATTATCAATAAGGTATTAAGCACTTATCAAGAGCATAGAAAAAGGTGTTAATCATGTGCTTCAAGGAACTTCATATGGCACTATCAGTAATAGCTCATCAATTGTTGCTTATCTTTTGAGGTAGTAACAAAATGCATCATTGCTTGAGGATGTGCAACATTTCAATGTTGAGAGTTAGTAGGTACAAAATGCCTAGTAATAGCACATGGATTATTGGCTACAATTACAACAACATTAAGAGTAGTAGCTCTAATTCCTATTAAAACTGTGCTTGTAGAACTTGGGGTCATCATACGCCTTCCTATATTGCCTCTTGCTCTTCCTCATTTATTGGCCATCTCTCCCTCGACATTACATGTTAGATTCATTTTGCGATCATCTCTACTAGGATCCCAACCTTAGCCTGATGACAATGACAATGACTTTGTAGGTTTAAAGGATCTTTAGATTACATATTGGCTTTTTTATTTGTAAATTACATTGTTATGTATATTATTGTATATCATTCTCTATTTTACTTTATATATTTCTTTTTTTTCTATTTTAGTATCATAATTAATATAATAATATTTTTAAAATTTTCAATAATTATAAAAAATATTTAGGAATAATACTTACTATTAATATTGTTAAAAATGTAGAATTAATTAATTATTGTACAAAAGTTTTTTTGAAAATAAGAAAAATGGCTATACCAACAAGGTGTCATTAGAATAGATTGTGCCATATCATCAAATCCTATAGCAACAACACGTGGTCTTCAATATAGTATTGTTGCCATATTGTGTACATGCAGCCTATGGAAACCATCTCCGATGACATGTATCATCAACATAGGGTTCTTTTCTACAATGACAACTTATGTCATTAGTATAAGTTTTTATTAGCAACCCTTTGGTGACACTATTTTCAATGACAATGTTGTTAGAGTAGACCAATACCAATGAGATTCATGTTTGTATTGACAACAAATGTTGCTGAGATAGCTTCTTTTTCTTGTAGTATAAATTTTTACTTTAATTTCATCCTTTAGTTCATGGTAACTATTTTTTTTTCTTAATTTCACCCCTGATTTTATGGTGAGTTAAATAGCTGGCTAAAATTAATTAAACTAACTTATTTGAAAGGGATTTGAGTCTCATTTTTTTGGCAATCTCATTAAATTGATTAACATTTTGATTAGTTTGGTTTTTGCTATTTATGTGAAGCAATATATTAAATTTTTTTATTAAAATTGACATATCACTTATAATATATATTATTTTGAATTTAAATTCAAAAGAAACTAAAAAATAATTTCTAAAACAAGATTAGATACCATTGCAAGAAGAAGAAAATCATTACAGACTTATCCCTCTTGCTCGGATGCGGATGAATTCTTACTTCTGCATTATATTTTATAAGACGCTGTTGACTTAAATAAGGGCAGAAAGCGCAAATTTTCATCATATTGAGCATTTATCAAGGCGAGAAATAAATAGTAAAAGGGTCTAAAATTTTTTCAAAGAAGTTTTCATCAGCCATTTATGAAACTAAAAGTTATATATATATTCTAATATAAGAAGAGTGAGGAGAATGAGAGTTTCTTTGTAAAGAAAAAATGAAGAAAATCATTAAGTAAGTTAAAATGGAATTAAAAGTAAGGTTTACAACTCTAATGAGAATTAAAATACATGTATGGACAATAATCGTTAGATCAAAAGGCCGCAATTGTAAAATTCACACTTTACAACTTTAAATAGGTATTAATTAAGGATACGTCACTATTTGATCTAAAATGCAATTCATCTTATCTCGACATAGGATAATTAAATATTAAATAATTTTATATATTCAAAGATAGAAATTGTAATTTACTTTATTTCAACGAAAGATAAATAGGTTTATATGTTCAAAAATAGATATTATAATTCATGATATATAGGTATTTATCTACCATTTGTTTATAAGGATAGATGGTAAACTTATAGATACTAACTTAGAGTTTACTTTATCTTCACATTCAAGAGCACTTAATATCGTTTGTATTCTTCATCGATGTTGGTTTTATCTTGCAATCATTGAATACTTTCTCAAAATAAATTGTTATACTTTCTATTTACATTTTCACATATATAATGAATAAATTTTAGAATATAATATACAAATGCATGACACTACAGTTAAAAATATTAATTCATCCCACTTTTGATCAATGAACTTACTATATCTAAGGTTTATTCTCATATGAAACAAGAGTTTCGATTGCTTATTTCCTATAATTGTATGATTACATCAACAGTCCAAAACACATTAAAATTTTTTTATGTTACATCTCATGATATTAACAAACACTAAATTATTCACTAAGTCCTTAAATAAGAAAATTTGATGTGAGAATAAATAAAATGATGTATAATATTTACATAAAGGAAAATCTAATTAGAATAATTTATTAAATTTGTATTATAACGTATACCTTAAAATGGTTTAAGTATGGGAGTTGGAGGAGATCAATATGTGAAATTGCCATCTCCTCATTCACTTCTCCCAAATCCTCATCCTTCTTCAAAAATCAATATACTAATGTAAAAAATTTCAAATCTATCTAAACTTAATGAGTGCTATGATTAGGTTTTCTTCAACTTCATACATCAAATGTTGATGATTTGGTTAAGTTCAAATGGGGATGAATGTTAAAGGGAAATTTTACCTTAATTGAAGAAAATCATTTCTTTGATATGCAACAACTCAATCCAACTATTGTCTAATTAGTGAGTAGCATTTTACTTGATCAATTACTTGCTTTATTGAAATTTCTCTCATATTAGCTATGAGAGGGTCTTTAGAGAATATTGACTTGATTTGTTATTTGCAACTTAAAAGTGGTAGGTATTATGATGGATTTGAACTATCCAATATGATTTTCACGAATTTTGATGATTTGGTTAAGTAATTTAATGATATGAACAAGATTTGGAGTTGAAAAGTGTAGGGAACAAATATTTTTGATGGAATTTACATAATGTTTATGGGTAAATTAATTTCTTAATCAATTCATCAAGCTTAGAAATTGTTTCTAGAAGGCATGAATCAATTTGTAAAATAGTTCACCTAAAATTGGCAAAGGAATTTATTTGACCCCATGAGCAGGACTACCACCCCATAGCATGTTGCCACCAGAAGCAAAACCCCATATTTCTTCTAGAAAATCTCTTAATTATTCTAGAGCAACTAGAAAGAGATTCTTTAACCAGAAAGAATTCAGTTCAGATGTAGGATCCCTATCCAGAAGTTTTTGCAACTCAATCATGTATGATGGAATCATCAAAGAATTGACCTTATTCCCTTCCCGAGCCTATTGAATAATTTTTATGGATTCCGTCATTTCACCAATTCAAACTAAATAACAGGCTAATGAATCTCCTTCTTTTTGCCATTGAACTTCCCAATCCAATTTGTCGTAACACTCATAATGATCAACTTTACGAAGATCCCATTTTATTCTAGAAGCCAGAAGCATTGGTCTTGATAAACCCTAATTTATTACTTCCTTTCTACCAATAATGCCTACCCCCTTAACCCGTTCTAAAAAAATTGGATTTTGAGTAATAAGTTTTTGATATTCAACGACCCTTGTTAAAAAATAATCGCAGAAATCAAAACATTTATCTATCCAACCATGAGGTAGATCAACTACTACTCCTCTGATACAAAAATAATTATGCATCATTCTTATACCAGTGGCAACTTCGAATAGATCATATATTAATTCTCTTTCTTTGAAAATGTAGAAGAAATTAATTTCTTAATCAATTCATCAAGCCTGGAAATTGTTTCTAGAAGGCATGAATCAATTTGTAAATCAGTTCACCTAAAATTGCCAAAGGAATCGATTCTTGAATTGAATCAATGCGCTCGAGGAGCTCTCTAG
Source organism: Sindora glabra (assembly GCA_020226215.1). Taxonomy (NCBI): domain Eukaryota; kingdom Viridiplantae; phylum Streptophyta; class Magnoliopsida; order Fabales; family Fabaceae; genus Sindora; species Sindora glabra. The sequence goes on from CM035228.1 coordinate 83,923,175, forward strand.
ATGAACAAAATCAATTTTCCTTGCACAGAAAAATTTTTGTAAGGCCTGAACGGCTTCCTAAATTGATTGAACCTTGATAGAAATTATTTGGAAGGTATGAATTGATTCCACAATCAATTCACCTTGCATTCCTTTAAATTTTTACATGTTTTAAGGAATCTTATGATAATATACTTTACATGTATATGCTGTATGATTATGGATTGAATAGTAACGAATGAACTTGGTAGCTCACTTGTAATGAAAATTCTTGTGTTTTGTTTATTTTTATGCTATAATTGAATAATGATAATAAGGCAGAGAATTTTATAAATGATGAGACTTATGCACTAAATCTAAATGCCCATTTATGGAGGGATAAAGTAAAATTTAAAAAACAATTGTAAAAAGATAAAATTTACTAGGGTCACAAGGAGTCCAAAACTGAATTCCCCCATCAAAAAAAAAAAAGTACTTATAGAGATACATAAAAGCTTCACACTTTTGCAAAGACATACATACTAAACGTAGCAACTAGTGTCATCCGAGCATTAAAATTATGTTTTTCCTTCTTCTTCTTCTTCTGTTCCTTTTTCTTCCTTCTTAGGATCCAAACCAGTCCGTCTAACAGCTTTTCCATTTTTTTCCTTCTTAGGGACCGACCCTTTAACGGGAAATGCTATATACAGAAAACTGCAAACACTGAGCACTATAAAACTCAGACTCAACATCATTTGTTGGACATCCTTAACATGCGCAGGCAGCACACAGTCCACAACCCTCTGATCGCAGAAAGCAATCGTTAAGAATGCAACCACTGAAATCATACCATGAACATAGTCATCAACCTTCCACTCCGACCGCTTCATCACAAATCTGTAAATCACTTTCCTTTTCCCATTTTTGGCCTTATTAGTAGTTTTATCACTGTCAATGAATTGGAAGAAAAAACAGATTGCTACGCATAAACCTTAAAGCAGCCACATCATGATTCTGCCAATGTAAGAACATTCCCCGTTCATGTATGTCTTGGGGACAGCGGTCTGAAACAACGTGCTTGTCCCTTTTGGTAGGAAGTATCCGAGCTTTGCGGTTTTGGGCAAGAATTTATGTTGCACCGATGCTTGAGGATCTTCACCATTTTGCTGACCCCGTTCTATGTGTGGCTCAACCGTGTGGTCCGGTTCTTGACAACCTTCACCATTTTGCCTCCAACGGCGCCAAAAACACAAAAACGGCTTCCACCACAGCTGCTTCCACCACAGCTGCTTCCTTGTGGTGGAACCCGTTCCTGCATTTGTGGCCCCGTTGGAAGAAGCTGTGGTGGATGTGTGCCCTCCATTTGCGGCGGAGCGCCTTCATTAATCTCGGAAATGTCCATTATTAGAAATCTTTTGATTTGTTTTATTTTTCGGGAAGTAGAAAATAAATGAGTTATTTGGTTCACTATTATCTTATAAATTGGGAGAAATAAAACTTCTTGAAAAGTCCTATTTCCGATAAAATATGAGAAATTACTTACTCACTTCTCTTTAGGTAAGTTTTATTTCTCATGCAATTTATAGATATACTGACAAAATTATCTTCATTAAATTTAATTAATAACAACTAAAATTTATTACTTTATATTATAATAAAATTGAGATATAAATAGTTATTTTATTAATACTTCGTAAAATATTCAAAGTTGGACAAAACAAAACATATGAAGTTACTTTTTAAAAAATGTCACTTTCTATGTATCAATCAACTTTAAGTATTTTTTAAAAAGTTTATATTAGAAGTTATTTTCTAGAAAAATTAATTTCCTATGAGAAATTACTTCTTAAAATGATTGCTTCTATTCGAAGGAATTATGCCTATTTGTATTTGGCCTGAACCAGCTTGCGGCACTTCTGTTTGAAGGAATTTAGTGGGAAGCGGAGAGTGGGAGGTAGCCTTTTTATCATATTTACCGGGAAACGTTGAAATCCGGGGCGTACCACGTTCTAATACGAAACATACCCAATGCAGTGCATTCTCATTCATAAGTATATTATCAGATTTCTTCTCTTTTTCATTATTTTATTCCACAATAGATTAATGATATTGAAAAATTTAGTTTAAAAACTAAAATCATTTAAGAAAGAGGAGAAGAAACGATAATGATTGAAGAGAGGAGAAGAAAGGAGTAATCAATGGAAGATGGAAGGATTTTTTTATTTAAAAAAGTCAAAATGAAATATTTATCATAAACTTAAATGCATTAAAATCCTTCTTTTCTATTGTTTATCCGTTAACCAACAACTACCCCCTACTTTAAATCTTATCCTAGCAATATATGTATTTATTGTTTTGTTATTCATTTACTAGCTTTTGAATAATTTATATTAATTACATTTTATTTTTCAAAATATCTTATAATATATATAGTTGTTGTTTTCATTATAATATAATATTCTTAATAAGATAGGATAAAGAATAAAATCTGTAGATAAGTATCACAAAAAAAATCGATAGATAAGTACATGTGAAAGAAATATTATATATGAAATATAATACATACAAAAATTTATAATTCAACAGTACCTAAAAATATACTAATGTAATCACACCGTATTAATTAATCCTACCCCAATATATCCTAATTTAAAAGAAAGTAAAAAAGAAATAATTATGACAAACTTAAATGCATTAAATCCTTCTTTTCTATTGTTTATCCGTCAACTAACAACTACCCCGCACTTTAAATCTTATCCTAGCAATATATATTTATTGTTTTGTTATTTATTTACTAGAGCTTTTGAATGATTGATATTAATTACATTTTATTTTTCAAAATATCTTATGATATATATAATTGTTGTTTTGATTATAATACAATATTCTTAGTAGGATAGGATAAAGAATAAAATCTGTAGATAAGTATCAGAAAAAGAAAAATCGATAGATAAGTACATGTGAAAGAAATATTATATATGAAATATAATGCATAGAAAAATTTTGTAATTCAACAGTACATAAAAAATATACTAATGTGATCACATCGTATTAATTAATCCTACCCCAATATATCCTAATTTGAAAAAAAGTCAAAAAGAAATATTTATGACAAACTTAAATGCATTAAAATCCTTCTTTTCTATTGCTTATCCGTTAACGAACAACTGCCCCACACTTTAAATCTTATCCTAGCAATATATATTTATTGTTTTGTTATTTATTTACTACCTTTTGAATAATTTATATTAATTACATTTTATTTTACAAAATACCTTATAATATGTATAGTTGTTTTGACTATAATATAATATTCTTGGTAGGATAGGATGAAGTATAAAATCTGTAGATAAGCATAAAAAAAATCCATAGATAAGTACATGTAAAAGAAATATTATATATGAAATATAATACATGCAAATATTTATAATTTGACAGTGCCTAAAAATTATACTAACGTAATCACATGTATTAATTAGGCCTACCCCAGTGTATCAGTAGAAGTAAGATATCTCGTACCTATAACTATATTACGTTTTTTTACATACCGCATATCTTTTTTAGTTCAAGGTCCTTTAGTATCCAATAGTCACATTGGTTCTCAACTAATATGAATCAAGTTGAATAGAAAAATAATTTTTTCTATTCACAAGATTTGAATCCAAAACCTTATTTAAGAAGACTGAATTCCTAACACTTGGATGTTTGAATCTTAAATTTTGGTTTATATAATGGAGTGGGTTCATGATTTTTACCATTATAATATTTGGCATAATGTTGAGGATTGCCGTCTCTTGTCATAAAACTACGTATAATATTAATTGAACGGAATTTGGCTCTAGTTAATGACAAAAGCCCATAGGGCCAAAGCAATATCCTGTGACAAAACATTTATAATATTTATTTATTTATTTAAAAATAATTCAATTTTAATAATTTTTTATTTTATCAATATTTTTAAATATATTAGTGATGAAGTTTCTTAAACTTTCTATTTTGATTTTGTTACTTTATTTTAAAAATAATTTTTATTAACTTTTCTATTTTTCCAATATGTTTCAATAAATATTGTTTTGCAGCTTTTTTAGATAAGGAAAGAACCTTTTTTTAAGAAATGTGCAGTTGAACAAATTTATTTTATAATGTTTTAAATTTTTTATTTTGTTATATGTTATAATAATTTTTTGATAAAAAGTTACAGTTTTTTTTTTATCATAACAAATAAATTTCAACTTTTAATCATAAACCAGTGAGATATATTAAAATTTTTATGAAAATTGTAAGTACTTACTAATATGTGCGAAAGCATTACCATTTTATTACTAGCTAACTAAATATGGTTTTTGGTCCTCCACTAATTTAGGTTGTATTACTTTAAATTCTCAAAAAAGATTTAGTTGCTAAAACAACATTTTTGTTAGTTTTATTTAAGTTTTAACCTTACGTGTAGCACCTTTTTTTTTTAAAGAAAAATTTGCGTAGATTTCAAATTAAGTAGGAGGCATTTGTAATTTTTCGCTAGATCATTTTTTTTAGAAGAGTATTTGCCGCAGCTGGGGCAATATAGAAAACATTTTTAAAATAAATTTCAAATTAAAACATTATAAAATAAATTTGTTTAACTGCACATTCAAACAAATGTTTCTTGTTTAAAAAAATTGAAAGAAAAATTTATTTAAAAATATTGGCAAAATAGAAAAATTACTAAAAAATAATTATTTTTAAAATAAAGTAACGCAATCAAAATAGAAAGGTTAAGAAACTTCACCCCTAATATATTTAAAAATATTGAGAAAATAAAAAATTATTAGATCTGAATTATTTTTAAATAAGTAAATCTTATAAATAATTAGTGGTAAAGGCATAAAAGCTCTCTAAACAAAGAAAAGACTGCTGTACTTAGCATTTTAACGAAAGAAACCAACTTCGTCATATGGCATTGTTTTGCCTGTGGCTGCAGCCCATAGATGCAGCCGAATTCTGTTCATATTAATTATCCCTAGCTTTTACAATTCAAAATTTTTGTAATTTTCTTTAGAACAATTTTATGTATTTGTATGTGATTTTGCTAATACTAATGTAATTGCAACTGGAATTTAAACATGTTATATTACTCTTATACTAGCCTTTTTACTGACCCTCCCACCTCTGCTTAAAGGCATTTTTTACTTAAAAAAATAAAAAAATTTAATTATTATTACAAATTATTGATTATAAACATAATTTGTATCAATTTAATAACATCTTTGTGACAAATGAAAATGTATAATATTAAGTAAATTACAATTACTATTTTATTATTATTATTGTTATTAGGAGTAAATCACTTTTCTAAAAAGATTTTAAATATGCATAGATCATACAAAAAATCATACAAATTGAATTTGATAAAAAAACTTGCATCATTAATTATAAATATAATTGAGATATAATTCAAAACAAAACGTTCTTATGAAATCAGAAAATTTTTTGCTACGGTTAATGGGGAAAGAAAAGAGAGAGCAAGTGCATAAATATATATATAAACACATCATTGTTCAATAGTAATACTTAAAGGTATAACAACATTAAAATTTTAAACGCCTCAATTAATATGATCATATCAAAAGATGATTAAAATTTTTTATTTTAATTTAGTTACAAAATTTGATAAAATAGAATATGAAATGAATTTTTAAAATAGAAAGGTGATTATTAAATTATGAAGAGGGAGAATTAGTGGGAAGTTGCATTCATTTATAAATGAAGATTATATAACTTTCATGTAAATTAAATAGTCCTTAAATATTTAATAGGTGTCTGTTTAATATTTGATTTCTAGGAAAAGTAAAAGTGGACACCAAATACTCCAATAACCTTTTATATACTAGTATAGTTTATTAAGTATTATATAACAAATTAACTCTTCTCATTTTTTCCCTACAAAATGATTAGCATAATATGACATGCATTAGAAAGAGCAACAATCCCAATTAGCTAAACCGTAGCCAGTTTCTTCAAATTGCCACCAACTCATTCCAATTATATTGATATTGTTCCCCTTGAGTTTAGAGTTTTACACTCTAAGACTAAAACACCTCTAAGTATCCAAGTTCTTTCATCATAGCACAATTGCCAACTTGTTGAACCAATGCCTCATTTCTTGATTTCAATTTCTTCCTTAACGCTTTGATCATAAGTAAACTTCTTAGATTTATGAGATAAAAAATCATTGAAAAGATGATCATTTGCAGCTGATTCACAAGACACTGCATATTTAGGGAAAAAATAGGAATAAAATATATTGTTTTATTTAAAAGTGACTTTTTATTATCCTATTATCAGAACTGTTTTTTCCATTACATTACAGGATCATCATCGCACTTCGCAGCAGAGTGCAACCAAGTCCAATCTTCCTCCTCTTTCTTAAAGAAACACAAAAAATTTTATTAGAACCAAAACCTAAGAAGGCTTTTTTTTGAGATATATATCACTAGTCTAACGAATTTCTTATTATAACCATTCACAAATGCAACACAAAACCTAAATCATAACCTTACATATTTTTAATACTTAAGAACATAAGTATAGCAACTAATGCTACTGCCTCATTAAAAGTAATAACTAATGTTACTTCTAGACTCTTATCACTTTTTCGCTCGTACTTTTTAAGAGAAAAATTGAGCTTTACTATGGATTCCATTTCCGAAAAGCTCATATTTAATTTAAACGTGAGTGAAGCATCCCTTTTTTTTCAATTTTTTTTCCATCTTAGGCACTAATCCAGTCCTTTTACAGGAAATGCAAAATACAGAAAACTGCAAATACTGAGCACCATAACACTCAGACTCAACATCACTTGTTCGACATCCTTAACATGCGCAGGCAGCACACAGACCACAACTCTCTGGTCGGGGAAAGCAATCGTCAAGAATGCAACCACTGAAATCGTAGCTTGCACGAAGTCTTCAACCTTCCAGTCCCACGGCTTAACAAATTCGTCGACCACTTTCCTCTTCCCATTGTTGGCGGCCTTATCGGAAGTTTTACGGCTGTCGGTGAATTGGGAGAAGAAACAGATTGCTACGCATAACCCTAAAAGCAGCCACATCATCATTCTGCCACTGGGAGAACACTGCCTGTTCATGTATATCTTCGGGATAGCGGTATGGAACAACGTGCTTGTCCCTGTTGGCAGGAAGTATCCGAGCTTTGCGGTTTTGGACAAGAATTTATGTTGTACACCTATCTTCTTCTCCGTGAGGTCCGGTTCTTGAAGATTTTCCTGATCAGCCGTCCTTGCATTTGTGGCAAAGTTGGAAGCAGCTCGGGTGGAAACCGTTTTTCCATTTGTGGCGGCGGAGGAAACTGCTGTGGTGGATGTGTGGCCTCCGTCTGCAGTGGAGTGTGACGGAGCGCCTCCATTAATATTGGGAATGTCTATTTCTGTTTGTCCTGAACCAGTTTGCGGCATTTCTGTTTGTTGGAACTTGGAATTAAATGCAAAGCATAGAGACGGTGGTCGGGTTTTTATAGGAGAAGGAATCTTCAAGAGTGGTTCATAATTTTTACAATTATGATATTATGCATAATATTGTAATGTAAGGCATGATATTATTGTTACGGTAAATTTTACGATTAAAATTTTTGGTAATTTTCTTTGCAACATTTTTATGCATTTTTTTTGTGACTTTAAACCACGATTAGAATAATATCAAAACAAAGTTAATTAGTGTGTAAAAGATAAGATCTGAATTTTTTAATTAGTAATGTTATATGTACTGAAAATAATATTCAAAATTGAATTTGGAATGATTAAAATTTGTATATCATTAAATATAAAATAGTGAGATAAAATTGTAAAATTAAATTCAATATATACAAAATATTTAGAATTTAATTTAAAATATCATTTTTTATATCTATAATATATATTTTAATTTTGGTTGTTAAATGGGTTCTGGTTTTGACAGTGTTATCATGTTTTTACTAATAATTTTGTTAATCACAACAACATAATCACATTTTAGATTATGTTATACATCCGTATATTTTCAAAACAAATTATACATACAATTCTTTTTAATAGGAAGGATTTATGATTTTCTATTAATTTCATGTGAAAAGTTTAATGTATCTCATAATTCTATGTGTTATAGTCGATGCATAACGCAGTACAAATGAGCTAATCGGCTTTTGTCTAATCCCATATTTTTTTATGCCGTTGACTTCATTGACTGGATTTGGTGCCATGCATGCAACCAGCACACCTTGCATTTTTATTTATATGAGTAAATTATATATTGATTTTACCAAATATCTCTTTTTATTTTATTTTATCTAAAATAATTTTAGATTGGCTCTTCATAAATTTAAAAATTATATATATTCTATAAATTTTTGATATTTTATCCTTCAAAGTTAAAAATACGAATTCTCTCGTTTTATTATTTTTTGAGTTTAGTATCTGAAACACGTACATTTTGACTTTGATCATCAAAGCTTACCCGTAGTTATTGTATACATATTTAGTTAAAATTTAGAATTTCTTTTTGTTGTACAACATACGTACATAATGATATAAATACAAAAATAATGTGTAACTACCAAATTGAGGATGACATATCTTGTCGCAACTTAAATGGTACAAATGCTAAACCTTAATTACTCCTTCATATAGTGAACTGAGCGTCATGTTAGACTACTTTGATTAATCCTTGGTTCAATTATTCAAATCCTTACTGTTGCCTCCTGAAGACTTAGGGATAAGAAACAATCAATAAATTCTTCCTGAAACTATGTCGAAGGGATTGGATTATTACCTCTTAGTCTCAGTTCTATGTTTTGGTTGTATTATTGGTGATGCTAACTCTACCAATGTGATTTCACCGCATCCTAGCATTTTACAAGAAACCGGTAAGGCTCAATTGATGAATTGGTACCATAATAACTTAGAGGATTCAATTTTAGATATTCATGGATTAACTATAGCCTATCCTTGAAAGATGTTTGGGGAGAAGGTTACCTATTGTTCTGCCTATCTTTGTTGTTATTCTTCCGATGAAGTACATTTTTTTAAGGGTTGTTATAGAACAACTACTGCACTTCATGTTTTTTTTTTATCATTCCTATTTTCACAAATGTAGGGGTTTGTAGACTTCTCATTTTTGGTTCTCCTGGATTTGCCTTAATCATTACCATTACCTATAAAATAATTTATATCAAAAAATAGAAATTACTTGATAAAGCTAAAAGATACCTGGTACTTCTAATAAACCCATTAAGATTGCTAACAACATTTAGTATAGTACATAATTAAATTACTTTTGGCCAAAATTTCACATTCTCTATCCTATAATTTCGTTATTCCACTATTTGCCTAAACCATATTTTGATCATTTCATAATTTACCCAAAATATTTTTACAAGCCTTTCTAAACCAATTATCGTTGAAAAAAAATATTGTTTTCTAAAACATGGATGATGTAGAGATATAAGATTCATTGATCTTGTTTATTTTTTTAATTTATTTGTATACAAATTTTGTTATTCATAAATATCAAAAGTGTTAGTTGAGCTCTTTTTTTTTTAATTCATACCATGCATTGCATTAAATTCCCTTTTTGTTCTCATTTAAGGTAAATGCAAGCAAATAAGATTAATTTTTTTTTACTTTTGTTGAATATTCTTGACATTAATTTATATGAATATAGGAAAATTATATTTTACTTATATATGATTTTGTCTTATTTTTCCTAACCCACCCATATTCAAGTTTTCTATTAAAAATTAGATGCAAGAATATTTAAGAGAGTAAAGTGTTATGGTAAAAAGTATGGGTTGACAAATTAAAACACATAAAAATACAAATAGATTAAATGAAAATTAATAAAATTATCAATAAGCAGAAATATAATTTTTCTATTTTACAATTATATTTCTGTACAAAATGTACAAAACATACGGTCCCTTAGTCTCTCTCGCCCCCCCCCCCCCAATGAAATTTTTTTATTGGGATTATCTTTAGTTTGCCAAAAAAATCACAATGTCTTATTAATTTATGTTAATGATGATTATTTGCAAATTAACTGATATAAAAGATAAACATACGGACAGGATCGATCAAAATTATGAAATCTTTTTTCTATAACTATTAATTTATTTGATATCATCAATTAAGTTAAAATTTAAAGGGGTTAAATGCCAAATTTTAAAGTGAGAATGTAAATTGATTTTAAAGTATAGCTAAAAAATATAGTTCATTTTGCTATTTCTTAAAAGTCATTAACATTCTCAACTAAAAATGAAAAATATTGATATTATTGTCATTTGTCAAAATAAATAAATATATAAGATATAAGTTTAAAATATCAGTGAATAAAATGACCAATTTTATTAGATAAACCAATAGTATTGTTGCTGATAGTGTCTTAAGGCTTCATTTGACATACTGTATAATATAGTACTAAATTATAATTCATGTGGTGGATGAGTTGCAATTTTTCTTAATTAAAAGTTAATATTATAATGAATATATTAATTAACAATTTTATATTATCAACAATGTATAAAATTACATTGATGTTGAATAATTCATAAGTTTTGAAATGTTTTCTTTAATACAATATTAATTATATATTGAAATTATTAGTCATTTTCTTATGAATTACTACAGAAGTAAATATTTATATTAATTAGTTAAGAAATATTATATGTAAATTAATTTAAAAAATATATTATTAATCTTCTTATCATAAATATTATTTTCAACTACCTTTATAGAAGAGGAATTGTTTAAGGAATAAGAATTAAGATTACACTTATATAAGATTATAAAATTTGGTATACTTCTTTAAATATTATATTAATAGTGATATTTAAATTATCATTTATATTATTATAAATGACTACTTTTAGTCATTTTTTACTTGTTACTTTCCATAGATAATGACATATATATAGTTAAACATGATTAAATATACATTTTTCTCCAAAATTATTTCAATTTTAAATTGTAGATTTTAAAAATTATATTGTTATTTATAGAATTAAAATTTTATTAGAATTAATTTTAACTTACATATGACTTCCGCCATTCTATTTTATTTATTAATTTTCTATTATTTATATATATTTTTAGAAAATCAAAAATGAAATTATTAACTTTTTTCTATTTTACTCTTAATATCCTAATAAACAATCAATCACTTTGCGTAAAAATTTTTCTCCTAAAATTATGAAATCCTTTTTCTGTAACTATGAATTTATTTGATATCATCAATTAAGTTAAAATTCAAAGGGATTAAATGCCAAATTTCAAAGTGAGAATGTAAGTTGATTTTAAAGTATAACTTAAAAAAATATACTTATTTTACTCTTTCTTAAAACTCGTTAATATTGTCGACTAAAAAAATGAAAAATATTGACCGTCTGTCAATATAAATAAATCTATAAGATTCAATAGTATTATTGTTGATACTATCCTAAGGCTTCATTTTGACATATTTATAAGACTATTAAATAATATAGTACAATATTGCATAGGATAAATCAATATATTATATGATATTTGGTCTGTTATTAAATATAATGAAGATTTATTTAAAATTATTCAATATTTTGCTTGTTGACATTTTATGCAAGAATTATAAATTTAAAAAATAATTAATTTAATTAAAATATCCTTACATATTAAAAATCAATAAAATTATCATAAATGAATTTGAAGTAGATAGCTAGATCAAAAAGTCTTTCAACAAAAATTCCTTTTAAAAGATACAATAATAGTTATAATTTAAAGACTTACACAATAATAATAATAAAATAATATAAAATACTTCATCAATACACATACACATGTACATATTGATATGTATGTGATGATATATGTATAATAAATTAATAAAAAATTATATTAATTTAAAAATATAAAATTTGATAAATATCTTATATATATCTTAAAAAATATTGAAAAATAATATATTATCCAAAAATATTATAAATATAGTATAATATTATAAAAAAATACTAAATCAAAATATAAATACCCATGTAAAAGAATTTTTTAATTTTTAATTTATAAAAATTATATGTAAGAGAAACATAAGAGAAAGAAAATTTAAAATGAAATCTTTAATTTTAATAATTTATAATTTATATAAGTCCGGATCGTAAAGTTTATCCTAAACTAACATTTTTATCCAGTATGTCAAACTAAGCTTAAATGATTGATCATCCCAAACGGGTTAAATCAACCGAACTCGGCCAGCAGGTTGGCTATGACAACTGGACCAATGGGACAATCCATTTCTGTTCAATCTAGTCAGAGCGGCCCGTCTACCGACAAATCCAGACAATAAAAATTTGCCCCAATCACTACGGTCCCTTCAGTAACTGGACTAACTGTTCAGAATCGATCAGCCCAATAAGCATAGTTTGCTTCTAGAACCTTCAAGCATCCGATCAAATCACACTTTGGTCGAGGCAATTCACCTCACGCTGTGCATGGTGTACACTCCCTTTAGAACGCGTACTTAATTTAACTCTTCTTCTTTTGAATTGATGCTCATAGGTATGACAATAAAAGAAAATAAATATTAATTTAAAATAAATAAAATTATTTCTTAAAATTTTTTTCGTTTGATATTAAAAAATATTTTTATTTATTAGAATATTTATTAATTATATTTTATAAAAAATATTTTTACTAAAATAATTAGGGCCTATGAATTTACTTGTTTTTCGAAAGATATTTTTTGTAAAATCATTCATATTATTTTCATATGAATAAAAGAATGATATATTATTTTCATATTTTATTATTTAAAGAAAGATATTTAAACATATATTAATGAATGAAAATAATTTTTTTAAAAGAGAAAGTTGATTTTCACCAAATTTTTTATATTTAGAACATAATATATAAAATATTTTTCATAATCTTTAATAATCTATAATTATATTCTTAGGAAAAATATTTTTATATAATAAATAGAACTTAACATTCTTTCAACTTCCCGTATACGTGTACATTGATTCCTTCAACCTTCTGTTCGCATGTACATTCTTGATTGGCATGTAAACTCACACCAATATTATAACAAAACCTTATATATAAAGGCAATGGAATATTCACCCATATTCATCTCCATTCTCACACTATTATTGAAGTAGAACCAATTGTTTTTAAAATTGACTTCAAACAGAGCCCTTTTTCAACAACTTAAAACAAAGGTAACTTGCTCTATTTTTTTTAACTAGTCATTTTTTAGAATTGAAGTTGCCACTTACAACTACAACTCAAGCTATTATTTCTAGTTGTAATAGGCATCCAACATAGCACTCTATAGCTCACAATGAGTAGGCCAAATTACGTTTATTTATTATATTTTAATTCCCAAGTTTTAGTATAAATAGGAGCTAAGTTTTGGATTTATTTCATTAATTTTTCATATCAATATATTATGTATTTGAGAGAGAAAATTTCTCTTACTCTTATTTTGTATCTATGATCTAACTAACCTAAGTGGTATCTAGCTAGAATATCACATTATGGAGGTTTTAAACCTTGCCAAAATTGATGAATTCCTTCATCAAATTTGTTTTTAAGACACTTGGCATTAGAGCAACTTGATCTCTAGCACCTTTCCACTTTGAAATTTGCCTAAAAAAATTGTAAAAACTTCATTAAAATCTAGAAAAACTCATTAAATTTGACTTCTATTTGCTATCAATTCATCAACATATAGTCCTTTTCTCCCAAATTTGATCTAATAGATCAATTTAAATGGTTAAGAACTATAGGTTGTAAAATTTTCAACCCGATTCAATGGTGGAAAAGCTCAAATTAACCATAATAATTTGTGATCATTGATCTCACTTGAACTAGTAAACTAAAGGTAGAAGCTAACCCAATTGACATTACCTCAAATGTGTTAGACCATATCAACAACATGATCTAACCTTAAAGAAGTCATGTGTCATCATTATATTATCATATCATTCACCATATCATCATAAAGTGCCACTTTTCTTATCACATCATTATTGTGTCATCAATAATAACTAACTAGGATACGATGTATGTCAATTGAACCATATAATTATCCACTTTTGCCAAGTGAACAAAACTTTTAAGATTTATAAAATAGCTCTTACATTTCTTTGAAATTTTATAAGTTTGCCTTTGATTCTCCCAAAATTTTTAGAAACAACCTTTCCCCTAGTTTTGACATCTTAAATTCAATTTTGTTATTTGTTGTTTCAATTTAATCATTGTAAAGTAAGAAAGAAAAAAGAAAGAGAATAAAAAAAGATAGAAAAGAAAATGCCTCTAAGAAGACAAAATCATCAAAAACGTGATCTTGATGACATTCAAATTCAAGGACTTTAAGATCAAATTGAACAATCACAAGCCCAACTTAATGCTTAAAACAATTAAAGGAACATACACCAAAGAAATGGCTCCTATTAGATACTAGCATAGATGATGGTAACTTTTTTAGAGAATTACAAATAAATGAAGATAATCTATCCTTATCATTTAGAAGTTGCAAACATCATTACCATTAAAAAACTCATAACTAGCTAACCAATGACCTTGGAATTAGATTAGATATTCTTGAATTTGAAGAAGGATTGGATCTAGATGATTTTACTAATTGATTACACATAGTTTAACATGTATTTGACCTCAAACATATTCTTGATCAGAATTGTGTTAAGATCATTGCTATCAAATTAAAGAAAAATGCATCAATTTAGTAGGAAAAATTGAAATACCAAAGAAAATGAAAAGGCCAATGCTATATCAAAAATTAGGGAAAAGATGCAATGAGAACTCACATGACAAAAAGATGTTCATTAAGTTCCATAATTTAAGAAAAAGAAGCATAACTATTGAAGAATATACAATGGAATTTGAATAGCTTAAATTGAAATGTGACATCTAAGAACCCAAAGAATAAAACATTGCTTGCTACCTTAGACAATTAAACTTTGACATTGCAAATATCATAACTTTATGATAATATTTTATTATTGATGATTTGGTCAGATTACCCATAATGTTTATGAAACAAAATGCAAGGAAAGCTATTATCAACCTTTTTAAAGCTAATAAAACCATAATTAGTTAAGGAAATCAAAATCTAAGAGCCCTAGTGATAAACAAGCTTAATAACTCTAAATATATTATCAAGACTGAAAAGGATGCTAGAACTAACTACATTATCAACCTTAACACTCATGAGTGCTTTAAACATTAGGAATATGGCCATATTGCTTCTAATTGTCCAAATAAAAGAATCATGACCATTGTTAATGGAAATTTTTTTAAAATAATTAAGAAAAGTAAAGAAGAAGGAGAAGTATCACTATAATTTGATGAAAATCTTATCACAGTTGATTATAGAGAATCATTAGTGGTATATATAAGCTTTTCATACTTCTATGTTTTAATAAGAAAATTGGCTACAACATAACATCTCCCATACTAGGTTGACCTTTCAAGGAAATGTATGTAACATTATTATTGACAATGGAAGTTATGAGAATTTAGTATCAAATTATATGATGGAGAAGCTCAGGCTCCTAATAAAAAATCATCCTTAATTGTACAAATTGTAATGATTAAGGACAGGAAATAAAGTGAAAGTTACTAAAGGGGGTCTTGTGTCATTTTTTATTAAGAAGAAGTATTAAGATGAGGTATAGTGCAATGTCATCCCTATCTTATCATCTCTTACTAGGATAATCCTAGCAATTTGATTGTCAAGTCATCCATAATAAGTTTAAAAACATTTATTTTTTTAGCAAAGACACCAATGCAACCAAAGGATCTTATTAAGAAGTTAGAAGGCTTAGAAGGAATTCCTCTTGGATCACCATCAATAAGAGATTTCCAATATGTAATTGAATTTATCTTAGGAGTTATTATCTTAAACAAACTAGTTTATAGGATTCAAATGGCAGAATTGTAAAAAAAGAGACTTGTTGAAGAAAGTGTAAGCCATTATGTAGTACTAATATTATTATTCCTCAAGAAAAATGGAACATAAAAGGTATATGTTGACAGTAAAGTAGCAAATAAAATTACCATTGAGTATTGATTTTTTATACTCCGCTTTGATGACATGCTTGATCAATTGCATTGAGTTACCATTTTCTTAGAAATTGACATTAGAAGAGGATATCACTAAATTTGAATATATCTAAGACGTAAATGGCAAATTGCATTCAAAACTTGAGATGGTTTATATGAATGGATTATTATACCATTTGGACATTTGAATGCTCTTAGTACCTTTATGCATTTCATAAACTAGGTATTTTGATTATTTATTCATAAATTTTTTGAAGTTTACTTTGATAATATCCTACTATATAGAAAAAATAAAAAAAAGCTTTGGGACCATCTTTGACAAATTCTTAAAGTTCTCAGAGATTAGAAACTATATGCCACCCTTAAGATATGTTCATTTCTTACCCTCACATTACTTTTCTAGAATATATCATCTTTGCTCAAGGTATTCAAGTTGATTCTAATAAGATTGAAGCTATCCTCCATTAGCCTACCCTAAATTTTGTCCATGATGTTAGAAGTTTTCATAGTTTTACTTCATTCTATCAAAGGTTCATTAGGAATTTTAGTTCCATTATAGTTTCAATTATTGATAGTATTAAAAAAGATAGCTTCCAATGGATAGATAAAGCTTAATAAAGTTTTGAAAAATTGAAGAAAAAGCTAATTAAAGCTCCTTGTCCTTGCTCTTCTATATTTTAGTAAAATATTTTAAGTTAATTGTGATGTTTCAAATGTTGGAATTAGCATGTTACTAAGTTAAGAAAAATGCCCTATTGCCTTTTTTAGTGAAAAATTGAATGATACAAAATTCAAATACTCCACTTATCACAAAGAATGCTATGTTATCGTTTAAGCACTAGAATATTGGAGTCATTACTTTCTTCCAAAGGAATTCAATTTATACTTTGACCATCCTTAGAGCTTCTAAATTCTCAATGGAAGATTAGTCGATGCTATGTTACTTGGAGTGAATTCCTTTAATCATACCCTTTTCTTCTTAGACATAAGTCGAGAACTCGAAATCATGTTACTGATGCATTAAGTAGCCAATGTACCTTACTTTATTCCATGCAAATTAAGGTGATTGGATTTGAAGTAATTTAAGAATGATATGAAGATGATCCCAATTTTGGTTTAGTTTGGAATTCCACATCCAATCAAGCTTACTGTCAATATTATTGGCAAAATGGCTTTCTATTTAGAGGTAATTTGCCAAGCATTCCCCTATATTCCTTGGAAAATGCAATTATTTATGAATAAAATAATGGAAGATTGGTTAGTCATTTTGGAAGAGATAAAACTATAGTTCTTGTCTAGGAAGATTACTACCACCTAAAACTTGATAGAGATGTTACCCATCATATTCAAAGATGCTAAACTTGCCACTTGGCCAAAGGCATAAATCAAAACATAAGTTTGCACCTACCTTTGATGATTCCTACCTTAACTTGGGAAGATGTTAGCATGGATTTTGGCCTTGGTCTACCTTGAACTTAGCAATAATAAGATTCTATTATGGTTATTGTTGATAGATTCTAAAAAAATAGGTCACTTCATACCATTCCAAAAGACCAATGATGCCATTCATACTATTGAATTATACTTTTAGGAGGCCTTCATGAAATTCTCAAGACTATTACTTCTAATAGAGATGTGAAACTCATAAGTCATTTATGATGAACTTTATGGAAGAAAATGGGCACTTGCCTTTAGTTTTGTTTTGCAAGTCATCCTTAAATATATGGTTAAACCAAAACTATTAATAAAATCTTAGGGAATTTTTATGAAGCTTTGTTGGAAAGAATATTCACTGATAAGATCTTGTACTTGCCTATACAAAGTTTACTTATAACAACTCCTCTAATCAAGCTATTAGAAAATGTCCATTCAAAGTAATTTATGGGAATTGTTGTCATAGTCCATGAGACTTCTCACCAATAATTTCATCCAAACATTATAGTGTTGATGTAGATAAACAAGTCAAAGAGATCAAGAATTTCATATAATACATCACTTTCATTATAATCACTATTATTATCACTTCACCATCCTATTAACAAAAGAGAGTTTTTATTTTTTTTGGCAAACTTCTTTTATTTTTTTTGTTGCCAAGTGTCAACTTGCAAGGAAAAAAATTTCCTTCCAAAATGGCTTTTCTTCTTCTCTATTATGTCTGTCTTATAATTTCATTTTCCATTGGTTTTTTTTCTACTTTTAAATTCTATTCATTTATTATATTGACTTCTCAATTTACTTGTCTTTTTTTCATATGAATTTTTATTTTGTTTTCTGCATTTTTTCATTCTTATATTGTTTTATACTTTATATATCATTTCTTTTTTTATGTATTCTATTGCATATTTTTGTATTTTCTTTTTATTCACTCTTATTTTGTAGCTCAAGCATCATTATTACTGATTAATATATATATATATATATATATATATATATATATATATATATATATATATATATATATATATATATATATATATATATATAGACACATCATAAACTTTAGTTATATCATAAAAATATAAAAACATTTTAAAAGAGTTATAGTTTTAACTTTTAATATAGAATTATTGATCAAATTAATTATATATTTAATTTTTTAAAAAAAGATAAAAATTAAAATTAAAATTACTTATTCATTCACATATTGTCAATATTTTATTGATATTAATATTCAAGTATTATATTTCAAATTAAATATATCTCAATTGAAATTTTTTCGATTGTCATAACTGTTATATAAAAAGTATTAATTTATTTATGACTAATATATCTTAAAAAAGTAAAACGTTTGATATAAAAATATCAATCCAATACATATTTTATACTTTTTAAAATTAAAATGAAATTACATTTTGCAAGTATTTTTTTATATATCAAAGTTCAATATCAAACATGTTTTTCTTTTATTGCTTTACCGTCTTTGCACATATTTTCTTCTTTTTTTTATTTAAGT
Organism: Sindora glabra; assembly: GCA_020226215.1. Lineage (NCBI taxonomy): Eukaryota > Viridiplantae > Streptophyta > Magnoliopsida > Fabales > Fabaceae > Sindora > Sindora glabra. Next base: position 83,942,167 of record CM035228.1, read on the forward strand.
TTTATTGCTTTATATTCACCCAACTAACATATCTTAAGAACATAAAAAAAAAAAAACGTTTGAAAATTTTAATGAGTTTAAATTTGATATTTCAATCAGATCTTTATGAGTGTAAATTTTTTATTAAATATGATTTAGGTGGTTTAAATTACTACATCTTTTGTCATATATTTAATTTTTTTTTTTATAAAAAAGAGTTCATAAAACCATATCCATATTATATTTTAGTTTGATTTTGACACAATGCTAGTTACCATCACGTTGCTAACAAATTTCTTCACGTATTTAAGTAATCGTTTGATGCAGAGGCAGGAGCAGGATAGTGAAGGATGGGGAAACAAACAACAGATAAAGAGGTGGACTGATCTTCTGTTAGAAAACAGGGAAGTGCTTTCTTACCGAGAACTTTTAGGTTAAAGGATATTTGATGCATTTTAAAGGTTATGTATCATCTTCTATATTTATAATTCAATTTTTATTTTTATATATATATGCATTCAATAATAACCATTTTTATTATTTTTTTTAAAAGAAGCATCTTCTTGTATGATAATAAAACTTAATTCTTTTGTTACAATCTTGCATCTCCTCCGTATAAAGTGAAAACTTGATCCATGAGAAGCTTAGATGTGGCTAAAATCTTGAACTTTCAAGGGACTTGAGCTGCTTACACCACTTCAAGTTCAAGAAACCTTTCAAAATATTGCTAGACAATATAAGAACCTTTCAAGAAATTATAATTTTATCTTAATAACCCTAAAACAACCTAAAATAACTAAAGTCGATAAGAATGTTAAACATACCCTAGGAAAATTATATTATGTTAAAAATCAATACATAACATTGATTGTTTTTTTTTTTTTAATAAGGATTCTTGTATACTCCAATTGTATTATATGTTTTTAATCATAACTAATAAATAAAAGATAATTGTCTATTTATTAATTTTATGAAGTTTAAGATATTGAAAATTATAAAAGTTGACAACTATCCTTCATTTATTAATTGTGACTGAAGATATATGATATAATTAAAGCATAACATAATTTCTCTTCATATGATAATAATAATTGGAGCATTTAATTAATGGGCACATATGTATTGCAAGAATATCTCTGGTTCATGCAAAACGAAATTGTATACATAAAAAGGGATAAGGGATGTAAAAGTCCCTACGTCAGTTGTTTGTAGGAGATCGAAGCCTGTAAACACATCAACTGAATAGCCTTACCGAATAGTTAAAAGAATGAAATAGATAATCATAAATTTTGATAAGAAAATTAAATGTTGAAAAATTGATAATCAATAATAAATTGCTAAAAAATAATTTTTTTAATTTATAATTATATTTTTAATATTTTCATTAATAACTGTGATAATTTACTTTAATATTTTAATATATCCAAATTATCTACCTCTTAGTGCTCGTGGCTTGATTGCACAGCAGCCCTATATCTCCTGGTGCACCAGTGCACTGCGTCAATAGTTGGTCGTAATTTCTCTCTTAGAGGAGAAAATTTGGAATATAATGTGAGGAAATTACATATAGATGAAAAAATATGGTTTATCTCTCGATTCGTAAATGAAAGTTAATTTATGTTTCATCTTACAAAGAGCAAAGGATTAGTTATTTAATTAATAAAATTAGAGATATGAGTTCACTAGGTAAACTTCAATTAATGACTGTGGCCTAATCTTCAAGAGTTCAATTTCCACCCGATTCAAATTATGTGTGTGAAGGGGAAATTGCGATATTTTCATCTGATTTATTATTTCCGTTCTTTTAAATCTTTCATGTTTTTAATTTTTAGGCAAATTCTCAATTATTTTTAAATAAAAAACTCAACAAAGAGCTCTTTGTCCAACATTCATTCTCTTTTTCAATATACCTGCAATATAGAAAGAGAAGAGCTGATCGGGGTTCTGGAAGAATTTTGGATGTTAAAGTGTGCAATGAATAGTGAAGAGAAAATAATTTAAATAATAAAAATATAATGTATATTTTATATTGGAATTCATCTGAATAGGATAATTAAAAAATAATATATAATAAAAAGAAAATAATTTGAATAATAAAAATATAATGTATATTTTATATAAAAATTTCTGTGAATAAAATAGTTAAAAAATGATTATTAGTTAATTAAATAATTATTATTATGATCCAGTGTATTTATCACTTTGGACCATATCGTGTTGGGGGAAGCAACTTAGTCTTCGTTTATATATATATTCTAGTCTTTATTTTACATTACATACGTGGTGAAGTCCCACATGCCACACATCCTTTGGACCATGAAGCCTTGGAGCATCCAAATTCTCGGCAGAAGATGAGTCGATGCCATGTTGCTTGAAGTGAATTCCTTGAGTCATACCCTTTCCTTCTCAGACATAAGTCAAGAAATCGAAATTGTCTTGCTGATGCATTAAGTAGCGACATACCTTGCTTTATTCCATGCAAATTAAAGGGATTGGATTCGAGCTAATTTAAGAATTATATGAAGATGATCACAATTTTGGTTCACTTTGGAATTCCACATCCAATCAAGCTTACCAATAATATTACCAGCAAGATGGCTTTCTCTTTAAAGGTAACTTGTTGGGCATTCCCTCATATTCCATAAGAAATGCAATCGTTTATAAATCACATAATGGAGGATTAGTTGGTCATCCTGAAAGTAACAAAACTGTAGTTCTTATTAAAATATTTTTCTACTAGCTAAAATTTGATAAAGATGTTATCCATTACATTCAAAGATGCTAAACTTGCCCCTTGATCAGGGGTATAAATCAAAACACATGTTTGCGCCTATCCTTACCAATTCTTATCTCACCTTGGGAAGATGCTAGCATGGATTTCGTCCTTAGTCTACGTCGAACTTAGCAATAATAAAATTCTATTATAATTGTTGTTGTTGATAGATTGTGAAAAATGGGTCACTTGATACCATGCCAAAAGACCAATAATACCGCCCACATTATTTAAATTATACTTTTAAGAGTTGTGAGCCTTCATGAAATTCTCAAGGCTATTACTTCTAATAGATATGTGAAATGCATAAGTCATTTATGATGACCTTTAAGGAAGAAGAGGGGCACTTGTGTCTAGTTTAGTTTTGCAAGTTATTCCTAAACAAATGGTCAAACCAAAACTTTCAACAAAATCTTGGAGAATTTACTCTGAAGCTTTGTTGGAAAAAATCTTCACCAATAGGATCTTGTACTTACCTAAATAAAGTTTACTTATAACAACTCCTCCAATCAAGTTGCTGGAAAATGTCAATTCATAATAGTTTATGAAAATCATTGTCATTATCCATGAAACTTCTCACCAATAATTTCATCCAAACATTATAGTGTTAATGTAGATGGACAAATTAAAGAGATCAAGAATTTCATGTAGTCATCACTTTCATCACAATCACTATCACTACATCATCCTATTAACAAAAGAGAGTTCCACTTATTTTTTTGTTTTTTTGGGAAACTTCATTTACATTTTTGTTGCCAAGGTTCAACTTGCAAAGAAAACTTTTCCTTCCAAAATCTCTTTTCTCCTTTCCTATTTTGTCTCTCTTATAATTTGTTTTTACGTTGTTTTTTTTTTAATCTACTCTTAAATTCTATAGATTTATTATATTGACTTCTCAATTAACTTGACTTTTCTTTATATGAATTTTTTTTATTTTTTTTGAACTTTTTTTATTCTTATATTGTTTTCTAGTTTATATATCATTTCTTTTTTTCATATATTCCATTGCATATTTTTGTATTTTGTTTTTATTCACTCTTATTTTATAGCTCAAACATCATTATTAATATATATATATATATATATATATATATACATAACATCATATATTTATTTTTATCATAAAAATATAAAAACATTTTAAAAGAGTTATACTTTTACCTTTTTAATATAGAAAATATTAATTAAATTAATTATATATTTAATTTTTAACAAAAATAGATAAAAATTCATTTTAAATTTATTTATTCATTTACATTTGGTCAATATTTTATTGATGTTAGTATTGAAGTATTATATTTCCAATTAAATATACCTTAATTGAATTTTTTTTATTGTCATAACTTTCATGTAAAAAGTATTAATTTATTTATGACTAATATATCTTTAAAAAAAGTAAAACCTTTGATATAAAAATATCAATCCAATACATATTTTATTCTTTTTAAAATTAAAGTCAAATTACATTTTCCAAGTATTTTTTTCATATATCAAAGTTCAATATCAAACATATTTTTCTTTTATTGCTTTAGCCTCTATGCACATATTTTCTTCTTTTTATTAACTCCTTTTTTTTTAAAGTTTTATGGGTTTATATTCACACAATTAATGTATTTTAAGAAAATAAAAAACCATTTTAAAATTTTAATGAGTTTGAATTTGATATTTTAATCAGATCTTCATAAGTGTGACTTTGTTTATTATGATCATCTTTTGGCATAAATTTTATTTTTTTATAAAAAAAGAATTCATAAAACTATATCAACAATATTTTTTAATTTGATTTTGACACAAAGCTGGTTACCATCACTTTGTTAACAAATTTCTTCACGTATTTAAGTAATCATTTGTCGCAGAGGCAGGAGCAGGATAGTGAAGGATGGGGAAACAAACAATAGATAAAGAGCTGGATTGATCTTCTGTTAGAAAACAGGGAAGTGCTTTCTATTTGAATAACTTAAATGATATTTATTTTTTGTAAGGTTGTGTTTTTTATATTTAGGATTCAATTTATATCCTATGTCTAATAGTTTAATCAATTCTACTATTATAAAAAATGTTTTCCTGTATTACAACAAAACTTAATTCTTTTGTTGCAATCTTACATCTTCTTTGTATAAAGTGAGAAATACTTGATCTAGGAGATGCTTAGATGTGACTAAAATCGTAAACCTTCAAGTAACTCGAGCTCTTTACGCTACTTCAAAACCTTTCAAAATATTTCTAGACAATATAATAACCTTTTAAAATTATAATTTTATCTTAATAAACCTAGAACAACTTAAAATGACTAAAGTCACTAAAAATATTAAACATACCTTAGAAAAATTATATTATATTAAAAATCAATACATAACATTCATCGTTTTCTTTTTGAAGAAGTCCTGTACACTCCAATTATATTATATATTTTTAATTATAACTAATAAATAAAATATAATTGTCAATTTAATTATCCATTTATCAATTTTGCAGAATTTAAGGCATTGAAAATTATAAAAGTTGATAACTATCCTTCATTTATTAGTTATAATTAAAAATACATAATATAACTTCTCTTCATATTTTTTTTAATAATAGTAAGAGTGGTTAAATCATTAGATATACACACGTGAGGATTAGAAATCCAATTTTTAATGTAACGGGAGGCACAAAAATTTCAAATGACATCAGCTGCCACTTCAGAGCCAAAGGCTCTTGGGAAATAATTTCTCTTGGTATGATAATAATAATTGAAGCATTCATACAAAACCAATTTGTATACATAAAAAGGGATAAGGGATGTAAAAGCCCCTACATCACTTGTTTGTGGGAGGTTGAAGCCTGTAAACACATCAGCTGAATAACCTTACCAAATGTTACCATTAACACGTAATATTTCTTAGCTGAGAATTTGGTACATCTAAAATGCTATATCCACCTTAAAGAACAAAATAGATTGTCATAATTATTCATAAAAAATTAAATAATTATAAGAAATTATTAAAAAATAATTTTTTAATTTATAATTATCTTTTTTTTAATATTTTTATTAATAACTGCGATAAATTATGTTAATATTTCCTAATTAGTGCTTGTGGCTTGATTGCACAGCAGCCCTATGTCTCCAAGTGCACCTGTGCGCTGCGTCAATAGTTGATCGTAATTTCTCTCTTAAAAGAGAGAATTTGGAATATAATGTGAGGAAATTACATATAGATGAAAAAATATAGTTTATCTCTCGATTCGTAAATGAAAGTTAATTTATGTTTCATCTTACAAAGAGCAAAGGATTAGTTATTTAATTGATAAAATTAGAGATATGAGTTGACGAGATAAACTTCAATTAATGACTGTAGCCTAATCTTCAAGAGTTCAATTTCCACCCGATTCAAATTATGTGTGTAGGGGAAATTCAATATTTTCATCGGATTTATTATTTCCGTTCTTTTAAATCTTTCGTTATTTTTAATTTTTTTGGAAAATTCTCAGTTATTTTTAATTTTTTTAGAATAAAAAAAATAAAAAAAGCTGTTTATCCAAGATTCATTCTCTCTTTCAATATTCCTGCAAAATAGAAAGAGAAAAGCTGAATGAAGTAACATATCATAATTTTGGAAAATAACAAACATTTTATTTAACTATTATATGAAAATTGAGAATATTTTGAAAAATAAAAAACATTCTTATATTGTTGTTTTTGAAGTTCTTCCCTTTTCATCTTGTGAATTTAAATTTAGCTTATTACTACCATGTATTGAAAAAATTTAATATATAAATGAATTGATTTTATTAATAAATTATGAGTTATTAAATTAAATATTTTTATTTTAAAAATATAAAATTCAATATGAACTATTAAATATTTAATATGTGAATGAATTTAATATATAAAAGAATTCACTTTTAATTTAAAATCTTACATGTTTGTTAACTATTTGGGCCCCCAAAAAAAAAAGTACTCTTAGTCCATGCTTTTTAATCTTGATATTTATTTCTTTACGGGATGCTGAAAGTTTTGTCTATGAACAATCGAGGAAACTTGATTATATGCATTGCGCGGATTTTCCACCAATGTAGTTTATAGTCATGCTAATTATTAAATTATATACAAGGTCCCACATACCACAAACGCTTTCCCGTCAAATTCAACGGAAGATCTGTATGAATCAACTTGTGCTGAGGACATGATCCCAATATCACTATGCTTATTTGAATCAAATCAACTAAGTTAATTTATAAAACCTTGATCCGTTAACTTGACTCATTTACAAGAATATGTAAATATCTAATATCGTTTAGCCTTCCACATTTTAGAACTTCGTTTTATAGGAAAATATAACTTACCTCTAAAGTTTGTTTAGTTAAGTGACAAAATTATTGGTACATAAAATTTGAAATGTTACATTAGATCTCATAAATATTGAATAAAATTAAAACTGTTAAATTTATGAGGTAAATTTCATGATATTTTCAGAATTTTAAAATTTAAAAGTGATATGACAATCTCAAAAACTATTAAATTAAAATTATTTAATCATATTTATTAAAAAATAAATAATTGGAATTAAATAATTTCATTTTAACAATTTAAAGAAGAGAGGCAATTCAATTGAATCGTAAATTACCTAGGATTTTTTATTTTTCTGAATAAGGCTCTGTTGGAGAAGTTTCACGATAATTCCAAACAAAAACATCATTTGACATAAAGGAAAAAAAAATAAGTACAAAATAAAAGGGGTGGTTATGTTTAATTTATGCAGCTCTTCTACATACAGGCAGAAACATTTTGGAAATTGTGATTTAAATATAAGTTAATCAATAAAGTTAAAGAAAGAAATGAATGAGAATTATGTACAGCCTGAGTTTGTAATTAAAGGGATACAACTTGAGCTGTACAAGTCAGGGTTAATTAGTGCTGCTTTGACTCAAAGTTAGTGTGATGAAGCCAATCATAAATGAATATATCCTAATCATATGCAATCATGAGAGTATTATTAGCTATTTTTCATTCGTATAACAATACAAACAAATTCTAAAGTTATATTTAAAACACATTAATTAAAATTTTGTGGAATATTTTAGAACAATATTATTGAAGAAGTTCTATTAGTTTAGACGAGTTATTATTTAATAAATTTAATTTTCATTTTTTTTAAATGTGTAGATTACTTGTTCCTGGATTCTATTTCTATTAAATATAAACTCTAACAAGAAATACATAATGCAATGAGACAGAAGGGAAAGAGAAATAGGAAATAGGGTCCTACCGTTAATTTTAATAGTTTTATTATTTTATTTTATATTGTAAACATAAAGAAAACGAGGGAGGGAGTCCGATTGCATTGTACTTCCTGAAATATATATATATATATATATATATATATATATATATATATATATATATATATATATGTGAGTATCTATATAAATGAGATTGCTCACCTTGCGAAGGTTAATAATTTTTAATTTTTTAATTTAGAAAAAATATACCTGATGATAATAAAATAATAAAGGATATATAATTTTAATAAAAAATATTAATTTAAAATATTTAAGTCATTTCTACTCATTCTTTCTCACTTTCACAATAAATATACTTACTAAGTTATGAAATTAGTAATGGTCGCAACAAATTACTTATAAAATTTTTTATTATTTTTATTATTATATTAATAGTACAATCTTTTTGGTTCAAATAAAAAAATAAAATTTACAAACCTCTGTAAATATTATCTTATATTTACCTATAACTTTTTTGAATGTAATATTAGTGCAATAAATATTTACCTATAACTTTATTGAATGTAATATTAGTGCAATAGCAATTTGAAATACTATTGAATAATTAAAATTGGATTTATTATTTGTCTAAATTGATTTTATAATATTATTCATTTAAGAATAATTATTTTAATAAAAAAATATTAAAATTTTTTATCATTGTTAAAATTTTTTAATCATTATTACTTTTTAATGACTCATTTTTTATTATTTATTAATAATATAAAATATTTTATATTAATAATAAATTAAATTTAAACTGTTAAAATGGAGAAGTGTTAATTATATATTGTGTGTAAAGGAAAACGTCTTAATTTTTTTTAAAAATTTTTGTCTATTAAATGGAGATTGATTTTATGAAGTCAACAAAGTAAAATTATTTGTAGCACAATCAATCATGATCATAGTTATGGTTTTTTTTAGCTAAAAATAATATTATATGTACAAAAAATAATATCCAAGCATAAATAAAAATTATTAATTAAATATAAAATTATAAAATAAATTTATAAAATTTGAATTAATAAATATAAAAATTTAAAAATTGATTTTAAATTATATTTTCAATGCATAAAATATTTTTACTTTGATAAATTCTAAGCACACTACAACAAAAATTGCTTTTAACGACAACAATTATCGTTGTTATAGAATTTTCTATCATCATTGAAAGTAAAAGTCATTGGTATAAGTTCATCAATGAAGGAGGAAACATTAATGATTAAGTTGTTATCGATAAAAATTGAACTTTCTATGATGGCATTATCATCGCAGAAAATATTTTCAAAATTTAAAAATTTAAATTTTTAATGACAATAATTATCATTGATATTGGTTTGAAATAAAAAATAATAAAATATGAGCAATCTTTTTGTGATGATAATATTGTCACTAAAATTTTAATTTTCAGTGATGACAGAGTCGTCACTGTAGAATTTAAAATAAAAAATTTAACAAATGAAACCACCTTTTTAGTGATGATAATGTCCTCAGTAAAAGTTTTAAAGTATAAAAAAATTAATTTAAGTTAAAATTAGAATTAGATATGATTAAATAAATATATTATATCTAATAATATAATATAAAATTATTTTTACTTCAATTCAATTGAATTAATTTGATATTCTTTAATTTAATTTTATCTAATTTAAATTGTACAAATAAAATAACCAGTGATAATAATAATGTGCAACACAATTCATATAAAAAAGGCCAATATAAATGTCTATACATGAAAAAAAACCTATATATACAAAACAATCTAAAGGAAAGGAAGATGTAGATAACTTGATACATCGTCATTCATGTCGTGACTATCATCATTATCATCCTAATGATGAGGACAATACATCAAAGGGGTGGATGGAAAGGATTGGGTGGATGGGTGGGGGAGCACTTGCAAATTTGCTCGGCCTAGGTTGTGCAGAAGCAAATAGAGGCACGGATAATACAAGACCCTACAGTCTAAGTAGAGACGCGAGCTTCATTAGGTATGTCCCAAATTGTTGCTATTGAGCAAGCTGTTGCTATTGCTATTGCTCTTAAATTAACTACTAGCTCTGTTGAAATTACTTCTTACTTTGCTCCAGTTACTGTCAACTTTGCTGTAACTACTCTTGCAACTCACCCACCTGGGATGCATACTGAGAACTCACCTTGAAACTGGAGGTGCCCATTGAATGATATGTCTAATTAGTTAACACACAATTGACTACCCTCCCATACCTTTGAAAAGTGCCAAGCGCTTCATTGGTAATGGTAGCCTTGTTTACTCGTACAGAAGTGTTAAGTGAACTAATAGATGATACACTGGATTGCATGTGTTAGGTTGCTAGCTTAATCATCCTCATCTTAAGTTATTAAAACAAAAATCAATTATAAAAAGTACAAGATATTTTCATAAAATTCTATTTAACATATAAGATTTAGTTAACTTATACACTGCTCCTCGAGGGTCAGATACACCTACTCCCTAGTCCCATATGTGTGTCGGTCCTTAAAATTCTTTGGGATTGGCTACAATTCACCTTTCTCCCTATTTCTTTGTTCACATTTTACAAGAGAAAAATGGGATAAGTATAATTATAAGATCAACTGCATTTCACCTATCTCCCTATTTCTTTGTTCACATTTTACAAGAGAAAAATGGGATAAGTATAATTATTGCATTGAAAAGAGATTATACATTTAAAACATGAACAATAAGTTGAATTAACTTATCATAATGATGTACAACAATGGATTTCGACCTGTACCAATCATTCACCACCTTTTTCACCTTATTGTTTGCATTCTTTGTAGACAGCTCTTGCAAATCAAAAAATGGCCATATGATATAGTTACATTTATAATTTAGATATATGAAAAAATGAAATAACTTTATTAAATATGATACTTACCTTATCATCATTATCGTCAAAGAAGTCTACACACCTCTGTCATGTTTGGGGTGAGACAAATCATGGCATGCAGCACCTAGCACAGTTTAGATGAAAATCTTGGTCTTAATCACCCCCATGTAGAAGAAAATGTTTGTTTAACCTATACTTCCAATCTCTATACAGGTTAACAGTACTTTGCATTAGACTACTGAGTGTTCTATCTTGCTCAACATCGGAGATGCCTTGGAACTTGAAGTAATACTGCATTAAAAGACATTTAAGAAATTAATGAATATTATATCTGAAAAATTTCAAAATCAAATATAACTAAGTTAAGATAGGGAAGAGATGGATATTTACGCAAACCTTCTGCAAGACTTTATCCCATAATTATTGAGGCACTAACCTCTATAATTTATAATAAGGTGGTACGTGTGCTCAAATAATGCTGCCTATATCACAGGGGAGATGACTAGCATTCTTACCTACCATATGCCATGTACTAGTGGTATCAAATTGGATAGGCATTGGTTACCCCCCATTCCTCTCCATCTTCTTATGCAGCTTGATGAACCTATTCAAGCTCCTTATTCTTGAACTTATAGTTTTGATGGATAATAGAAAATATCAATACCATAAATTAAAATTTAATAACTAAATAACTTAAGTGTGCACAATAAGAAAAGTTACTTGATACCTTGCATTATGATGGAAGGTGGGTAGGTTGATGTGGAAGGTCCCCTCTAACATCACCTCCATAGTGTTGTGCCTTAATATCTGCCATAACTAGGATAATACACATTTTATAAATATTTAAAAGAAAGGTCCACAATTGAATCAAATGATGGCCAGAGATAAATTATTATACTCATATAATGAAATTACACTAGCTCTTAAATAATTATAAGTTGTAATGCAAAAAAAGTAGTTTCCCTAATCTAAATTAGCATAAGTGAACCTAATAGACTCATCCTTATGATTATCAGTTTTTCCATCATCATTAAATTGTGGAAGCCCTTCCCCCATATAATTTTCAATTGTTTTGTCTTTGAAACTATCTTTATCATCAATGAAGACATCCACTCTTTCTATAGTAGATCCAGTATTCTTGGAAGGTGAAATGATTGAGGGACCATTTCTCTGATTCCTTAAGTTAACTAATTGAAATTCTCTAAGATCAACTATGAGGTTAAAATTAGAGAAGTTGCTTTCCTACAAGAATGACAAGTCTTGTATACTAACATCATCGTTGGGTATATCCCATATGTTGTGATGCACCATATTATGGATAGCTTTCCAATTTGACCCATTAAAAGGATTCTCGATGTAGAAAACTTGTTTTGCTCAGATCACAAGTATGTAAGGATCATCTTTGTACCATTGCTCATTGATAGAGATACTTGTAATATTCTTATCAATGCATAACTTCTTCTTTCTAGGATCCGCGTTATACCACTTGCATTTTAATAGTGTCACAATGTATTTATTTAAATAAGTTAACTCTATAATATCCTCTAGTATACTATAAAACATATTACTATCAATTTTCGAAATAGAAATGCCATTATTTTGTATTCTATACTTTGCATCTTGAGATTCAATCACAAAGCACACTCCATTTATAATGCATATTGAGTATACCATGATAGTAAAATTAGGATCAGATGTTAATGATAGTAACTCTTTAGTAGCTTTCGAAGAACTATTCTTATGTAAATAGTATATTTATGAATATAACATTTTTATAAAGAGTTAAATAGGGGAAAATATAAGTAAGGAATAACATTTACATGGTTGGTATAACACAGTTGGAAAAAAAAACATTTACATTAGAGTAAAACCATGCGAGAAATTTTGTTCTTTGTAACTCATTTATGTTTTCAACACCACTTCGTTTGAGCTCTTATTGATGCTTACTACATGATATATGTATGTTAGTTCATTAGTTCATTATAATTAATTAGGAGAAAAATATGAATAATTGTAGAAACTTATCAACGATACTTTTCGATCTCGACATAATTGTTCAAGATATATCATATGGCAACATCTCAATCATTCCTATTAAAGTGGGATCTAATCTTTTTCCTTAGTGGTCAACATTGAGATTTAAATACTGACAATGTCATTTTTATGTATTTGGATGCAACGTCCTAGTTTTAGTTAAGCTGATTAAATCCAATTTCCACTTTTTCCAAGTACATGGAATAAAATGCCAATGCCTTATCAACAATATATTCTTCTACATATTTTTAACATAATCCTTCAACCTTTTTATGTATCTCTCATATGGGTACATTCATAAAAAATAGATAGGATTGCCTTACAATGCTTCGTCAGGTAAATGCATCACTAGGTGAACCATTATATTAAAAAATGCTAGAGGGTATATCTTTTCAAGCTTGCATAAAATAATAACAACATCCTATTTGGCTTGTAGGACATCCTTCCTATTAAGAGTCATAGCACATATTTGGTTAAAGAAGTTGCATAACTTAATAATCGGATATGATAGTTCTTTTAGCAAAAATGCTTTAACCAAAGGTCCAAACAATCTTTGCATGATAACATGATAGTCATATGATTTCAACCCCTTCAACTTCATATCCTGATTAGTCACATTCTTACTTAAACTCCTAGTACACTTGTCAGGAAATTTTACATTTTTTATAAATTGGTAAAACCGTCTTCATTCTTCCTAATCAAAGGCATATGTAACATGTGGTTTGAAAAGCTGACCTCTCTCTTTATACGGATGCAAGTTCGATTTTATCTTTATGTCCACCAGATCTCATTTTGCATTATCTATGTCTTTTGTTTTATGCTTAATATCTAATAATGTTCCTAAAATACTATCACATACATTCCTTTCAACATGCATTACATTAATATTATGCTTTAAGTTTATTGTTGGCTAATATGGAAGGTAAAAAATGTACTTCTTTTACTCTAGTTAAGTTTATTGGCACCTTTCTTTTGCTTTAAACTACCAAATTGAATATGTTTTCTAGAAAGTCTTTATGCCACCTAACCCAGTTCGTCCATGATAATTTCATTTGTAAGAGGATGAAGGGGGCTCTTCTCTCCAGCCTTCCATTAAACTCCTTTCTATTTCTTCATATGTGACTTCTTAGAAGCTAATAATGATGACCAACGTAAGTTATTTTCCCCTAGATATAACTAATGGAGTATCATCATTACACACAGGATATACTTTATAGCCTTATCCATTCCTTCCAAAGAGACTACTTTAAGTAGGAAAATAATTTATAATTTACAATAAAGCTGCCTACATGTTAAATATCATATTTGTATTAGCATCCTAAGTTTTAACCCTCTTTTCTTAAAAATGCCTTAACTTTTCTACAACCAATCTTATGAAGATATCGATATCCTTACTTGGCGATTATGGCCTCGATATTAACAAGGTCAATATGAAAAAAAATTGATTCATGCAAATTCATAAGGGTAAGTTATAGGTAGTCATGACTACTAGCCACATGCTATATAATAAGTTCCTATCACCAAAAGGATTAAATCCATTTGCACTTAAACTCAACTTAACATTTTATAGGTTGGTAAAAAAATTTGGATGCCTCCTATCAAATTCTTGCCAAGCTTCTCCATTAACTGGATGTTGCATTACTCTATCCTTTGTTGACCTTTCAGTATGATGCCATATCATATCCCTTACGGTATACCTCGACCCATAAAATAATTTTAATCTAGAAGTTAGTGGAAAATATCGAATCACTTTTTAGGCCATCTTTTTTCCTTTCATATTTTTATCTACCCATTAGCTTTTACCTTAAATTGGACAATTATCTTTTGAAGCATGTTCGTTCTAGAAAAGTTTATAGCTATGCTTGCACATATGGATTGACTCATATCCTAATCCTAACTTGTTAAGTTATTTCTTTGCACTATAATATGATTTAGGCAATTTGTTATCCTTCGGAAGTGCCTCTTTTAATAACTTCAAAAGATCATTAAAGGACTTGTTAGTCCAACTATGTAGTACCTTCAAGTGCATAAGTTTTACTAAAAAGTTTAGGGTTGAAAATGATTTACATCTCGGGTATAGTTTAGTCTCCACTTGTTGAAATAGGTTATCACAATCACTATAGTTCAATCTCATTTTCCCCTCGAATGTATCCTTATTCTTTGTCCCTTCATTGCAAACTACATTTTTAATTATGTGAAGGCTGATGAAATCATATATAATATCCACTATTTCATTTTTATCATCAAAAGATACCCCTTGTCCCCCCAGAAGTAAGAACATTTGCATCACCATGATGTATCTAATTTGTGTATAATGGATGAAATCCATTATCTATAACATGTGCTTCCAATGTCCCTAATGTTTGAAACAATAGATTCATGCACTTCTTGCATAGGCATCTCACCAACCTCTTTCATCAACAAAGTTCTTAACTTTTTCAACGAATGTCATCACACCATTTCAATACTCATTTGATAAGATATTTTGTAAATAGATCCAACTTTTATCCATAGACATCATACCATTGAGCAAGAAGAAGATAACTTTTTTTGGAATTAAGTGTTATGATTAATGTTTGTCATATGCCTTAAATCCACCATATCACTCTAATTTTAAATAGTAGGATCCTATCTCATTCGAGATATTTTTATAGTTGTAATTTCATCAATTTATCCATGCTTCTTGTTTTTTACATGTAGAAATTTTGGCAGTATCTCCTCGTAACTCTCCAAGTGTGTAAACTATACATTGGTATAGTTCATACTTAAAGAATAGTTAGGATGCTAAGAAAATTTTACAATATCAAACGAGACCTAGATATTTTATGAGTATTGTTATTCAAGTTGTATTATTTTCTGCATTGTTGGATTTGTTAACTATTTATGTAAAATGTTATGTTTAACATTTTTAAATTAGAAATTTAGTTTTATAACTTAATCTACAACATTCATTGAATGCACAATTCAACTCTCTTGATGAGATGTGCATTTTATAAGTATTGTTATGGATTATATTTTGTACAAGAAATCTTACCGATATAGAAATTTAAATTCTTGCAATCTTTTTGAAATTCTTTTTCATATCATCATATAGTCTTCATTAAATACAATTGTAAGATTTATTTTTTTCTATTTATACATTTTTATTAAAGTATAGTTACAAAGTTACATGTTTTCAATATTTACTTTATGACAGGATGGTATAATATGGAGTATTAAAATTGGCATACTTGTTAGGTTTTTATTCAAGTTAAATTTGAAATGGTTTCATAATATCTAAAATCTTATTGCATTTGTACAAAAATTAATTTGTGTGAGGCCATTAATTATGCCCTATTTGTGAAGGTTTTTATTAGTTTACAAAGTGTTATAGTTTCCTTAATTATTATATTGAAAAGTAATTTGTGTTAGAGAATATTATTTATTAAAATTATTTAATATTTTAAATAATTTTAAATTACCATATATTATTTATTATATTATTTAAAATTTTATTTTCTTTATTTTATTTAAAGTTTTGATCTTTTTTATAAAATATTATAAATTATTTGGAAATAGAGAAAATAAAAAGAAGAAAAATAATAAGTGAGTTGGAGATTAATACATGAATTTAATGTAAAATATGTAATTAATTAATTTGATTCAATTAAATCTCTAACTTATTAAGTATATTTTCATGGTAAGCATAAAATGCATCATATCATGTTATAATATACAACTTGATAATATTGGCATTTGAATTATAGATATTATGAGAGAATATAAAAAAATGTTGTAGAAGACTTGAAACATATCCCTAAAAAATCACAATTGAAATATATGTTAAATTTTAGATATAGACTAATAAATTTTAAATAAATTTTAATTTATATATTATTTTTATTAAATAATAAAATAGGTAATTAATTATTTTGATTAATACTTTCAATATTAAAATTTTAAATTATTAAAAATATATTTAATATAAAATTAAATATATTATATTATATTTATATTATCTTTTTACATAAGTATCTAAAATGTAAATCCTATACTTTAAGATTTGATTGGTAAATATTTGTGTAAAATATTTTTACTTTTTGTATAGTAAAAATAAAATTATGATAATGTTTAAAATGCATCACTTTTAAATGAATAAATGCTCTTCAGATATTAAATTTTATTAAAAATATAACATTTTATCCTTATTTCATAAATTTTATTACTTTTAAAACCTTAGGTATTGATCCTTATTTTTTATTCTTAAATAATATAAGGTTTTCATTTGTACAAATGTTTTGATCCTTTTTTGAAGGTTTTTATTTAAAATTATGATGTATCTTATATTGAATATATTTTATAATATTTTAAATTTTATTCTCTCTATTTTATATTAATTAATTACATATTTTATATTAAATTCTTAATCAATTCATTGTGCAAAATTACATCCTAAACTAAGAATTTTGTTCTCCTAAACAACATAGTAAATTCTAAAATTTGTAAACAAAATTTCATAACAATTCCATCTCATATTAATTTAGCTAAATAATTTACACACATTCATTATGCAAAATTAAAATTTAAGGGTTACAAAATAGCAACAAAAAATATATTCATAACTTCTACATTTAAATAAAAGTACATAAATATATTCAACATTTATAACATATAAAACTAATCAAAATTTATTTCATGCTAAAATAATCATACCATCAAAATGAATAAATTTATTTCAAGTTATTCATTTCATAAATTACACATTATAATAAAATTGTATAAATTTTAATTTACTTACTTCAATGGAAAAATTTCTACTAAACTAATAGTCTTGTAATGCCCACCACAAGTAATAATGAACAACAATAATAGCTAATAAATCAAAATTAGACAAGTAAAAAATTAGAACACATTAAAAATAAAAGATGAATTATAATAAAAATTAAAAAAGAATAAAAACTTATACAAAAACTTACCTTAGGTCTTTTGTCTTTACTCTTCCCCTGTCATCGCACAAAATGAGAATTGGGAGGCGTTGGGGCTGAATTTATAGTCAGACTCTTCAGCGACAATAAGTTTTTGAATCATTACTAAAGAGTCATCAGTAAAAATTAAAACTTAACACTTACAACATTATCATTATGAAATATCTACTGGTACAATTTCCTATGCCACTCTTCAATAATGAAAAATGTTGTTATTGAAAGTGCCATACTTTCACTGATAACAAAAGTCATCACTGAAGATGGCATGGGAAATTATTCCCTGCCCATTTTTTCTATTTAATATTTAGTAACAATTAATGTCATTGCACTACAACAAAAAAGAGTAATAACGACGACATTTTTAGCGGCGACAAAATTTCGGTCATCGCTAAAGGTATTTCCGGCGACTATTGTCGTCGGAAAAAATAAAAAAACTTTTGCGAGGGAACAAAATTGGGGGCGGGAAGAAATAGGCTTTTAGCGACGACAAAAGTCGTCGCTAAAAGCCTAAAAAAAATTTGGGCGGGGAAATTCCGGAATTGGGCGGGGAATTTTGCCTTTCAGCGAGGACATATCAGCGACGACTATGTCGTCGCTGAAAATACAAGGCTTTCAGCGACGACAAAGTCGTCGCTGAAGGCTGACCCTTCAGCGATGACATAGTCGTCGCTGAAAGCCTTGGATTTTCAGCGACGACCATGTCATCGTTGAAAGTTCATTTTCAGCGACGACTTTGACTTTTAGCGACGACATTATCGTCGCTGAAAGTGAACTTTCAGCGACGACAATGTCGTCGCTGAAGAAAAATTCGGTCGTCGCTGAAAGCTTCAACGACAACCGAATTTTTTTGTCGTCGCTGAAAGCAGGCGCGCTAATATTTATTCCCCGCGCCTCCTCCCTCCTCATTTGCGCGTTTGAATTTTCTGGACCTGAGGTAAGTTCCTGAATTCTCTCTCTCTTTTAATTTTTTTTAATTTTAGTATATTTATTTTTTATATATGTTAATATGTATTAATTTTGTATATTATATCTTTTAATTTGTTAGTTATTATTAGCACTTTGCTTAGTTCGTGGAGAGTATTCAGAGTTGATCAGTAGATTTTTGCCATTGAGGTACGTAAATAGAAAAATATAATTTTTTTTTGTGTACTAATATATTTAATTTATTCAAATAGTTTACAATGAATTAATGAAATTGATAGTATGTTTAATTTAATATGAAATTTTGTATTATTTAATTTTGTATATGTAAATTTTAAATTTATTTATGTAAATTTAACTTAGCATTATTAATTTTATAAATATAAATTTGATTATTATTATATATGCATCTCTCAATTTACAATTTTGAAGTATATAATATATGTGTAGATTATTCATTTAGAATAATGTAAGATAAAATTGTTATGATATTTTATTCATAAAATTTAAAATTTGTGATGCAATTTAAGAAATTTCAAACTTACTAGATTTGATGAAATAATGTAAGATAGAAAATTAGAATAAATATATTAATCTATCTTAGAAAATAAAAGATTACGATAATATAATCTCTTTTTTAATTGAGATTGAAACATAACAATTCAAATTGTATTATTTACACCACATACTAAGAAAAATTCAATTAAACTAGAGACTATATAAAAATAAAATCCTAACAATCCAAATTATGATATTTACATTACATAAAAATTAAAAATTTTAAAACACTAGGAAGTTCGCATGAAAATCACCCCCTCTTGGATAAAACAACATTTACTTAAATAAAGAAGCTGAATTGTGCATCTTATAAATTGTTATACACCTTATAAAACTAAACTTACTTAAATTTACAACTAGGAGGTCCGTACACAAAACATAAAATTTATGATGCAATTTAGGAAACTTCAAACTTATTAGATTCGATGAGATAATGTAAGATAGAAAATTAGAATAAATATATAAATCTATCTTAAAAAATAAGAGATTACAATAATATAATCACTTTTTTAATTGAGATTGAAACTTAACCTTTTGTAAATGTATTATTTACATCACATACTAAGAAAAATTGAATTAATCTAGAGACTACATAAAAATAAAATCCTAACAATCCAAATTATGATATTTGCATTACATAAAAATTAAAAATTTCAAAACACTAGGAAGTTCGCATGAAAATCACCCCCTCTTGGATAAAACAACAATTACTTAAATAAAGAAGCTAAATTGTGCATCTTATAAATTGTTATACACCTTATAAAACTAAACTTACTTAAATTTACAATTAGGAAGTCCGTATTCATAGTATACACCTCTCTATTGAGAAGCTGAATTGTGCACCTTATCAATATAGTAAAGTATATGATAGTTTTGAATTCCCAAAAGTTTATTGTGAAACATAACGGTTGTTATGAATATTTAGAAAAATCAATAATCTACATAATAAACTACGTAAATAACAGTACTGACACTTAAACAACGATACTCATAAAATGTTGTATTGTTAATTTTAATTATTGTAAATATATTTTTACAATAATTTAAAATAGAACTGCATTTGCATTAAAATTATAAGCTTAGACCCGTTCAAGGGTTGGATGTTTTCTGAACATCAATCAACCCTTGAATTATCCTGAAAAGTTGGACAGTTTGAGATATTATCATGTAGTTATTATTAACAATTTATCGGGCTCTTGTTTGATATTGTGGAAATATCTTAGCATCCTAACTGTTCTCCGGGTATAAACTATGCACGTGTATAGTTTAGGCACTTGGAGAACCATAGGGAGATGCTACCGAAATTTCTGCACAAGTCAATCGATGAGCGTGGATAAATTGAAAAAAATAATAACTATAGAAATATCTCGAATGGGATAGGATCCTACCCTTTTAAATTGGAGTGATACGATGCATTTAGGGTGACTGTCAAATATTAATCAACATACTTTATTTCACCGGTAACAATTTCCTTCCTGTTCAGTGATACAATGTCTGTCGATAAAAGTTGGATTCATCTACCAAATCGATTGTCGGATGAGTATTGGAATGGTGCAGTAAGATTTGTTCAAAGAGCCAAAAACTTTGCCGATGAAAGGGGTATGGTAAGATGTCCATGCAAAAAGTGTGTGAATTTAATATTCCAGCCATTACTAACATTGGAGGCGCATATTATAGATAATGGATTTCATCCATTATACATAAATTGGGTACATCACAGTGAAGCAGATGTTTCGACTTCTAGAGGAACTAGTGGGATATCTCCTAACAATAGAGATGAGCTGGTAGATATTATACATGATTTCATTGGCCCTGAGGCAACTGAAGTTGATTTTCACAATGACGAGTACAGGTGTGAGAACGCGGGTGACGAAGACATTGGAACAAAATATAGTAACTGTGATAACCTATTCGAGCAAGTAGAAACAGAGTTGTATCCAGGTTGCACAGCATTTTCAGCATTGAACTTCTTGGTCAAACTTATGCATTTGAAGGTTCTGCATAAGTGGACAAACAAATCATTTGATGCTCTTCTTCGATTATTAAAAGAGGCACTTCCAAACGATAATAAATTACCTGATTCGTACTATGGTGCAAGGAAATGGCTTAACAAGTTGGGGTTGGGGTATGAATCAATCCATGTATGCAAACATGATTGCGCACTTTTTTGGAAAGATCATGCTTCTAAAGATAATTGTCCAATTTGTGGGGAGAGTCGATGGGTAAATAAAACTACAAAAGGAAAGAAGGTGCCCCAAAAAGTGGTTCGATATTTTCCTTTAACTCCTCGACTACAACGTCTATATCGGTCGAGACATACTGCAAAAAACATGATATGGCATCACACTGGAAAATCAAAAGAAGATGGAGTAATGCGACATCCCGTGGATGGAAGAGCTTGGCAGGAGTTCGATAAGAGGTATCCTAATTTCTCCGCTGACCCACGAAATGTCAGGTTGGGTTTAAGTGCAGATGGATTTAATCCTTTTGGTGATAGGAACCTATCTTATAGCATGTGGCCAGTAATTATGACTACTTACAACTTGCCACCATGGATATGCATGAACCAATCTTTTTTCATGTTGACCCTATTAATCCCAGGGCCGCAATCGCCAGGTAAAGATATCGATGTGTTCTTACAGCCGGTCGTAGAAGAGTTGAGGGATCTCTGGGAAAGAGGAGTTGAAACTCGAGATGCAAATACAAATACGGTGTTCAATATGCGGGCAACATTGCTCTGGACTATTAATGATTTCCCTGCTCGAAGTAGTCTATCCAGATGGAGCGGGCAAGGATACAAAGCATGTCCTACATGTAATTCGGATACTCCGTCGATTCGAGTTAGAGGAAAAACAGCTTACGTGGGTCATCGTCGTTGGCTTCCAAGAAGTCACACATGGAGAAATATGAAGGAATTCAATGGAAGGTCAGAGAGGAGACCCCCTCCTCGACCTCTTACCAATAATGTTATCATGGAACAGTTGGCCAGAGTGCCACAGAGACTTCCAGGAAAACATGCTGAATTTGGTGGTGTAAAGTGAAAGAGAGGTGCCGACGAACTTAATTGGAGTAAGAGAAGTATATTTTTTAATCTTCCTTATTGGCCAACAATGAACCTAAGGCATAACATTGACGTCATGCATGTCGAGAAAAATGTATGTGATAGCATCTTGGGTACGTTATTGGAGATTGAGCACAAATCAAAGGATACAGACAATGCAAGACGAGATTTGGCAGACATGAAAATAAGGCCTGACTTGCATCTGTATGAGCAGAGGGGTCAACTTTTCAAGCCACATGCTGGATATACGCTTAACCAAGAAGAGCGGAAACGATTTTGCCAGTATATAAAGAATGTGAAATTTCCAGATGGCTTTGCTGGGAGTCTTAGTAAGAATGTCACAGATCGTGACCTGAAGTTAAAGAGGTTGAAATCACATGATTGTCATGTTATTATGCAAAGACTGTTAGGACCAGGTGTCCGGGCTTTTTTGCCAAAGGAATTATCATATCCACTTGTTGAGTTATGCAATTTCTTTAGTCAAATATGTGCTAGAACTCTTAACAGGGAGGATGTTCAAAGAGCCAAACAAGACATTATCATAATTTTGTGCAAGCTTGAGAGGATATACCCCCCAGCATTTTTTGACATAATGGTTCACTTGGTGATGCATCTGCTCGATGAAGCATTGGAAGGAGGACCCATTCATTTTCGATGGATGTACCCATATGAGAGGTATATAAAAAAGTTAAAGGATTACATTCGAAATCGTGCTCGACCGGAGGGTTCAATTGCAGAAGGATATATTGTTGATGAGGCGTTAACGTTTTTCTCCATGTATTTGGAAGGAGTGGAAACTAGATTCAACCGCTCTGATAGAAATCAAGATGTAACACCTAGTCAAACAAGAAGGACATTGTCGGTGTTCCAGTCCCAATGTCGACCGATAGGGAAGAAGACAATTTCTCATTTCGATAGGAAGGATCGGGATATTGCAGTATGGTACATCTTGAATAATTGTACTGAGATTGAAAAATATCTCCAGTGAGTATCTTAAACTTCAGTTATGTTCTTCTCCCTTTTGTGATTACAATAGACTAAGATTGTTATGTTCTACAGTGAGCATCGATTGGAACTCGAACGAAGTGGTGCTGAAGATATTGATAACTTACAGAGAATCAAATTCCCCTCCTGGTTTTACTCGAAGGTAAGGATTTTTTTCTTCCTAAATCCATTGAAGGGATATCTTAAATATTGTTCATTTCTCTTGTTGATATTTCAATTTGATTCTTGGAATAATTGCTACTTTTGTAGATGTACTATTTACATAGGAACGGTTCCCCAGAGGCCACCGAAGAGTTACTGTCATTAGCATCCGGTCCCAGTTTCACTAACATGGTATACTTTGCGTGTATTGTGAATGGAGTACGTTTTGTAGCTAAAGCTCGGGATGAGAAGCATAAAACGCAAAATAGTGGCATTTCTGTTCCGGGGATTGATGGCAACATGTTTTATGGTGTACTGGAAGAAATAATTGAGTTGACTTATTTAAATAAGTACAATGTGACTTTATTTAAATGCAAGTGGTATGACACTGATCCTACAAAGAAGAAATTTTATACCGACAAGAATATCACAAGTATCTCCATCAACGGACAATGGTATAAGGATGATCCTTACATACTTGCTACTCAAGCAAAACAAGTGTTTTACATCGAGGATCTCCTTAATGGACCAAATTGGAGGGTTGTCCATGATATGGTGCATCGCGATATATGGGATATACCCAGTGATGGAGATAATGCACAAGACTTGTTATTTCTGCAAGATAGTAACTCGTCCAACTTCAACCTCACAGTTGATCTGGGAGATTTCGATCTAGTACATCTACGTAATGAAAGAAATAGTCCTTCAATCGTTCCAACGCACAGGAATGTTGGACCTGGTGCTCATGGAGAAGACACCTTCATCGATGATGACGAGAGCCTTGAAGACGAAACAATTGATGATTATATGGATGAGGAGCCCACACAATCTAATAATGAAGGAGAATCTGATGACCATCAGTCTATTAGGTTCACCGACACTGATTCTGATTAGGAAAAAAATAACATATTCAAACTATAACTACAACTCATAATTGTGTACGCATGATTATTAAAATAATAAATGTGATTGTAAGAGATTGAACGATTTCGTCCTTCAACATGACATTGAGTTTTTTTTAATTACTTATATGATGTGTATTTTTTTAGTTATGGCGGATGTCGAGGCACGATACCACGGAGGTGACGCTGGAGGCGACCCACCGGAGCAACCCAGTCGTATTCCATCTCAGTGCAAGGGCTCAGGTATTTGTTATTAATTGTGGATACCTAAGCTTGATTAAAAATTATGTTTATTTTGTTAATATTTTTCTTTATTAAATAAAGTAGCACCTGCTAAGAAGAGGGGGCCGAATAGGTCCCTAAGACTGCATGAGAAGATTGGCAGGGGTGGAGGCAGACCGGTGCCTGTACAGTTTGATACGACTGGTACATGGCATGCGGTTGGTGAGAATGCTAGTCATCTCCCTCGTGATATTGGCAGCATGATCCGTGCCCACGTGCCGCCCTGTTATAAGTCATGGCGGGCTGTACCTCAGGAGATTCGAGATAGAGTTGTGCAGGAGGTTTGCGTAAGTATCCATTTCCTTTTGAATTAATGTCTTTGAGATTGAAATTTCTAAATATATGACTTATAAATTTATTAAATGTCTTATAATGCAGTCCCATTTCGAGTTTGAGGGCATCTCCGAGGGTGATCGGGATAGAGCACTCTCTGGATTGATGCGGACTGCTGCTGACCTGTACCGAGATTGGAAGTATAGGTTGAATAAGCATTTCTTGGAGCATGGAGGTGACCGATACGAGGAGTATGACTTAGATCGAGCTCGACGTTGTGTCCCTCGGTCTGTCTCACCGCAGACATGGCAGAGGTGTGTGGACTTCTTTGATAGTGACGAGTACAGGGTAAGTATGACATTTTATGGTATTATGTCAGTATTTCATAATTAGTTGATTGTGAACATTAAAATTTAACTTTTTTCTCTTAATTTGCAGGAGTTGTCTGCAAGAAATACAAATAATAGAGCACAGAAGGTCGTGAATGATCGGCATGGGTCCAAGTTTATTGCTGCATATCGCTTTGATAAGGTAATTTAAATTTTTTCTATCTTTTTTAAATATATCCATTTGTTAAATAACATTACTACCCTTCATCCTTTTTTTTGTTGCAAAAATTGAATAGAGAAACAGAGATACTGGTGAGCTGCAGTCGGTGCCCGATAACTTTAGGGACCGACACACATACAGGTCGGGGGAGTGGGAGGATCCGATCCCTCAGGGGCAACATGTAAGTTATTTGAATTTCATAATTTAAATAAAATTTTATGAATGTATCTTCTAAGATAGATTTCTTATTACTCTTTTTTAATAATTTAAGGCGAGGATGACTGAGCTCATGACTCAGCATGTACAGTCTAGTGTGTCATCCACTAGCTTGCCTACGACTCCTGTACAGTTAGATGAGGCTGCCATCGCCGATGAGGTACTTGGCACTCGTCGAGGGTACAGGAAGGCTGTTGGGTGTAATGTCCCGAATTTTTTCGATTCTACTATTTGAATCTTTAATTTCTGAGGCTGTAGAAATGAAGAGCATGATTGAATTAGTCTAGTGGGTGAATTTTAAGTCGAAGGAACTTAAGCGTAAGGTAGACGAAATTTTGAAGGAAAAAGGATAGTAGGGAAAGAATTAATTTCCCTAAATAGCATGAATGATCAGAGGAGGTTAGGAAACCCTAAAAAGGGATGTTGTTTGAGTCTGATAGTGTGAGGAATTTTAGACAGACAGAAACCCTATGGACTAAATTGCAAAAGTGTAAAATCGAGTGTGGGTAAAGTGTAAGTAATTGAGGAATTGGGATTTATTATGAATAACCAAGATTTTGGGGTGCAATGTGTGATTTTAATTAGTGTGACTAATGGATTCATGACAAGTGTCATTGTTAAAAAGATAATGGCAAGAATAGCCCTACTTTTGGTGAAAAAGGACTAAAATACCCTTGAGAACCTTAGAAATGACCAAATTGTCCTAGAAGCTTCTTAAAAAGTCTTCTCCCTTCTCTTTTTTCAAAAAGCTGCAGAATTTCTCCATTGAAAGCAAGCTTAAACGTGTGAGAGAGAGAGAAGGAAGAGAGAGAAAGTTTCTCTTAGCTTTTTCACATAAAAATAGTGAGATTCAAGCCAAGGTGTAGAAGGGAGATTTGTTCTTCTCCTCAAGCTCTATCTATTGGTGTGCTTAGAGTGAAGAAAAGCCCAAGTTTGATCAAGTTTGGGGAGCTCCAAGTAAGGATTCTCAAGTTGCACCAAGAGGTAAAAATGATCTCCTCTAAGAGCTCTTTAATGTACTCTTCTTAGTTTCTTGAAATATTGAAGTTGGTAAAGTCAAAGGTGATTGAATATGGAGTTTAGGGGGATTTGAGCATGTTTGATGATATTTTGGATGTTGTAGAGTTGATTTATGGCTTTGGTTTGGTGTAAAAACAACAAGAAAACCATGGTTACACATCTGGGTTTTTAGGGTATAATGATGCATGTGTAGTATGGGTATGATATGTTTGGAACTTGGCTAAAAATGGTGAAGTTAGAATGAATTTTATGAAGCCTAAAGCTTAGGAAAGATGTAACTTTGATTGTGGAAGTGTTTGTGTGCATTTTTCCTGTTTGAGAAGCCAATCTATGGATATGAAAAAGAAGGAAGGAAGGAGTTTTAGTGTTTGAATGTGTTTTCGGAGGATTAGTAAGGTACACGGGGTAGAACACGGCCCGTGTTGTACCCCGTGTTCCTCGTCGAAGCTGATCAGTGTTCTACACGGGGTGCAACACACCCCCGTGTTTATCTCAGGACTGAAGGGCAGTGAAGTACACGGGGTAGAACACGGCCCGTGTTCACTCCCGTGTTCTTTGTCGAGTAGCCCAGAAGTGAACCAGTAATGAACACGGCCCTGAACACGGGGTATGGGACCCCCGTGTTCTCTGCTGAGTGATCTTTTTGACTTTAATTCTTCATGTTTTGCATGGCTTTTCCCTTGGATCCTTTTCAAATGTTCTTATGTGTTGTTTCAAGGTTGGAAAGTAAAGAATACATGAGGATTAAGGAAAGTGATAATGTTTTAATAAGAAACTATGATGTGTATTTGTATAGACTGAGGAGTGCCATCTTGCAAAGGCAAGAGGAAGTGTAAAGGAGTTTTTGGTGAGAGCAAAAAGGAACATCACATTGGAAGCCTGTGAAAGGTAGCTAGCTTTATCCTTAAGCTTTGTTTTCTATTTACGTGATCTTATGTGTTTTATGCCATTGTATGGAATGAGAATGATATTACAAGTGTTGTGGCACAACCCGAGAAGACAGTAGAATACTGTGATTTATTAGCCTATGGCTCGGGGCCCTCGGGGATAATAGTGCATTTGTTGTGTGTGGGACCTCGGGAAGACAGTGTGATACTGTGTTAAGCCTTTTGGCTCAGGACCCCGGGAAGACAGCGTGATGCTGTATGAGACTTAAGTACGATTGTTTGTGATGGCCATCTAGTAATTGTGATAAATCCTTGAATGGGATTGATGATTGTTGTGAATTGCTGTGTGTGTGATGCGTGTTTTCCTACAATAGTAAAATATTGAATATGTGAATGAATGATTATTGGATTTCGAAACGTATGTCTTAATTGCTTAAGGATCTGGAATGGCTTAAAATGTTTTTATGGTAGTAGCTAGCTACTGGGAAACTTTGTTTCTCATGTTTCTGTACTGTGATTAACCATTCCAGGTGATGCTTCCAAGGGCTCTCACGATAAAGGGCAATAGTATTTGAAGTTGTAAATAATTGTAAAGTTGATGACAGTGTATATGATGGATGTAAAATTTGTAAAGTTGAACTTGTGAGTAATTATATGACTTTTGATTATGTGTATGAGATGAGTATATTTGAAATATTCCGTGTAATATGAAAGAATTAGCATTTTAGTATGCGTTAATTATTTATTAAATGAGGAATAAGGCATTTTTTTTTTGTAAGGGAGTTACATTTTGGTATCAGAGCATGATTAGGGCCTTGCTGTATATGCGTGAGTATCTGCTTTATTAATTGGAGTTGATTGTTGCGTAAATGGAAGTATATTAATATTGGAAATTTTAGATAAGCATGGCTGGTAGAGGTAGGAAAAGAAAAGATACAAGTGAAGGGGGAAGTGATGAGATGGCCCATGCTATGGCCTCTATAGCTCAAGTACTACAAAGACTTGAGCAAAGGTTTGATCAAGGGGATCAACAACGTCAACCCCAAGAGGTTGGGCCTATGCAGACTGAAGAGGAGGTGCAGGCTAATAAATTAGCCAAATTGGTAAATCAGTTTAGAAAGATGAACCCTCCCACCTTTAATGGGAAAGTTGGTCCCGGTGGAGCAGAAAACTGGATTAGAGAGATCCAGAAAATTTTTGGCCTAGTGCCTTGCAACTCTGAGCAAAGGGTGCAGTTAGCTACTTTCCAACTATGTGAGGAGGCGGAGTATTGGTGGGAAAGTACTAAACAAATGATGGTGAGTAGGGAGCAACCCTTGAATTGGGAAAACTTTATTGCAGCCTTCTACGAACAATACTTGCCTGAAATTGTTTGGGACCAGAAGGAGTGCAAATTCTTAGATTTGCAGCAATCTGAGGATATGGACACAGAAGAATTTCTAACCAAATTTGAGGAGATGTCCAAATTTTCCAGATATTTGAGGGATCATTACAATGAGGCATGGAAGTGTATGAGACTAGAAAGAGCTATTAAACCTGAAATAGCCATTTCCATCACCGGCCAAAGGATTAGAAGTTACCCGGAATTGGTGAGCGCCATTAGAGCTATTGATGCTGCTTTGAAAAAGAAGAAGTCCTTAGAAGGTGACGCTTCTAAGAAAAGGGCTAGTGGCGATTTTCAAAAGGGTAAGGGTAGGGGTTGGAGTGATAGAAGGCCACGAACCTTCAATCCGCCTTCCAGGAGTCAATCCCTTGCTTTTAGGCCTCCAATCCAATCTTCTCCTCAAACATCCGTTAGTAGTAGGCCATGTAATTTATGTGGTAGATTTCATGGTAATGAAACTTGTCCTATGAAAGTATGCTATAATTGTAAGAGACCGGGACACATAGCTAGGCATTGTAGATTTGGAAGGGAAGAGTCTTCAGGGTCTCGCTCGGCTGTGTCATCTAGGCCCAACCAATCAAGATCAAGTGGTGGTCAAGGAAGACCCCCAACCCAGGGCCGAGTATTTGCCTTATCCAAGGAAGAGGCTAGAAAATCACCTGAACTTATTCAAGGTATAATAACCTTATGTGGTTCTCTAGTAAATGCTATGTTTGATTCAGGTGCTACTCATTCCTTTATTTCTTATGAATGTGTGGGACGTTTGAATCTGATTCTTGAGACATTAACATATCATATGATTGTGAATACCCCCACCGGAAACCGAGTTGTGACCTCAGATGCTTGTTTGAATTGTGTGATACAGTATGAGAGTACATGCAGTGTTCTTGATTTGATATGCCTACCATTGCATGATATTGATGTGATTATTGGTATGGATTGGTTATCCGCCAATCGTGCTGTGCTTGATTGTTCTAGTAAGACTGTATCTATATGTTCTGATATGCCTGTGGATATGGAGATATCTTGCTCTGTGTTATCTATGGAAAATATGTTCTTAAACTATACCCGTGCAGAGAGTAGTTTGGAAAGTGATGCTAAGGGGTTTATGATTTTCTTTGCTGCACAAGCTGAGTGTGACGAAGATATAAGGGAAATACCTGTAGTTAGGGAGTATGCTGATGTATTCCCTAAGGATTTTCGTGGATTACCCCCTGATAGAGAAGTGGAGTTTGCAATTGACCTTGTGCCGGGTTCGGCCCCAATATCCAAGACCCCATATAGAATGGCTCTAACCGAGTTAGTAGAACTCAAAAAGCAGATAGAAGAGCTGATGGAAAAGGGGTTCATTCGACCTAGTGTATCCCCCTGGGGTGCGCCGGTTTTGTTTGTTAAGAAAAAGGATGGGAGTTTAAGGTTGTGTATTGACTACAGGCAGCTAAACAAAGTGACAATTAAAAATAAATATCCTTTGCCTAGAATAGATGATTTGTTAGATCAATTGGTGGGTGCTACTGTTTTCTCAAAAATTGATTTAAAATCTGGATACCATCAATTGAGAGTTAGAAATGAGGATGTATCGAAAACTGCATTTAGAACTAGATATGGTCATTATGAGTTTCTCGTTATGCCTTTTGGATTGACAAACGCACCAGCTATTTTTATGGATTACATGAACCAAATTTTCAGACCATACCTAGATCAATTTGTAGTTGTATTTATTGATGACATACTCATTTATTCTAAGACATTGGAAGAACATGAAACTCATTTACATATAGTCTTGCAAACTTTGAGAGAAAAGAGACTATATGCAAAGTTGAGTAAGTGTGAATTTTGGCTGCCTGAAGTTAAATTTTTAGGACACGTAGTGTCTAAAGATGGAGTGTCTGTTGATCCACATAAAGTGGAAGCGGTACTGGAGTGGGAAAGGCCCAGAACAGTGACAGAAATAAGGAGTTTTCTTGGCTTGGCAGGATACTATAGGCGTTTTATCCAAGGGTTCTCTCAGTTGGCCTTACCATTAACCAGATTGACCAGAAAGGAACAACTGTTTGTGTGGACAGATAGATGTGAGCAAAGTTTTCAAGAGCTGAAAAATAGATTGACTTCTGCCCCAGTGTTAGTAATTCCTGATTCTATTAAGTTGTTTACGATTTACAGTGATGCCTCTAAAAAGGGGTTAGGATGTGTGTTGATGCAGGAGGGAAAAGTAGTTGCTTATGCATCTAGACAGTTGAGACCTCATGAGGAGAATTATCCTACCCATGATCTAGAACTAGCAGCTGTTGTGTTCGCATTAAAGATTTGGAGGCATTATTTGTATGGTACACAGTTTGAAGTGTTTACGGACCACAAAAGCCTCAAATA
This sequence comes from Sindora glabra, assembly GCA_020226215.1. Classification (NCBI taxonomy): domain Eukaryota; kingdom Viridiplantae; phylum Streptophyta; class Magnoliopsida; order Fabales; family Fabaceae; genus Sindora; species Sindora glabra. The sequence continues at coordinate 83,973,600 of CM035228.1, forward strand.
TCTTTTTGATCAGAAGGAGCTGAATATGAGGCAGAGAAGATGGTTAGAATTTCTGAAGGATTATGATTTTACTCTTAAATACCATCCAGGGAAAGCAAATGTAGTGGCGGATGCACTTAGCAGAAAATCCATTCACATGGCGTCAATGATGGTGGAAGAGTATAAATTGATTGAAGGGGTTAGAGATTTAAATCTGAATATATCTAAGAAGTCTGGAGCACTAATGGTTAGTGAGGTCAGAATTGTTAGTAACTTGGAAGAGAAGATTAAAGAGGCCTTAGAAAGAGATGATCTGGCTAAAAAGAAAATGGAACGGCTAGGGCAAGAAGAAGCCAAAGATTTTAGTGTATCTGGAGATGGGTTGCTTAGATTTAAAAATAGGATTTATGTACCTGATGATGAAGGTTTGAGGGGTGAAATTATGGAAGAGGCGCACAGAAGCAGATATACCATTCATCCTGGAGTTATTAAGATGTACCAAGATTTAAAGAAAAATTTTTGGTGGCCGGGAATGAAATCTGATGTCACCCAATTTGTGTCTAAGTGTTTAACTTGCCAAAGAGTCAAAATAGAACATCAAAGACCAGCTGGATTGTTGCATCCTTTGGATATTCCTGAATGGAAGTGGGATAGTATAGCCATGGATTTTATTGTAGGACTTCCGAGATCATCTGCTGGGAATGACAGTATCTGGGTGATTGTAGATAGGCTTACAAAATCTGCTCACTTCTTAGCTATTAAGATTACATATTCTTTAGATAAGTTGGCTAGAATTTATATTAATGAAATAGTTAGATTGCATGGTGTACCTAATAGTATTGTATCTGATAGAGACCCTAGATTCACTTCCAGATTTTGGAGAGCTTTGCAAGAAGCAATGGGTATGAAGTTAAGATTTAGTACTGCTTACCACCCCCAAACAGATGGACAAACAGAAAGGACCATACAGACATTGGAAGATATGTTAAGGTCTTGTGTGCTAGAAATGAAGGGGAATTGGGATTCATACTTGCCATTAGCTGAATTTGCTTATAATAATAGTTTCCATTCTAGCATACAGATGGCACCATATGAAGCTTTGTATGGTAGGAAGTGTAGATCTCCTTTGTGCTGGGTAGAATTGAATGAAAGAACTATTTTGGGGCCAGAAATAGTGGACCAAACCACTCAGCAGATTAAACTCATCAAAGAAAGGTTGCTAGCAGCTCAAAGTCGTCAAAAGAGTTATGCAGACAAGAGGAGATGACCCCTAGAATTTGAAGCGGATGATTATGTCTTTCTCAAAGTAACTCCGGTTACGGGTATAGGTAGATCACTCAGAGTTAAGAAACTTCATCCCAGGTATGTTGGTCCGTTTCAGATTGTTGAGAGAGTGGGACCATTGGCATACAGAATTGCCTTGCCTCCTGAATTGTCACAATTGCATGATGTGTTTCATGTTTCTCAGTTGAAAAAGTATCATCCTGATCCCACCCATATCATAAATTATGAAGGATTGAGAATACATGAAAACTTGTCATTTACTTTAGAACCAGAAAGAATCTTGGGTGTACAGGTGAAGCAACTAAGGAATAAGAGTATTCCTTTGGTGAAAGTGTTATGGAGAAATATGACAGAGGAGGAGGCAACCTGGGAAACCGAGGAAGATATGCGAAATCGGTGTCCGCATCTTTTTGCTTGAGGTATGTATCCCGAATTTTGAGGACAAAATTCTTTTAAGGGGGGTAGAACTGTAATGTCCCGAATTTTTTCGATTCTACTATTTGAATCTTTAATTTCTGAGGCTGTAGAAATGAAGAGCATGATTGAATTAGTCTAGTGGGTGAATTTTAAGTCGAAGGAACTTAAGCGTAAGGTAGACGAAATTTTGAAGGAAAAAGGATCGTAGGGAAAGAATTAATTTCCCTAAATAGCATGAATGATCAGAGGAGGTTAGGAAACCCTAAAAAGGGAAGTTGTTTGAGTCTGATAGTGTGAGGAATTTTAGACAGACAGAAACCCTATGGACTAAATTGCAAAAGTGTAAAATCGAGTGTGGGTAAAGTGTAAGTAATTGAGGAATTGGGATTTATTATGAATAACCAAGATTTTGGGGTGCAATGTGTGATTTTAATTAGTGTGACTAATGGATTCATGACAAGTGTCATTGTTAAAAAGATAATGGCAAGAATAGCCCTACTTTTGGTGAAAAAGGACTAAAATACCCTTGAGAACCTTAGAAATGACCAAATTGTCCTAGAAGCTTCTTAAAAAGTCTTCTCCCTTCTCTTTTTTCAAAAAGCTGCAGAATTTCTCCATTGAAAGCAAGCTTAAACGTGTGAGAGAGAGAGAAGGAAGAGAGAGAAAGTTTCTCTTAGCTTTTTCACCTAAAAATAGTGAGATTCAAGCCAAGGTGTAGAAGGGAGATTTGTTCTTCTCCTCAAGCTCTATCTATTGGTGTGCTTAGAGTGAAGAAAAGCCCAAGTTTGATCAAGTTTGGGGAGCTCCAAGTAAGGATTCTCAAGTTGCACCAAGAGGTAAAAATGATCTCCTCTAAGAGCTCTTTAATGTACTCTTCTTAGTTTCTTGAAATATTGAAGTTGGTAAAGTCAAAGGTGATTGAATATGGAGTTTAGGGGGATTTGAGCATGTTTGATGATATTTTGGATGTTGTAGAGTTGATTTATGGCTTTGGTTTGGTGTAAAAACAACAAGAAAACCATGGTTACACATCTGGGTTTTTAGGGTATAATGATGCATGTGTAGTATGGGTATGATATGTTTGGAACTTGGCTAAAAATGGTGAAGTTAGAATGAATTTTATGAAGCCTAAAGCTTAGGAAAGATGTAACTTTGATTGTGGAAGTGTTTGTGTGCATTTTTCCTGTTTGAGAAGCCAATCTATGGATATGAAAAAGAAGGAAGGAAGGAGTTTTAGTGTTTGAATGTGTTTTCGGAGGATTAGTAAGGTACACGGGGTAGAACACGGCCCGTGTTGTACCCCGTGTTCCTCGTCGAAGCTGATCAGTGTTCTACACGGGGTGCAACACACCCCCGTGTTTATCTCAGGACTGAAGGGCAGTGAAGTACACGGGGTAGAACACGGCCCGTGTTCACTCCCGTGTTCTTTGTCGAGTAGCCCAGAAGTGAACCAGTAATGAACACGGCCCTGAACACGGGGTATGGGACCCCCGTGTTCTCTGCTGAGTGATCTTTTTGACTTTAATTCTTCATGTTTTGCATGGCTTTTCCCTTGGATCCTTTTCAAATGTTCTTATGTGTTGTTTCAAGGTTGGAAAGTAAAGAATACATGAGGATTAAGGAAAGTGATAATGTTTTAATAAGAAACTATGATGTGTATTTGTATAGACTGAGGAGTGCCATCTTGCAAAGGCAAGAGGAAGTGTAAAGGAGTTTTTGGTGAGAGCAAAAAGGAACATCACATTGGAAGCCTGTGAAAGGTAGCTAGCTTTATCCTTAAGCTTTGTTTTCTATTTACGTGATCTTATGTGTTTTATGCCATTGTATGGAATGAGAATGATATTACAAGTGTTGTGGCACAACCCGAGAAGACAGTAGAATACTGTGATTTATTAGCCTATGGCTCGGGGCCCTCGGGGATAATAGTGCATTTGTTGGGTGTGGGACCTCGGGAAGACAGTGTGATACTGTGTTAAGCCTTTTGGCTCAGGACCCCGGGAAGACAGCGTGATGCTGTATGAGACTTAAGTACGATTGTTTGTGATGGCCATCTAGTAATTGTGATAAATCCTTGAATGGGATTGATGATTGTTGTGAATTGCTGTGTGTGTGATGCGTGTTTTCCTACAATAGTAAAATATTGAATATGTGAATGAATGATTATTGGATTTCGAAACGTATGTCTTAATTGCTTAAGGATCTGGAATGGCTTAAAATGTTTTTATGGTAGTAGCTAGCTACTGGGAAACTTTGTTTCTCATGTTTCTGTACTGTGATTAACCATTCCAGGTGATGCTTCCAAGGGCTCTCACGATAAAGGGCAATAGTATTTGAAGTTGTAAATAATTGTAAAGTTGATGACAGTGTATATGATGGATGTAAAATTTGTAAAGTTGAACTTGTGAGTAATTATATGACTTTTGATTATGTGTATGAGATGAGTATATTTGAAATATTCCGTGTAATATGAAAGAATTAGCATTTTAGTATGCGTTAATTATTTATTAAATGAGGAATAAGGCGTTTTTTTTTTTGTAAGGGAGTTACATTGGGCGTGTACTTGCTGGTCAGACTTATCGCTCGATGGGGACTTCTAGCACGGCGGCGAGCTCACAGACCGTGTCTCAGGTCGGTGAGTTGCAGGAGCAGTTACACCAGAGTCGGGAGCAGGTTGAGCAGAGCCAGCTATTGATTCAGCAGCAGCAGCAACGGCTTGATCAGCAGCAGCAGCAGATTATACAGCAGCAGGAGATGATGCAGCAGCAGCAGCAGATGCAGCAGCAGTTTGGGACTTATCTCACTGAGATGACCTCGATCCTTAGACAGCAGGGGATCGTCCTACCACCGCCTCCATTTACTGTTGCTACACCGCCTGGGCCGAGTAGATTTGCGCCTGCACCTACCGCTCAGCCGCCACAGTCATTTTATCATCCTCGTAGCCAGGATGATGATGATGATGACGACGACGACGACCATGGTGCTCTGTGATTTTGCACCTCCCTACTTCCCCATAGTATATTTTGTTTATGTATTTTTATATTTTCTATGTGTGCACATGTACATGGATGATGTATATATATATTAGTTTATTCATATATATATTATTTTTACCATTGCTTTATGAGTATTCATTTTTAATGTTGGATCAAATTGTTATATATTATTAATAATACTATTGATATATTATAATTGTATAATTTATATTAAAATAAAATAAATTAAATTTAAATAAATTATTAAACGGGTCAAGTAAATTAAAATAACATTTAATTTGAAATATACGACAATTTGATTTTAAATTTAAAAAAAAAATTAAAAACTTTTAGCGGCGACAATTGTCGTCGCTATAGGTCATAAAGTCGTCGCTGAAGATCAGGCCTTCAGCGACGACAAATTGTCGTCGGTGAAGGGCTGACCTTCAGCGACGACAATTGTTGTCGCTGAAGGCCTGATCTTCAGCGACGACAAATTGTCGTCGCTGAAGGCCTGATCTTCAGTGACGACAAATTGTCGTCGCTGAAGGCCTGACCTTCTGCGACGACTTTATGACCTACAGCGACGATAATTGTCGCCGCTAAAAATCAAATTTCAAATTTTTTTGAAATTTGAAATTATTTTCTGCGATGACTTTGTCGTCGCAAAAGGTCCATACAAATTGTCGTCGCTAATGACCTCTTCAGGCACGAATCTACACCGACGACGTTTTTAACGACGACTTTTTCTTTAGCGACGACCGAGAACTTTTTAGCGACGACAAATGTGGCCGCTAAAAGTCTTTTTTGCTGTAGTGTTGGTAAAGGTTTGAAACCTTCACTAATAATAAATGTCATCAAAGATTATCTTTTCCTGTCAAATTTTTTTTGACTAAAAAAAATAATACCATTTTTATTTTGGTATTTATTGGTAACAATGTCATCGATAAAACTATCATGAATTCTTATCATTGCTGAAGTTTTTTTGTTGTAGTGGCAGATGTAGAAGTGAAGAAGTAACGTAGAAGGGTCCTGTATATGGCAAATTATTGATGAAGCCTAAATTAATAAATAAATGTCTATGGGTCAATTATTCATGCCAAGTAGTCAAATTCAATTTTTTTTATTGAGATAATTTAGTCAAAGCAAAAAGTTTTTTATCTTAGTTTCATGTAATATTAGTGGATCCATGACGCCGCGACGCCGGACAAATGAGCTAATCGGCCTTTGTCTAATCCACGATGTTATAGAATTTTGGGTTTAATACAAACACTAAAACTCTATTTTAATTCTTCAAATATTCAATTTATATTAATTTTATTCTTAAAATAAAATTTATATTAATTTAATTCTTAAAATTTTAAATTTAATTAAAATCTTTAATCCCTCTCTTAAATAATTAATATTTATTAGAAAAATTAAAATTTTATATAAAATTGAAATTTTAAAGAATTAAATTATTATAAACCTTATTTTAGGAATAAAATTAATACAAATTGAATAATTCAAGAATTGAAATATGGTTTTAATCTAATTCATAAAACTAAGGGTGGCAATGAGACAAAAATTTTGTGCTCGTTTCATTCAAAAATAATTTTCTAATTCCTATCCTAATATTTCTATGTGCAGAGAATTTTGGGTAGCCTTTCGCATCTCCATTAAATATTTGAATTTTTGTATCTATCTTTATTTTTCTATTTTATTTAAATGATACATACTTATTTATATTATATTATAATTTTAAATAAAAAATTATTTGTGACAATAAAATATAGGATCTCTGTTATTTATTATTTTTAAAAATTGTTATTTTTATATTTTTAATAACAAAAACTTTTGTTTAATAATTGATTTTATAATTTATTTTTAAAAATTATAATCCTAAATTTATAATTTAAAAATAGAATAAAAATAATTCTAAATATTTTTAATTTATTTTTATTCTTGATACCAATTTTATAATTAAATGAAAACTATTTTTTGTTACTGATGATTCTGAACTCTTTCTCTTCCTTGAATTCAAAAACAACTTTTGAAAAAAAATAATTTTTAAAATAATTTTTAGAGCAATTTCTAAAATTGAAAAAAAAATAAAACATATCTAAGCATGCTTGTAGTTATCCAAAAAATTCTAAAAATATTAACACAACAAATAATGATGTATAATTTTAGTTGAAGACTATCTTAAAAACTATTTATATATAAATCAAATGATTAGTTGCATAATCTTAATAGAAAGAATTTTTTTATTGGCATGTAATGAAATTTTTATGAATACATATTATTATATAATGGTATATAATATGAGTATAAAATTCTTATGTGTACATTATGTATTATATAAAGCCTTTTTAAAATAATTTTTAAATATTAAATTATTCATAAAAATATAGGAGCCCACTCATATAAATAATTAGATACAATAATTATAATTGCAATTATTATACTAAATAAAAATTCATAAATAATATGATGTTTAAAAATTATTTATGAATTTTGATTTAGCATAATAATTTATTATAAATTATTATAAATTCTTTTTTTGATCTTTAATTAGTGTAGGACTCATAAAAATATAGGAGCCCACTCATATAAATAACTAGATACAACAATTATAATTGCAATTATTATACTAAATCAAAATTCATAAATAATTTGATGTTTAAAAATTATTTATAATAATTTCATATGTTATATACATAAGAACTTCTCGATTATAAAGAAGATTTAAAATGATTGTTAAATAATTAGATAATTATTAAATAATTACCATTATGGTCCTAAAATACATGTATTTATCACTTTGGACCAGATGACGTGGGGGGAAGCAACTCAGTCCTCGTTTATATATTCCAGTCTTTATTTTACATTAAATATGTGGAGAGGTCCTAATGTGCCACACGCTATCCCGTCAAATTCGACGGGAGGTTTGTATTATATGAAAGTTAAGCCCAGCTACCATTTACCAACTCAACTTTGGTTAAAGTAAGATTTGCTTAATCAACTTGTGCTGATGACATGATCCCAATTTCAGTCTACTTATTTGAATCAAATCAACTAAGTTAATTTATAAAATCTTGATCCATTAACTTTTGGCTCATTTATAAGGAAAATAAAAATTATATCAAATATTTTGCCTTGCACATTTTAGAACTTTATTTTGGGGGAAAATATAGCTTACCTCTAAAGTTTAGTCGAGTGACAAAATTATAGGTACGTAAATTTTAAAATCTCACATTGGATCCCATAAACCTTGAATAAAAGTACAATTATTCAATTTATGATTAAATTTAAAATTAATGGTAAAGATCTTATCTTTTATCTCTCTTTCCCTTTCCCTACCTTTTTACCTTATTTCGTTGGATAGAATTTATACTCAGTATAAACAAAGTTCAGAAATAGCTAATTTATATATCTTTAACTAGAAAGAGAGACAATTTAATTGAATCATAGCTTACCTAAGTTATTCTTTATAAATAAGGCTTTATTGTAAAGTTTCAAAATATCTTCACGCAAATAGATCATTGACATAAAGGAAAAAAAAGTAAATACAAAATAAAAAGGGTAGTTATGTTTAATTTATATAGCTCTTCTACGTACACAGAAACATCTTAAAAATTGTAATTTATATATAAGTCAATCAACAAAGTTAAAATGGAAATGAATGAGAATTATGTACAATTTGAGTTTGTAAATAAATGGATATAACTAAGTTTAACAAGTAAGGATCAATACAGCTTTGATTCAAAGTTGGTGTGGCGTATCATATAGAATATATCGTAATCATATGCCATCAAGAGAGTCCTATTTGTTATTTTGCATTTGTATACCGATACAAAAAAATTCTAATTAGAATTTTATTTAAAATTTATTAATTGAAAATTTTTGGAATATTTAGAATAATACTACCGAAGAAGTTTTATTTGGAGAAACTCTATAATTTCGACGAGTTATTGTTCAATTAATATTTAATTAAAAATGTGTAGATTACTTGTTCCTGAGTTCTATTTTTATTGAATATAAATTCCGACAAGAAATACATAATGCAAACAGATAGAAAAGAGAGAGAAAGAGAAATAGGAAATTAGGTCCTTACCATTAATTTTAATGTTTCACTATTTTTTAAATTAAAGTTCAAGAGGTTTACTGTGAGATTTTCAAATTTATGTATATATATATTTTTTCCATCCAACCAAATTTCAAGGGTAATGTTTATTTTTTACTTAACTTTATTTTATGCCATGCTTCTGAGAACAGACGATTTTATATTTAAGTATAGGTAATCCTTAATAAATGGAATCATATAACTTAATTGGTTTGGATATAGTTTGAATCACTTCATGACTTGCTTGTGATGACAAAACCATACTTTAGAGTTACTACATATTATTAATATTATTTACATGATAAAATATTGTAAACATAAAGAAAATAAGAGAGGCCGAAAGTCTTTTTTTCTAAAAAAAAAAAATTTGGATTCCAGTATCTGGTAGTCTTATTAATCTATCAACCAATTTGGAGTGGAGTTGGAAGACGGAGTAAGCTCTCTCAATGTCCATTTTATTTATTTATAAGGTTCAAATCTAAGAGCTCATAAAAGAAGTGTTGAGTTTGTCAACAAACTTTAATAATTTGAATGCTTAATATCATATTGCATTATACTTTTTGGAACTTATATACATACATGCATACATATATATATACATACATACATATATATATATATATATATATATATATATATATATATATATATATATATATATATATATATATATATATATATTGTAAAGGTTTGTAACTTTTAGTTTTTCATTTGAAAGAAAAAATTATGTTACTAATTTAATGATAATAAAATAATAAAATACATTTAAATAATTTCAATAGAGAAATATTAATTTTAAAAATTTAAGTTAAGTTTTCTTATTCTCTTTCATCTCTACAATAAATATATTTACTAAATTAAAATAAATTAGTGATGGTGGAAAATTATATATAAAACTCTTCATTATTTTATTATCTTTAAATTAATAGTATAGTTTTTATATTTACATGAAAAAGTGAAAGCTGCTAACTTTTAATATAAATGTTAACATATATTTATCTGTAACTTATTGTAATACTAGTGCAATGGCACTTTGAAAAACTATTGAAAGATTTAAATTTAATTGATTGTAGTATAAACTAATTTTACAATATTATTTATGTATAGCCAAGTCATATCAATAAAAACTTGTTAAAAGTCTCTTATAACTATTAAAAAATTTTAATTGTTATTATTTTTAATAATGTATCTTCTTCTTTTTTTAATAATATAAAATATTTTACATTAATAATAATTTAAATTTAAATTGACGGTTAAAAGGGGGAAATGCTAATTATTGTATGTAGAGGATAAGGTCTTAATTTTTTTTAATAATCTTTGTTGGTTGAATGGAGATTGATTTTATGAAGTCAACAAAGTAAAGTACATGTAACATTATTACACTTATAGATGGTTTTCTTTATCAATAATATTATATGGTTAAAAGTAGGAGTCGAATATAAATTAAAATTATTAACTAAATATTAAAAAGTAAAATAAATTTGTAAAATTTAATTTAATAAATATACAAAATTGAAAATTCAATTTTAAATTTTACTTTCGATGCATATAATATTTTATTTGCGTAAATTCTAAGAAGAAGTTGGGAAACGAGGTAGAATGTTCCTCTATATGGAAAATTAATGATGAAACAAAAATTAGTAAATAATTGTCTATGGATCAATTATCCATGCCAAATAGTCAAAGCGAAAAGTTTAATCTTACTTTTATGTAATATTGGTGGATCCATGACGCAGGACATATAAGTTAGCTAATCGGCTTTTGTCTAATCCACGATGCTTTAGAATTTTAGGTTTAATAAAAAGATTAAAAGCCTATTTTACTATCCAAAATATTTGATTTGTATTAATTTATTTCTGAAGTAAAATTTGTGTTAGTTTCATTTTTAAGATTATAAGTACAAATAAAATTTTTATACTCTATCCTAAATAATTAATATTTATTAAAAGAACTAAAATTTTAAAAATTTCACTTAGATTTAAAATTTTAAAAATTAAATTAATACAAAATTTACTTTAAAAAGAAAATTAATATAAATAAAATATTTTAAATTTAAAATAAGATTGTAATCTAATACAAACAACTAACGGTGGCAATGGGACTAAAATTTCGTGCTTGCTTCATTCAAAAATAATTTACTGATTTCTCTTCTCATATTTACGTGTATAGAGAATTCTGGATAGCCGTTCGCATCCTCATTAAATGTTTGAATCTTTTTATTTATTTTTATCTTTTTATGTTATTTAAATGATACATACTTATTTATATCATATTATAATTTTAAATAAAATTTTATTATTAATAATAAAATCATAAAATTTATTTTTTCACTATTTTAAAGTACTTTTTTATATTTTTAATAATGAAAACTCTTGTTTAATAATTGATTGTATAATCTATCTTTAAAAATTATAATCCTAAATGTATAATTTAAAAATAGAATAATAAAATTATTTATAAATATTTTATTAATTTATTTTTCATTTTTGATACTAATTTTATAATTAAATGAAAGCTTTCCTTTGTTTTACCAAAAATCTTCACTTCCTTCTCTTCCTTGAATTCAAAAATATAAATAAATATCTAACACGTTTATAGTTATCTGAAAAATACTAAAAAAATTAACACAAGAAAAATAATATAAAATTTTGGTTGAAGATCATCTTGAAAACTTTTTATATATAAATTAAATGATTAGTTGCATAATCTTTATTTTTCTATTAGTATGTAATTAAATTTGTATAAATACACGTTATTATATAATAGTATATAATATGAGAATGAGGAGAAAGTTTTAGGTGCATAACATGTATTATATGACATTATTTTAAAATATTTTTTAAATAATAATTTACTCTTGAGAAAAATTTTATATTGCATTTTTATGAATTCTTTGTTAATCTTGATTTACTATGAATTCTTCATCTAATTTTTTATTAGTTTAAGACCCATAAAAATGTATGAACCCACTTATTTAGATGGCTAGATGTAATAATTGAAATTGTAATTATTACACTAAATTAAAATTTATAAATAATTTAATATTTGAAAATTATTTAATATAGCTACATGCAATACATGATATATATTTAAGAATTTTTCGAGTATAAAGAGGATTGAGTAGTGAAGTCTTCATTCCGGTGTGCATCCGTACTCAATAGAATTTTCTTACTTGTATTCATGTTCATTTTTTAAGATCTATATTTGTATTTGAATAACTAAAAATTTCAAATATTTATTAGATATATATCAAATTGCCCTCCATACATGTCACTACAATACTTTGCATTAATTTTTAATCCATGAGTAAAATATATTGATTTCACAAAATAATTTCTATATGCTTTAATTTCATATTTTTTCCTTAGTATTAGAAAAACATTTTGTGTTGGATCTTCGAAATTTATATAGATGTTGTTTATATATTGCAAATTTAGTTAAAATATAGAAAGCTACTTTTTTTTTCTCTATAACATATACATAGATAATGATATACTTCAGACATATTAAATATAATTTATTAAATAAAATAAAATAAAATAAAAATTACTATATTTAATAAAAATAGGATTTGAAATTGCATTTTGAATCTTTTATATGTATTAGATTGAGCTTTACAAATTTATTCCATCATTCTATATCTATCGACATGTCTTTATTTGCATTTGAAACCTAATTTTGAATTCCATTTCCATTATATATAGCATTAGTGAAATAAAATACTTGTGTAACGATCCAATTGATGATGACATTACCTTTTGCAGACCAAAATAAACCTTAATTTATTCTTCAATTTGCAAGCTCATCTTATTGTAATTTAATTATGTAGTGCTACATTTATTGAGAGTGAGATTCAAAATTGAATTTTAAATATAAATTAAAGGCTGTCAATTGGATACATGATGGTGGGGAAAATTTGTAAAATTTAGTCCAATGTATATAAAATATTTGAAACTTAATTTTGAATCTCATTTTTAGTATATATAATAATTTTTTTTGTAACATATGATACATGTGGTATTGTATGGTTGGATTTTTCTATATCAATTGTGGAAGTGGATAGAATCTAGTTATAACAACTCTACTTAATAATTCATGGGAGAGTCAGATGATAGCAGGGTTTCAACCAATGACTTATGTGTGAAGGAAAATTATTAGGTTATTTCATATTAGTTATGGAAAGGGCTAAATGTTAATTTATAAATTAAAGGAAAGTCTAAATTCTTAAACTAGCTTTTCTAGTTGAGAAAGGTTTGAAAAGGACATCTAATAATGGTATTAGAGTTGCTTAATAAGGACACCTAATGCTAGTATCAGAGTTCAATTTTACAACATCTCTATCCACAAGGTGTTGTATAAGAGGGAGAATGTTGGGTTTTTCCACATTGATTGTCGAAGAGACTAGAACCTAATTATAATAACTTTGTCCAATAGTCTATGGGAGAGTAGACTAATATCAAGGTTCCAACAGATGACCCAATGTGTGAAGGGAAGATATTTAGGTTATTCTATATTAGTTATGGAAGAGATTGAGTGTTGGTCTATATGTAGAGGGGAAACCTTAACTTATAAGCTATCTTTTTTGGTTAAGAGAGGTTTGAAAAGGACACTTAATAGTGTTATCAGAGCTTGGTTTTACAGCATTTTTACGCATAAGGTGATATATAAGGGTGAGATTGTGGGGTTTTTCCATCATCAATTGTGGAAGGCATAAGAGAGTTAGGGGAGGGCCAATTGATATTAGGCTTTCAATGGATGACTTCGTATGAGAGGGAGAGATTATTAAGTTATTGTATATTAGTTATGGAAAGGGTTAAGTGTTGGTCTAAAAGTTAAGGAAATTGAAAGTGCAAACTTTTAGACTAGCTTTTATGGTTGAAAAGGCTCAATAAGAACATCCACTATTTAACAATTTAACATGGACAACCCCAAATTGTAGGAAAAAGTTCACAAATGAGAAAAGATCTACTATATTGTCAAGCATTATAAGATAATGTGTGTAAAGGTTCTCAATTATAACTCCACAATTTCCTTGCCACTATCGTCACATCTCTCATAAACCTTTATAAAGGTCTCCATGTAATCCTTATAGGCACTCACCTTATATCTTTCTTATACTACAAATCCTTAGTCAATACAAATATTTATACTAAAAAATACTTATTTGACAAGGAAGCTCAATTCTGACCTAGCTTAAAAACTTAACTTTAGATAAAAGGACTACTCACAATAGGAAACAATCACAAATTGATTATAATTAGAAAAATCTAACAATCTCTATGTCAACACAAATTCTATTATCTTCATCAATTTTCATGCTCCACCTATTGCCAAATAAGATCAATCATAGGGCACCAATTATAAGAATTCTCCATCATTGCAATTCTTTTTAATTGCAACAAGCATCTTTCTATCAAATAGCTTCACCTTAATTGTATCAAAAGTTTCACCAAAGTATTTTCATAACCCCCTTATCTACATAAATCTCTCACATTTGCAAAACTACCAAACTTATAAACACCTTTATGAACTAGTATAAACTTTTAGTATTTTTATCTTCATCATCAATTATCATCAACCATTAATTGTCATTATTATCACTATCATTATCATCTTTATTTCGCACATGTAATTTAGTGAGACTTTTGCTCTCTTGATTTACTTTTGTTTCATAGAATCTAATCTTCTCTAATATTAGTTGTTAAAAAAATATTCCTTCTCCATGCACACAAACATTAAGCAATTAAATTAATCATAGTATTATATTGAATTTTTATTTTGATTTATTGTGAATACTTTGATTAATTTAATTGTACAATATTTATGTATTTGAAGAAGGGATATTTTTCCTCATGTATTTAAGGATTGCTTTGATTTCACACTCTAGACCCCAAGGTTGGAAAAAAAATTAAAATTCAATGAGTGTAGCTTGATAATATAAAATTGTCACGTGAACTCAACTTTGATTGGAGTAACTAAATCAGATTTTAGTAAAATTTTAATTAAACAATTTAACTTGAGTTAAGGACACGGTTCCAATGTCATATAAATTTCAATTAAACAATATTTTTTAGTGAACTTATTTAAATCAAATGAGCTTAGTTAATACATGAATTTTGACCATTAACTTGACTCATTTACAAGGAAGAAAAATATTTGTCGTTTTGCATTATACATTTTAGAACTCTCATTCAAATATAGGTAACACTCAATCATATTAAATGGAGTCGTATTTTGATTGGTTTGGATTTTGAATCACTTCACTCGTTTGAGTATGAAAAAGTCGTACTTTAAGGTTCCATATACTATTATTTACACGGTAAAATGTATACGTGAATAAAACGAATGTGGAAGTACAAGATATTTTTCGTTGAAAGATTTTATATATTCTATTCTAATATGGTTGACGGAAAGATATATTATTTCTATACTTTATTATTAAAACCATTATATTTCAAGTCATAATAATAAAAGAAAATACCTTGTTTGTTAGAAAAAAAAAGTTAACGTTCATCAAACTTTTTCCATTTAGCTTGAAATATGTAAAATATTTTTCACTATCTTAATAATTTTATAACTACATTTCTATAGAAGATATTTTTTTACTAAAATAAACTGAGTCTTGATATCATATGCCTTATTCTTTTTGGAACATTGTTGAACATCATATATTATAATTATTCAAATACATTTTTTTCCATTACACATTAAACAGTGATCAAAATACCGAAAGAAACATACTCAAACCAGCAAAAAGAAAACTATTAACTTACAACCACAAATGAAAATACAAACATTAGATAGAACTAACTAAAAACAGTCCATTTTTGTCGATTTGATTCCCAAAGTAACTTCAATTCACGACAATAAACTTTGGACAACAACGGTAAATGATATCAGAGGAGGTTAAGTCAGAGACATGTTGCTTGTTAAAACTATTGTAGCATATCAGTTGCCTGCAAGAGTGCTTGAAAACTGTGTTGAATTTTCACAGTTTTTTTGAAAATTTTGTTGATGAAGCACTTATGAAGTCCCAAGAGCATCATCCCTATGTCTGTAGGAGAACACAACTGAAAATCAAATTCTTTTTGGTTATTTTTATTTCGATTGGTACTTCCCTAGCACTTGTTGAATATTCTCTTTCAAAATTGATTCTTCTATCTTATGAGACTCCAAGCTAATTAGTTGACCTATTGAAGGTAAATTATCTAACCTAGGTTGTAACAAGGTAGTCTAGCAATATGACTCGAGTCAAATTGAATTACAACATGAGGGAGGTCCTCTAGGTCTTTAAACATGATCTTGATATTGTTGGAGATTAGTAGCCAAAACTATATCAGAGCAAGATTTCTCGAGCACACTGTGTTTCAAAATATCCTATCTTATCACAAATTGTATAAACCCTACATATTTTTTTCCCTCTTGAGAAGGACTAGCATATAGTATAAGTGTATAACCTATATTAGGAGCAGAAACTCCAAATGGTTTAGCTATAGCCAAATTCTATAAGTAAAGTCAAAATTTCAAATACTAGGAAGTATATCTAGTTCACATTGGGTACTCTCGAGGACTAGTGTATAAATGCTTTATAAATAAATCTCTTGAATTCTAGATGTACGAATTCTCATATTCAATTATGGATTTGCTGTACACAATAAACTTGCACCCTTAAAAAAATTTAAAAGATTCATTAATTTAGATAATAAAATTTTTCTAAATTTATTATTGATCAGCAAACAGCTTTTCATTGCATCATTAAATTTATTTTATTTCTTCTTTTTGTCCTTTATCTTTTTTCTCCATCTTAGGGACCAATCCACTTCTTTTAACAGGAAATGTAAAAGACAGTAAACTGCAAATGCTGAGTATCATAACTGCCAGACTCAACATCACTTCTTCGACATCCTTAACATGCGCAGGAAACACAGAATCCAAAACTCTCTGATCTGAGAACGCAATCGTCAAGAATGCAACCACTGAAATTAAAATATGCACACCGTCAAGCAGATCCCAATCCTCCAGCTTAACAAATTCGTGCACCACTTTCTTCTTCCCATTGCTGGCCTTACCAGAAGAATTCTTATCGTCTGTGACCACTTTCTCTTCACTGTCAGTGAATTGGGAGAAGAAACAGATCAATACACATAACGCTAAAAGCAGCCACATCATGATTCTGCCAGTGTAAGAACACTGCCCGTTTCTGTATATCTTAGGAACAGCGGTCTCGAACAGCATGCTGGTCCCTGTTGGGAGGAAGTATCCGAGATTTGCAGTTTTGGACAAGAATTTATGTTGTACTTTCGAGTATTTTGATGCTGCTGAATTACCTCCACCGTTTCCGGGAAGCGATTTTTTATCTTTGGCGGTGTTGGAGGCAGCTGAGGGGGATGCGTCGCCTTCGTCTGCGGTTGCGTATGCTGTTTCGTCTCCATTAATATCAGAAAATTTGCCTAATTCTACATCTCCTTCTCTAGGTTCTGACATTTCTGTTTGATCGAAGTATGTGCGAATCCCAGAGCGGATGGGAGGGTTTTTATAGAAGACAGGGAGTATTTACCAATTTGAGTATTGAAATTTGGCTTTGAATTTTCCATAAATAAATAACACTATTTCTTGCACATTTCATAAGCTTAGACTCCATCTAAAGCAAAAGGAAAATTTTATGGTATAATGCTCGTACAATAGTATATTGGTACAATATCAAATTTGATCAATAATCAAGCATATAAAATTTAACTTTTTAGAAAAGTAATATCAATTAACAGTTAGAATTAATAGTATATTACTATGTCATTAATTTCAATAATGTATCATAACTTCTTTTTTTATTTATTTCTTTTATAGGAGGAGTGAAAAAAATAACTTAAGAAACACTCAAAATTCCAAGCTTACGATATCTAAATAAAAAAATCTAAAAATAATATTAAATATTATTGTATATTATGCGTCAAGATGTTTCATAGGGAAGAAAAGGAGTATTAAGTTAATGATAAATCGAAATCATAGTTTTATATTGGAGCCCACCTATAATCATGTACAATACAATGACAAACATAATATGAAGAGACGCTAATTATTGTGCCAAGAAGATCGGGTTTGAATTTTATAATCTTGATAGGCAGATTTATGAAAAGTTCTAACCTCTTAAATTTATGCTATTAAATTATTTTTTATTGAAATTTATAATTTTTATATGACCTCCATTTTAAGATTTTTTTGAAAAAACGCAAGTATTATGATAAAAACTTCAACATCTTATGAGCTACTTGGATTTTGGAGCCATGTCAGAAGACAAATGGGCTACCAGCTGGCTTTTGGAGCCATGCATGCGGGTTGCAACCAGATTTTTATTTAGATGAGTGAATTATATTGCGTTCACAAAATATCTCTTCTTAATTTAAAATTCTACATATGCTTTTCAGTTTTTGTTCAGTATATTTGAAAAGCATTTTGTCTTTGAACTATATCTTACAAATTTAGTTAAAATATATAACATACATAGATAATTAATATAATTCAAAAATAATAAATATAATTTGCTATATGTATATAATAAAATAGTGCACCATAACTTCTTCGTCTATTTATTTCTTTTATAGAAGGAGTGAAAAAAATAACTTAATAAACACCAAACATTCCAAACTTACGATATTTAAATAAAAATATCTAAAACTAATATAAAATATTATTGTATATTATGCGTGAATATGTTTCATAGTGAAGAAAAGGAGTATTAAGTTAATGATAAATCGAAATCATAGTTTTATATTGGAGTCCACCTATAATCATGTACAATATTATGACAAACATAATATTAAGAAACACTAATTATTGTGCCTAGAAGACCGGGTTTGAATTTTATAATCTTGATAGGCAGATTTATGGAAAGTTCTAACCTCTTAAATTTATGCTATTAAATTGTTTTTTATCGGAATTTATAATTTTTATATGACCCCCATTTTAAGATTTTTTGAAAAAACGCAAATATTATGATAAAAAACTTCAACATCTTATGAGCTACTTGCATTTTGGAGCCATGTCAGAAGACAAATGGGCTACCAGATTTTTATTTAGATGAGTGAATTATATTGCGTTCACAAAATATCTCTTCTTAATTTAAAATTCTACATATGCTTTTCAGTTTTTGTTCAGTATATTTGAAAAAACATTTTGTCTTTGAACTATATCTTACAAATTTAGTTAAAATATATAACATACATAGATAATTAATATAATTCAAAAATAATAAATATAATTTGCTATATGTATATAATAAAATAAAATATGTGTATATTTGGTTAAAATATTTTAGCTACCCAATTGACAATGACATTTACCTTTGGTGGACCAACCTAATTAATTGGTACATATGATTAAACCTTAATTTATTCATCAATTCGCAATATGGTTATATTTTGATTTACAGGTGGTCCACGTGGTGTTATGTTTTTATCGGCTCGTTTGGTAACTTTAACCCAGACGGGGAGGGTAGTTGAGTAGCATTATTGAACTAATGCTACTCAACTCGTCGAGTTTTTTGGACTTGTTTGACTTTGAAGCTAGAAGTGAGCGAGGAAATCGAAAGTTTGTGAAAAAGGAGAATCTTTATCTCTGTTGGGAGGTTGACTTGCTAGTAGCAATTGAAAAAACAATAGCATCATACAATTGAAAAAACAATAGCATGACTGATGGATTGCGAGGGAAAATAGTTGATTAATATCAAATATTTAAAGATTTATACATTGAAAATCAACCGATATTTAATTGATTGTTATTGTATGTTTATTTTTACCATCGGTTATGAAACTGTTTTTAAATATAACAATAATGTTGATTTTTTTAATAAAAAACAACCAATGTCATTTATTTTTCTATTATCATGAGAAATCAATTAAATTTTTTTTTCAAATAATCAATTTTTAATTAATTTCAATAATACCACATTAGTTTATTTTTATAACTGATATGGTATTTTTTTGTCCATCCGTCCACTCAAACCCTAGCTCCACTCTCATCTCCTAGTTCTTCACTCTCTCATTCCAAACTTAAACTGCATCCTTATGTTCATTACTTTCTCCTTTTCCATATTTTCCCTATATTTTTAACAAAAAGTAGAATCTATAATTTTATAAAATCTCACTTTAAACAAATTTAAAAAATAATTTGAATAATAAATAATTTAAGATGGTGAAGGTTATATATAATATTTCAATCAAAGATGGGTGTTTCATTAAATTTGTCTCAATACTTATTACTCAATATGTAAGATTTGCACTTCCTAAAAAAGTCTCTTGGATGCAATATTTGTAGATACAATAAGCATATATGAAAAATTGATGTATAATATTACATATTTTCATATGAATGAATAGTATATAATACTACAAAATGTTAAAAAAGATGAATGAGATTAAATTTCTTACTTGTACAAACTTGTAGAAGTGATATTAAAATAATAGGTAATAAAATATGATCGATTAGAAAACTAGAAACTAAATTACAAAAACAAATCAAAAGTAAAAAAATTCCTTATATTTATATTTTGTACTTTTTCAATATGTGTTTAACCTCACTTATTTGGTCATAGGTTAACAGAGTTTTAGTCCTACAAAAAAAAAGTTAGAAAAAATACAAAGATGAAGAAAAGCAATTTTAAGTTTGGAAAGAGATTATATCTCATTAGATAAAAAATTATTTTAGGGTTAAAAGAGGTTTGAGTTGAAATTGCAAATGACACAATACTTTACTCTTTTTATTTTAAACTTGCATTGTATTTTAAACTTTTCATTTTCAATTCACTCTTAGGGACTAAGTTTTCACATCAATTAATATAAAAAACTAACATCAAAGCTTATGTTAGACATTGGTTAAGTAAAAGACACCATTATCTTTAATATAATGATATTGTCTCATTTAGTAATATTTAATATCAATTACAAAACAAGAACCAACATCGTAATAATGTCGTTTATAAAAAAAATGGGTTTCTTTTGCTTATGCAACATTTTACATAATCATTTTGTTACAATTCCAAAATCATTGCAAAATTATTTCAAAATGTCTAGATACAAAAAATATGTGTATTAAGATAAAATTGATTCAATTATACCTATCACATGTATCAAACCAAAATTCAAAACACAATTGAATTTAGTAACATTAATTTTTTTTGGCATTATGATATTTTTCGTATATAATTAAATAGATGTAAATAATAATAGATTGAATGTAAGTGAAACAATTGAAAAAGGATACATCTATTATAAAGGACATTATATCAATGAAAAAGAAAAGTGGGTTATTTCTTCTCAAAATTCCTTAAATGTCAATTTTAGCTAATAGTTGAGTGGTTAACAATGCCAATTTACTAAAGATAACCAATGTGATTTTCCATTTTTTATAAGTGCCCAAATATAAGAAATATAATTTTGAACATCGGTTATTATACTAAATGCACCAATTTTCAACATATTCCTTACTACCAATTCTCTTTTATTAAATACTAAATTATTAATTTAAGCAAGGATTAAAGGTTGGTTTTCCAATAGAAGTCTAAGTTTATAATTTGAGCAAAGAGTAGTGTTATTTTTTTAATAGTAGAAAGTGAAAAAGCCAATTAACAAACATCAAATATTTTCAGTTTGAACCCAAGACACTAAGGAAAAAAAAAGCCCTAAAATAATATTAAGTGTTATTGCATTACATGCTAACAAAGAAAAAAGAGAACATTATGTTAATGATAAATCAAAATCTAATTTTAAAATGTTATTTTTGTATAATCATAATAGCAATAATATATATATATATATATATATATATATATATATATATATATATATATATATATATATATATATATTGAAAGTGGGATTTGAAATTAGGTTCTAAATATAAATTTAAAGTTGTCAAATAAATAATGGTAGAGTGAATTTGTAGATTTCAATCAAATGGATATAAAAGATTTAGAATCTAATTTTGAATCTCACTTTTGGTACATATAGTAGTTTTGCAATCATAATATTATGTATAATGTTATAGTTATCCTTATCTTTAAAATCATAATTCTTTGCTATTTTTTATTAATGATATTATATGCATTAAAAATAAAATTAGATTGCAAATATAAATAAAGAGATACCAATCAATATAGGATACGAGGCAAATTTATAAAACTCAATTCCATAAATATAAAAATTCAAAATCTAATTTTGGATCTAATTTTTGGTGCATACAATATTTTTATTTTTTAACAGCTTTACGTAACTTATTGTAATGTAATATAACACCATAATTTAAAACATTATTAAAATGAAGAGATGTCAATTATTGTGCGTAAAAAGACAGGGTTTGAATTTTATAATTGTGGTTTCATGAAGTCAGCAAAGAAAAGTATTTTCTCAGTACCTATGTGCAATTTAATTATGATGATGGTTAGTCCCCAGGTTCACATGTTAAGATCGGTAACTTTTATTTTTTTCTTCCTTTAGACAAAAAATCATTTCTTTAAATTATTGATAATAAAATAATAAATAGTATTATAGTTAAAAAAATGTTATAGGTATTAATTGAATTTTGAATATTTCATATCTATTAGAATGAACTTTATAAATTTACCTCACCATTTTGTATTAATAACAACCCTTGATTCATATTTGGCATTCAATTTTTTATCCCATTTTTTTATGCATATAACATTGTTATATACTCCCTCTATTTTTTTTTATCTGTTGTATAAGGTTTTGGGACATAGATTAAGAAAATCATTAAATAGTCTCAATTCTATCAAAAGTCAATTTAATTTTTCAAAATTATCCCTTATCTCTCTTCTTTATTACTATATTTTTTTCTTCCAATTATTTTCTCTCTTATTTATTACAAGGATAGAATTGAAAAAAAAATTAATGATTCATTGAATTTCTAAAGTGACAGATAAAAGAAAATAAAAATTTTCCTCCAAAATGACAGATAAAAAAAAACAGAGGGAGTAGTCAATTAGCAATTACTAACAACTACTACAATCAATCAATATTTTTGTTATGGATATCAAAGTGAATGAGTGAAATTAATTTAAATATTTTAAATTAATATATTTTCAATAAAATTGCTTAAAATGATATTTATTATTTTATTGATATTAAATTAATAATATAATTTTTTCTTGATATTTTGCTTTAATTAAATCTCATCTAAAAATCAAGATATTTTGCTTTGATAAAATTAAAATGTGTGTCAATGTTTTTCTGAGTCATCAGTATTATCTCCCGCTCACTATCAATGATTTTCCAACTCATTCCCATGCCACCTCCCCAATTTGAAAATCAAGAGCTTTCAACTCTCTCATTCTCCTCAAAACATTTTCTTTGTTTCATTTATACACTTTCTTTCTACTACTTCTATTTTGATTGGACAATAAAAGTAGAAGAGTTTGTTCAATTATAGGGGATTGCTACAGCAAATGATACATAAAAAGGTGGAATTGTTCTTGATGAGAATGAATTTACACACCTAAACTTCAATTTTAATAACAATTAATCTCGAGATGAGTTTATGGTGCAAAGATTGAAAAGTCTATATAGGATATCTCAAATAATAACTTTAGTTTACTTAATTGATAACAATTGATTGAATTACTTCATCAAGTAATAATTATGTACTGTTAGATGTTACTTATAAAAAATGTTATATTTAATATAATTACTACTTGAGGCAGTAATTCAGCTATTTATTACTAATTAAATGAACTAAAGTTACTACCATATTTATTGACATTTCAGACTATGCGCGGAGAGCATGCCTATTATTACTTGGTCTGAACCAGCTTGCACCATTTCTATTTGAAGGAATTAAGTGCGATGCATGGAGTGTGTGGTAGGGTTTTTATAGAAGACTCGGAATCTTCACTTCACTAGTTTGAGTTTTAAAAATTGGTTTTTAAATGGAGTGTCGTTCATGATTTTTACAATATTTAGCATAATATTCTGGATTGTCCTCTTTACTCTTAATATTAGCACAATATTAAATTTGCTGAGATTCTTTGGACTAAATAGCATCTCATGTTTTTCAAAAATTTTATACCTTTTATTGCCTTCAACATTTGATTTTTGATCCCGTTTGTATGGATTTATTGCTTTAATCACTCTTTTCCTTACAACAAAAAGACAAGAAATTGTTGTTCAAGTTTACGATTAGAATTTTTATATTGGGTTTTGTGAAGGCAGTGAATAAAAAATATTTTTTATTTTTATTTGTAGTTTTATTAATCATGGTACAGTTAATAGTGACTGTAGTCAAAATTTAAAATCATATTATATTTCTGTTGGTTTTCAAAACAAAATTATTTTTACAATTCTTTTTAATGGAAAGGAGTTATGATTTTTCTATGTAGGGAAATTTTAATAAACCAAAATTAAAGTAAAATTATACATACTTAATTTTTTCTTTCAAAATCTTGATGTTGTATCTTACCACATGATTTGGCAAGAATCACCTTCGACTAGGCACTTTTGTCTTGTCCACAACAATTACACCAAAATCACACGCACAATGCTTTAGAAAGAATAAGATGAAAGAAGAAAAACTCTAACTCTCGTATTTTGAATGATATTATTTTATATGTTCTCTCTCTCTTCTTTTCTCAATTTCTTTCTAATAGGAAAAGTGGGTAGTTTTTTTTCTCTCTCCCATTTTCCCACTTTGTGATCAGTTATGCAAAACTAACTGCTTGCATGATTCCACTTCTTGAATTCAAATTCAAATCAAATGAAATAAATATTTATCTAAAATAAATAAATATTTATTAAATGATAAATGTGGATCACCTATTATGGATGTCCCCATATTCATCATCTCCCACTTACACATAATGGGATGAGCCATATCATATAATTTTCTTCTCTCTTCTTGGTTTTTATACTCGGTGCATTGTTGTGACAGTGTGGGTATGACGTTATCTTGGGTGTTCTTACACTAGAAATTCTTATATAGAATCAGGATAAGATAACCTTTACTTATAGTTATTTGTATTATGTCTCAGATGCCCTAGATTTTTCCATATACACTTTTCATTTGTAAATGTAATCTCTCACGAGCTTTATTATAAGCTTAGATTGCCATTCACATATGCATAGTGTCCACGCTTATGATGTTACTAAAATTAACTTCATAACGAACATGTCTCAGACACTAATATAATTATGTATATTTAAGGAAATCTTCCTTTCACCTACATATCACTTTGATTTGAAATAGTCACTTTCTTAGTATTTTATCCTTTAGATCGTATACATCATGGTCATAGGATGCATACCAAGATAGCAAACATCATATCATTTCTCTATGATATCATCAAAGTCAAGGGGTATCTTTGAAAAGAATTTTTCTAGGATTCACACAGCAATGAATAGGGATCTTTCACTTGCTTCCTATTTGCAATTTCTTTTGTACATGTGATATGAATCTCATGCTATGGTGTTTCCCTTATAGCATAAGGGCGTATGTCGATTTTATTAGTAACACCATACATACTTTAGTTTAGGTACACATAATATTAAACCTGAATTCCTTCACACCATTCGACTCTTCTTAACATTAGTATGTCAAGAATTCATTGTCTGGCTACAGGTATTATGAAAGGTGGGAGAATCCACAATTCGATCTATATTTATATTTCGGATCTCATCTCAACTTTACTTTGTTAAGGCGACATATTTTATTTTATGTTACTTTTTTGCCAAAGACACAACATTACTCATTATTATGTTGGTGAACACATGTCTCATCTCTGCCCACTCCTCATAAGTGCCAAAGGCGGTTGTTTGTGTGAGTGAACTAACCTTATTAACTTGTATGACATACTGGACATTCGTATACTCATACATATATTGTAACACTTGTAATTGAATGAAAATATCCTTTATTCATTTCAATTTCAGAAATGTTTGATTACATTCTATGTATACTAAGAGATTTTACATGCTCAATATATATATCTCTAGTATAGCCTTAGTGAAAGGATCTACTATCATCTTTTGCGTAGGAATGTGTTGGATGGTGACCTTCTTCTGCACTATAGCATCTCTTATAAAATGATACTTTGCATCTATATGCTTAATTTTGCTATGGTATTTTGGATCCTTTATGTAGGCCATAGCTACCTGACTATCATAATATATCAAGATGAGATTTAAATTCTCACCACAAATCCCCAAATATTTTATCAATCTTTTCAACCATATTGCCTTTTATACTACTACAGAATATGTCACAAATTCTGCTTCCATTGTTGATAATGCAATGCATGTCTGCTTCTTCCTACACCATGATATGGCACCATTGTTTAGCAAGAATCAGTAGCCTAATGTGGATTTTCTCTCATCTAGGTCTCTTGCCCAATCCGCATTAGAATATCCAACTAAGCATAAATTGTCTCCTTGATAATATAGCGTATAGTCAATGGTGCCTTTCAAATATCTTAATATCCTCTTAATAGCTTTTTGATGTTTCTGTTCAAGATTTGACTAGTATTTGTTCATAAGTCCGATCGTATGACAAATATTCGATCTCATACACATCATTACATACATTGGACTTCCAATCGCACTAGAATAAGAAACTTTATCCATTAATTTCTTTTCAAATTCATTTTGAGGGTACATTCCTTGACTCAACAATTTGCTTTTATTTATAGGGGTATCCATGGATTTGCAATCCATCATATTAAATTTATCAAGTATTTTCCATATATAAGTTTCTTGAGAGAAAAAAATTTCTTGGAGTGATCCTTAAAGATTTTGACTCCAAGAATATAATCTACTGCACCCATGTCTTTCATTTCAAAATTTGAAGATAGTCATTCCTTAATAATCATGATCGAATTCATATTATTCCCAGCTAATAGTATATCATCTATATAAAGGGATAATATCATAAGATTACTTTCATGCCGCTTGATGTAAATGTTACGTGTGAAATGGTTTATCAACTAGCGCAAGTGCACACTATCGTAAACAAGTAATAAAGTGATGAGAAAGTATCGTTCCCACGAGGATTGTTTCACTAAGTACCAAAATTCATAATCCTAACACTATTTGGCAAATCGATAAGTTGGAGAATGAAGTGAGTAAATAAGATTGATGCAGAAAATACTTAAAATAAATATGAATGCAATTCGAGTAAGGATGAAGATGAATAAAAGACCTAGGGATCAGACTTCACTTAACAATTTCGGATTGAATCATCTATCTACACTAATCCAATTTTAACTTCCTTAATTGATAGTCGAGTTTCCCTAAATTAATTACTAGCCTCTTCCAAGGTCAAGTAATTCTATAATTAATTGTCAATTCACTATATTCCTATGTGAATTGCATCAACTAATCATGCATTAGGATTTATGGAACTCATTAAGACTACATAAACCATATGAATATATTCCTATTTCATATGCAATTTACGGTTTCAATTATAGGTTCCACACACATGTATCTCCTTCCGGTCTCAACATGCATATTGAGTTCATTCAAAGGGTGGCCAATCAATCGAAAGCATTAAAAGCAATAATTAAAACTCAATCTAGGAAATAAAAACGAAATTAGTTTCAATAGACTAGAATTCAATCCGTTATTATCAAGTTACGCCATCACCCTAGGAAGATGAAAAATTAGAACATAATGAAATTAAACACAAACATAGAATAAAAATATTATCACATTCATGAACACAAGATTATAATTACAAATGCATGAAAATAGAAAAGTTATCCATCCATTAGGAGGTAGAACCGTCCATGTAGGAGGAGAACATAAGGATACAATTACAAATGCATGAAAATGAAAATACTATCCATCCATTAGGAGGTAGAACCATCCATGTAGGAGGAGAACCTAGCCTTCCATGTAGGAGGCATACAAGAACTAAAAATTGCATAAACTAAACTACTATCTAAGATGCATGAATGAATGATTCAATGCTTCGAATGGCTGAATGCTCTCTACTTCTACCTATTTATAGGTGAATGAACCAGCTACAAGCCATCCAATTTGACAAGTTGCTACCAATCACACGCAGCCAACATTTTTTATTTTCGCAGCACAATTTGTTTCACTTTGTTGGCAACTTTTGACCACCGAAATGGCTGATTTACATCTTTATGTCAACATAGGAGTCGTAGGGCTGGATCTTTTCTTCAATTTTCATATAAATAAATCCTAATTTGGACATATCTAGCTCAAGTTGTGATTAGATTAGTAGCCATATGTCAGATTCCGTCAGAATCACTGTTTCATCTTCCAAGCAGAATTTGAGATCCTTAGGTCCCAAAATGGGCTTTTCTTAAAATATGAAAGTTTTAGGGCTTCTTCTTAGCTTTCCATCCATATAAAGAACAGTCCAATCGGACATCCAGAACTCCAGATATGGCCTAAAACCTGAAACAGTGTCGGATTACAGCATTATCTAAAATATTTGTTTTCATCTCAAATTCAAGATCCATTCACCAAATGCAACTAAATTTATTTAATTTAACAAGATAACATCCAAAAATGCATCATACAAGGGAAAATAAGTATGTAAATATTTTACGTATCAGTAAACACAATGGTTTTCCTTAATCTTTTGGAAGTCATATGAGGTTATCACTTAATGAAACCTCAAATACCATTATCTAGATGACTGTTTGAGTCCATAAATGGACCTTTAAAGTTTACAAACTTTCCTTTCTTCTCCTTTTTATATGAAACTTATTGGTTGTTCCATGTAGATTTCTTCATCTAGTTCTCCATTAAGAAAAATGATTTTTACATTTATTTGATGTAATTCTAAATCTAGATTTGCTACTATAGCTAGATGTAACTTTATTGAATTGAAACATACAATAGGTGAGAATGTGTCTTTATAATCTATTCCTTTTTGTTGTGTATACCCTTTTATAACTAGTCAAGCCTTACACCTTTCAATTGATCCATCTGCTTTCTTTTAATTTTAAGAACCCATTTGTTCCCAATTACTTTTTGGCTAGATAGTAGGTCAACTAGCTCTTAAACTTAGTTTTCATTGAGTTTATTTCTTGCTCTATTACTTTCTTCCAATATTCCTTAGTAGGAAAACTTAGAGCCTCTTGAACTATTCTTAGCTCTTTTTCATCTTAAGGAGTGACCATAAGTGCTAATCCCTTAATTGAAAAGCATCTTTTAGATACACTTCCTTTTTTACTTTTCTGCAGTAGGGTTTCCTGTATTATGTTATCTCTAAATACAAGGTTCTCACTTATTCTCTCAAAGCTCTCACTTGGGTCGGCAAGTATTCTTTAAGAGTTCCCACTTGGATAAGATGGATAAGATTCAATATTACTATCCATTTGATCCTGTAACTCATAAAAAGATACTGTGTGATCAATGTCTCATCTACTAGAAAATCCACTTAAAAATGTGGCATCTCTTGATTCAAGTCCTATTACTATTCCATCATCGTTTTCACCAATGAAAATGTATTCCTTAAATAATTCTGAGTGTCTTATAAAGATACTTTTCTTCCCTCTTAAACCTAATTTTTTGTATTTGTGGGAAACATCATGAATGTACATAGTAGACCCCCATGGTATGAAAATACCAAAGTCAGGTTTATAATTTGTCCATAATTCATAGGGAGTGGATGTAATAGACTTTGAGGGTACATGATTAAGTATGAAAGTAGCTATCAAGATGGCATCTCCCTAATATGAAAATGGTAGATTTACCTATGCCATCATTGACTTAACCATGTCTAGAAGAGTCCTATTTCTTTTTTCAGCTACCCCATTTTGTTGTGGAGTACCAAGGATTGTCAATTGTCTTATTATCCCTTTTTTTTCACAGAGCTCTTTAAATTGTTTAAATAAGTATTCACGTCCACAGTCAATCCTAAGTGCTTTAACTATCTTGTCTATTTGATTTTCGACTTCATTTAAATAACGTCTGAAACATTCTAATGCTTCTGACTAATGCAAAATCAAATAAATGTGATCGTATTGTGAGTAATCATCAATAAAAGTGATGAAGTACCAAGCTTTGTGTCTTGCCCTCACCCTTAAAGGATCACATATATCGGAGTGAATTAATTGTAATGAAATTTTTTCCCTAGTTCCTTTTCTAAATGGTTTTCTAATTGCTTTACATGCTAGGCAATATTCACACAAGGACATTTTTAATTTTGAAATTAGGCCTAGCAATCTTTCTTTTGCTAGTTTAATCATCCTATTTTTATTTATATGTCTTAGTCTAATGTGCTAGATGTCCATCTCAACATTTAAATTAGAAGTGGAAGTAGTAAAGCAATCAAAAGCAATGTTGTTAATAACATCTAAAATGACAAAGCCATCAGAAAAGAATCCAAAACCATAAAATATGTCATCTTTAAAAATGTCAGCTTCATTGTTATGAAAATTAATTAAAAATCCAAAACTAAGTAAGGAATAAATAAAAATTAAATTCCGTCGAATGTTACGTGCATAAAGTATATCATGTAAGATTAAAGTTCTTCCCCTAACCTTAATCCACGCGTTGTTTCCAACATAAAGCCATCTGCTTTGGTTTGACAGACAATGGTATTCAATGTAGGATGCTCGATCCTTACTCATATGGTTTGTGACATCTAAATTCAAAATTCACAAAGGATGAGATTTTGTTAGAAAAATAGTACTGGAAACATATGAAAAATGTTTGAAATCAATATCCAGTAATACCTTATTTTGTTCATTTTACTGAGTGCAATCTCGAGCAAAATGGCCTATTCTTGGGCAAGCATAACATTTGATCTTCTTGATATCAAAGTTCCTTGTGCCATATTTTCCCTTCTTCTTCTTGAAGGTTTTCTTACCTTGAGAATTGGGCCCAATTTTTCTCTTCTAGAACTTTTTACCTTTCTTGGATTTAGACTTAGAATTGGAAGGACCCTTTCCCTCTGCCATATATGCTTGTCCAAAGGACCTATAAGCCCCTAAGCGTTCATTCTCAAGTTCTAGATGTCTTACCATATCATTAAAAGTCACGATGCTTTCATTGTGAGTTAGACTGACCTTTATATGTTCCCAACTAGCAAGAAATGATCTAATAATTGATTGCACTTGCTGCTCATCAAAAAGTGCATGTTTTGCAACTTTCAAGTCATAAATCATGTTTGATATTTCACGCCGTAAATGTTGTTTCATCGGTGTATTAGGCTGAAGTTTATATGTGTCAAATTTGATTGTAAGTCTTCTTAGTTTGGTGGTAGAAGTACCACCAAATTTCTCTTTTAGGGCAATCCACATTCCCATAGCAGTTAGGTAATTCTCATATTCACACATGAGGTCATTTGCCATCGCACTTAAAAGTGTAATGGGTGCAATATTGTTCTTTTTCCTCCAGACAGCATATACCTCAGCATCTCTTCTATGCTAAGCTGTGTTCCCAGTTTCAGGTTCTAACATGACATTGTTCAAGACTTCTAGAGCATCTTGTTCTTCTAAGATGTATGATATTTTCCAATGTCAAATATCCCAATTGTCCCCATTTAATTTGTCACCTTTATTTAATTCAACAATTATGTTTTTGCTGGTCATTATGTTGAAAGTATGAACATTTCTTATGAGTATACAATGTCATTTATTTGCATAGTTCTTGCATAGAACAATAATGACATTACTTAGTTCATGGTTGGGAGTTTATGTTTGTCATACCCCTATCGCATGTTTGTCTAAATATTATCATTATTTCTTATCGAGATTGTTCTCATGCAAACATTATACGTTGTGTCACTCTTAAGTAAAAAATATAGTATAAGAGCTCTCACTGAAATGCAGGATTCCATAAAGATAAATATATATCAAATAAAGATGTTTAATCATTCACCAAACAATAAATAAAGCCAATAAATATTCAACAATGTTCATAAAGTAATCTCCACAAATCAAGAGAAATAAATACATCAAAACAAGGCATTCAATAAGTAGTGTTTCTATTCTAGCTTTCTATTCTAGTTTCAGTGTCTTTATCTCTTCAAAAGTGTTGAATAATTTTGATGGAGTTTTGGAATGGGCTGGTCCAAAGTTGTGTACATTCACAACTTTAAGTGGACCCTTTAAATGTAGACCTTTCTCTAAAGTACTATGTCTAAAATGTCTTGAACTCTTTATGTTTGGGAACAGTGACATCAAGATTATTTTTCTTCAATTATTTTTGAAATATCAAATTTCCTATTGTTTTAGCTTTTCCATGCATTTTTCAAGGTCTAGGTATTTAATGGTTCCTAGTGTATAGTCTTTGCATTGTCACAGGATTTTTTTAATTAATCTCTAGAAATCGTCATATGAAATTGTATCCATTAAGGTACAAAACTAGAGGTAATTGGGAAACACCTTTCCTTTATGACTAAGTTCCCTTTTTAGGTGTTTTACTTTAAACAGGAAATCTTTCATTAGGTAGTCTATCATGCATTTCTTTTGTATAAGGAGTGCATGAATTCTTTTAGATCTTTTGGAGTGTCAACCCAGTCTAATTTACTAAGTTCTTCTCCTACCACATTTTCCACAAACCCATATGGATCATATTCTAATCTAAACCACTATTCCATGTCTGTCCAAAAATAGACACAAATTATGATCAAAATAGGGTTATTGCCACTTTTCAAGTCAAAACAGTGTCATACAAGCTTCAAAAATATATAAAAAATACACAACATGTAAATCATGATTTTAGAAAAATTTACAGTCAAAATTTCCCTCCAAAGGGCATCGTATGTGCCTACACGTGCTGTTGCAACGTTTTTGTACAAAAAATTCTAGAAAAATGGAAAAAATAGAATATTCCACATGCAGCAACGACGTGTGAGGCACATGTGCTGCCTTGCACACATTTTCCTGCCACTAGAGGTGGCTAGAAATGGAGGAAAAATAATTTTTCTTTCCAAAAAGGTATGACACGTGGCAATTGGATATTGGGGTAAGCTTTACATGCCATCCCCAAGAGTGAGTTCTTTTTTTTTTTTTTGAATTTCCTATTAGGTAAACAACATGTCATTTTTGACCAAGTTAAAACGACATGTCATTTAGTGACAGCCTAAAATGACATGTCATTTTGGTCATCTTCTTCGTCTGACCAAGTCAACTGGGTCAGACTTGACCCAGTTTGCGACTTAAATGGGTTTGTTCGACTCAGAATCGTATTTTGGCCATAACTTTTGATATAGAGGTCTATTTTAGGTAATTCAAAAGTCATTTTTCTTAGAATTTAATGCTCTATAAATCTAGAATAATTTTATGACCTAAAAAAAAATAATTTTCCAAAGGACCTAGTATCTCAAAAGTTATAAATTTTATGGAGTTTTAGGTATCCATGTTATTTTTTTATGTTCAAGAAAGTTTTATGGATATTTTATGTATGCCCTTTAACACTAAAATCATACCTAACAATATTATTCCAAGAACAACAGAATCATACAAATAAAAAATTTGCATTCTGGTCATTTAACCAATGTTCACATTACAACATGGGAAAAAAATTGCTTTCTGGTCATTTGGCCAATGCTCGCATTGCAACAAAAAAATATGCTTTCTAGCCAGAATATAAAATTGTCATTTAAATACATAACATTTGATAAGTGCATTTAACTCAGAGCATCTCATATATCAATACATCTTATATATCATATACTTGCATTTAATTGCATTAAATACACTTAGGGAAATACAGACATCAGAACTAACTAGGCTTTGACACCAATGTAGGAAAATTTTAATAAACCAAAATTAAAGTAGAATCATACATACTTAATTTTGTCTTTCAGGATCCTGATATTGTATCTTACCACACGATTTGCCAAGAATCACCTTTAACTAGGAACTCTTATCTTGTCCATAACAATTGCACCAAAATCACACACACAATACTCTAGAAAGAAGATGATGAAAGAAGAGAAATTCTGGTTCTCATATTTTGAATGATATTGTTTTATGTGTTCTCTCTCTCTTTTCTTTTCTCAATTTCCTTCTGATAGGAGAAGTAGGTAGTTTTTTTTTCTCCCCCATTTTCCCACTTTGTGATTAGTTATGCAAAACTAATTGATTGCATGATTCCAATTCTTGAATTCAAATTCAAATCAAATAAAATAAATATTTATCTAAATAAATAAATATTTATTAAATCATAAATATGGATCATTCATGAAGGGTGTCTTCACATTCATCATTCTATTAATTTCATGGGGGTAGTGTTATGTAATATAGTCACTGCATGACGCAAGACAAGTGAGCTAATCAGGTTTTGTCTAATCTTATATTGTTTTATGCCATTGACTTGGTTAATTGGATTTGAAGCTATGCATGCAACCACAATACCTTACATTTCTATTTACATATAAGAAAATAATATTGATTTTACATAATTTCTTTTCTAATTTTAAAAATATAACATCTTCATTTTTATATATAATAATTTTAGAACGACTTTCTAAAAATTTAAAAATTATATACATTCGGTAAAAATTTCAATACTTGATACCTTGAGATAAAAATTTAGATTCTTCGTTGTATATACTTTTCTTTTTTTCTTTTCAGTCTAGTATTTGAAAGATATGCATTTTGACTTTGATCTTCAGAGTTTATATATAGGTAATGTAATATTTAATTTATATTTAGTTAATTTTTTAAAAAATTACTTAATTTATTGATTTCTACAGAGTGCACTGCATGTTGCATTTATCTTTTATATTTAGTTGACATTTAGAAGAAAATTTACTTTATTGTTGTACAACATACATTCACAGTGATATAATACAAAATAATGGGTAACTTACCAAATTGGTGCAAATGGTAAACCTTAATTTATCCTTTAATTTGCAATATGATCATATTTTAATTTACATGTGCTACATATGATCTTATATTTGTTGGTTGGTTTTGGTTTAATCCAGTGGTATAGGGAAGTTGAGTGCCGGGGAGGGTTTGGTGAGATTTTATTTTAAGATTTTTGATTTAATTTATTATTAATGTAAAATATTTTACATTATCAGTCAATGAAAAGAAAACACATAATTAAAAAAGTAATAATAATTGAAAATTCTTAACTATAGTAATTTGATCCACTATTAGTGTAAAATATCTCATACTATCAATGAATAAAAAGAAGATATATAATCAAAAATATAATGTAACTACAGTAAAATTTTTTTTAACAATTTTTATTAATTAACATATCAAGGTTCATGATAGTATAAAATTGATTTACATAAACAATAGATCAAATTTAAATTCTTAATTTAATTAAAAGAGAAAACATGAAATGGAATTTGGCAATTTTATATATTTCACTTTTAAATTTTATTGAAAATTTTACTATTTTAGAAATGGAATTATAAAATATTATTTCTAAAGAATAAAATGATATTTTCTAAATTTAAAATATTTTTTTTCTAAAAATACTATTTTCAAATTATGATTATAATTTACATATAATTTAAATTTGATTAAATATTAATGTAAAAAAAGTTAAAACTCTTGTTACTATTAAAAATTTTAAAAAAAGAAAAACGGTTAAAACTTCATTACAGTGCATCAAATTTAAATTTATTTAGATATCTAATATATTTTATAGTAATTTTCTTTTCCATAAGAAGTTGTTATATATTCAAAATGACATTGATGATTTTTCTTTTGTTCAGTAGATTCGTACTTTGGATCATATTTTATGGGACATTGTTGATATACATAAGCTGCAAACGCAAATTTCCATCATATTCAGCGGACATGAAGGCGAAAAGATACATAGTAAAAGGGGTCAAAGTCTCATCGATGAAGTCTTCGTCAACCCTTTATGAAAGTAGAAGTTTCTACTCCCTATCTATAATAAACTAGATTATGATTCTTACTCGGTAAGAAATTCTTACCAGTCAAATTTCTATGTCAAATTACTTATTGGGTCAATTTTAACTCCTTGACAACTTTGATTCACTCTAATTTTATTGTCTTGATTAGATTTTGTAGTTTAGGTCACATTAACTTTTTGGTAATTTAGATCAATATTACCTTTCTGGTAATTTTGGATGGCCCTACTTCAATGGTCTCATTAGACTCTAGGTTTTAGGTCAACATAATTGTCTTATTAGACTCATCTTCAATTTGGATTACTTTATTCTTCGTTTGATTGAAAATTAAAAGCAAATCCTTGAAGGATTCGGGCAATAGTTTTTGGGCTCGTATTTGGAAGGTCCGGCCATATGCCTTTCCGCAATTGGGTCAAAGTCCATTTTTTTATTAGACTTCCTCACAAATCTTGGCTTTCGCCCATTTGGATTTTTAAACAAAAATGATTTACTGAAGACCTTTTTAAAACCTTTTCTAATGTTGGATCCTTAGTAAAATCTTTACTAACTTAATCTCCCTCTTCTAATTTCCTCTATTGGTTTTCTAATTGATTTTTTCGATAATCTTAAAAAATCTTAATTGATCTACTCAATTGAGTTTTCAGCAAATGTCACATCGCCATTCTTGATAAATTTATTCGGTAGATTTTTGCAAACACAATAATGTGATAGAAAAAAGTTGTTTTCTGTCTATAAAATAGGTGTGTAATATTTCTAATAAGTCATGATAAGGTTCAAATACAAAATATTTAAATATTAATAAAATAAATATTAACACCTTTTAGAATATTTTTTAATCACCCAGAAAAATAGATAACTACTTCAAAATTAGAACATTAATAATTTTATTCTCTTCTAATAAATCTCATCTCCACTATTCAAACTTTGTACAAATTTTAGAATACTATTAGGTAGCCACTCATGTTGTACGAATAAATATTTATTTCAATAATATAGTATTTTAATTATATATTAATTATTTATAAACATTAGATAAATATTTGATTAATATAGAGTTAATAACTCAAAAAAATTATTTCTCCATTAATTATTAATTTTGAATTCAAACATTGTATTAATTACATATCATTTTTCAATATAGTTATTATCATAAATATTAATATTAACATTTAATAATATAATTTATGATAAAAATATTTTTTTAATAGTAATATATTTTTATTCACTACATTAAACATAAAATAAACTTTTGAAAATACTAATTTTATATTACAGATGAATATTTATTTTAATAATATGATATTATAATTATATATTAATTATTTATGAAGAGAATTAGATAAAAATTGATTAATATATAGCTAATATCTCTAAGGAAAAAAAGTCATCCTTCCAACTCGAAGATATTTGCAAGAGAAGGCATCTAATAAAATAAAAATTTAAAAAATTAAGGGAGATAAAAGTTATCCCTCTTGCTCATAAGTACATAATTGATTTAGAATTTATTTTACCAAGAAAATTGATTTTGAATTTAAATATTGCATTAATTAGATATCATTTTTAAGATAATTACTACCATTAATATTAATATTTAATAACATAATTTGTGATAAGAATATATTTTTTGTAATGGTAATATATTTTTCATTTATCATGTTACAACATAAAACAAACTTTTGAAAGTAATAATTTTATATTATAGATAACTCATTAAAATTCATAAATTACAATATACATGTTAACTAAAATTTAATGTTTTGATATCAAATATTTTACTTTTTTTAAAATTCATATGGGAGAGTTGAATAGTTTTTGACTGAAAAACATTAATGATAAACTCATGATTAGTATATTCTAAAAGTTGCATTATAATAAAATTTCTTTCCTAAAATATAATCATGAATATAAAATGGTAAACAAATAAAAAGTATACAATGGATACTGAATCTTTAGAAGAAGAATTGATTTGCCTTTTAGTTGAAATTTTAAAAAAATATGTTAACACAAACAAGAAAAAAAAGGTGATAAAAATAATATAATTATTAAGGATATAACGAAAAAAAGGAAATGATTAATTAGATTGTGAAATGAAAAAATAAATTTGCAATTAACACAGTAAGAATCCATTAAATGAAGATATTTAGTAATAGATATCGTTGGATACCAAATTCAAGCTTTCTTTGATAGACATAGGATTGTTCATTTGTTTATGGAAACAAAAGATAATTTTATTGATGAAGAAAAAGTGCATTATATATGAAAATTTGTAAGTTTTAAATTGGGTATAAAATGAGATGAAGATAAAGATGAAAAAATTTTCTAATAAAATCAAATGAAGATAAAAAATAGCAAATTTTCAAATAAAATCAGATGAAGGTAAAGATAAAATAATTTTTAAACTTCAAAATAGAAAATGGTATGTTTATTAATGTCAATCTTGTCTTATA
The DNA here is from genome assembly GCA_020226215.1 of Sindora glabra. Classification (NCBI taxonomy): domain Eukaryota; kingdom Viridiplantae; phylum Streptophyta; class Magnoliopsida; order Fabales; family Fabaceae; genus Sindora; species Sindora glabra. The sequence continues at coordinate 84,011,633 of CM035228.1, forward strand.
AATTTAAAGTAATAAATAATATCTATTCATTTATAAATTGTCAATTTAAAATTTGTAAATTTTATAACTGATAATCCATATGTTTATATGATAGTTTCCCTCCTTCCATAACTTTCTCCAAAATTGTGTTTTTCATGCTAAATAATGTAAAATAGTAAAAAAAAAATTTAGTTAATGAGATAAATTATATAAAAAATGTATGCTTTTTTAGTTTTACATATCAAGAATTCATTAAGTTAATGAGAACTAATTAATCTATAATTTTTTAAAAAAATAGAAATCCAATAAAATAAAATATTCATAACAAAAAAGGACAATTAAATTGCAATAATAATATAAAAAAGAAGCAAAATAAATCATAGAAAGAAATTTATATGATAGGAAATTTGGATTAAGCAATTGCAAAAGGTCGAAAGAAACAAGAGAAAATATTTATAAATATTGAAGATAAAAACTCTCATCTTAAAAAAGACCATGACTTTGAAAAGACCATGGTTTGAAGTGATTAAATATGGAGAGATAAAATAAATAAAACTTAAATATAATTTAGGAAACTTTTTATGATAATAAAATAATTTTTATGAGAATCAAATAATTAGATGGTTGTGAATTTATAGATATTGAAAATAAAAATAAAAACTCTTATCTCAGATAAAATAATAGTTTTGAAGTCACTAAAGGTGGTAAGAGAAAAGAAGTAATATATAAATGTAATTTGAAAATATTTTTATAAGAATAAAATAAATAGGTAGTTGTAAATTTAAGTGATAGATAGAGATTCAAATTCAATTTTTTTTTATTGAGAATTGATTTAATATTAAAAGGATAAATGAAAAGAGTAATCAATAGCTTTATATTTATTATTTATTTTTAGTGACTAATAAATGTAAGAAAATTATTTTTTTATTTCATAACTTATCTTTTAGGTGGAGACAAAAATGATAAATTTGTTTTTCATTAAAAACGATAAATTGATATATAATGAATTATGAAAATGACATTTTCATAATGGAAGGCAAAAAATATTATGGTTAATATAATATAAAGATTTAACTTTTTTTAAGTGCAAAATTTATTTTAAAAGGTAAAATTTATTATTATAGTTTTTGATGAGAAAAATAAAAGAATAAATAATCCTAAATTTAAAAATTATTATTTTTTGTTTATAACTATCTATAAAATATTAAACATATTATTTTCTTATTAAAAATTATAATAATATACTTTATTCTGTAAAGTATATATTCCACCTTAGAAGAGCCGACTCATCTATAATACATGCAAAGTTGATGGATGGTTGTAATAGAAAATTCTAGGTTACTTGTGTAACATGGACCCTCAAGAACTAATGGCAGAAGTAATTTGTGTGGAATTTCCCTTCTTTCCCAAGGGTAAGAGAACGTAGAACCGTAAAAAAAAAATTAAAAAGAAAAAAGTTAACCAAATCTTTCGGATTCACCGCAGGATTATATATATATATATATATATATATATATATATATATATATATATATATATATATATATATATATATATATATATATATATATATGTCAAGTTATTATAATACTGGTCTCATTATCAATTTCAAGTCGGCATTTATTAGATGATATTAAGCAAGTTTTGCAATTTGTTACATTTTAAATATTAATTCTACATTAGTAAAAGTATTTAATTAAAATTTATTATTATTATTTCAAATAAAATTTGTTTATTTATAGCTAAGATAAAATTATATTTAAAAATAATAACTACAGAGAACAAATTATAAAGTGATTATCTTTATTATTATTAAAAAAAAATTGTTTGAATATATTTTGTTAAACTTAAAAATTGTAACTTTAACATGAAATATTCAATTTTTTCAAAAGAAATTTAAGAAATTTAGTCCAACTTTGATGAAATTATAATTTTTTGTTATTATTAATCTTGAACAGGATTAATACTAAAATTGTAAGAAAACAAATTAAGACACATTATTCTCATGTGGAATCCCTCAAATTATAGAGGTAAAAATCTTGGGATCTAATTTAAAAAAATTTCACTATTTAATATATACAAATGCTTTGCAAACTAACTTTACAATAAATGAATATATCACTATTTTTTATTTTTGGATCTTTCAATAAATGATTATTTATCTTCTCTCAAATTGTTTTACTGTATATTTTCCGCATTATATCAATTCTTTAAATAAATGACCATCTTCAAGTTTTTGTGACCTATTGATAGATACTTGTCATTCAAAATTCATCTACTAAGACAAAATGCATTTTTTGATGCTATCAAGGATATTGGAAGGATTAGTATATTACAACTCATAAGAGAAAATACAAAGATATTGTGTCTTTCATGTTTCTTACCGTTCTAAAATGTCAAAAAATTGTCATATTAGTTACAATTGATGTAAATAAGTAAACTAATTCATTGTTGATTAAGGGAAAATTATTAGTCACACAGAAAAAGTCACCATATTCTTCAAGATATAAGGTGATTTAAATATTTTAATGAATAAATTTTTAAAGGATAAACTTAGTTTTAACATTAAAAGTTATTCAATCTTATTTTAATTTATATAATTTGAATATATTTATATATTAATACATAACTTTTAAATGTATTAAAATCATAATTTTAATATATATACATACATATGTACATACGTACACACTCTAATTAATTAATTCTATATTATTTCTTATATATTATTGCTTGATAGACTAGCACTTACGAGTCTTAATCAGTCCTAATCCTTGTCACATTATATCCTTATTATTGTTTTCTATATTAATTCCAATATTAAATCAGTCAGACAAAATTATATGAATCTCCAATCAATCCGTTAATCCAATCTGTTTTGACGTCTTTAAAGAACACATATAAAATTTTGAAATTAAACTTCAAATACAAAACGGGTAAAGCCTTCATGATTTTGTTATCAGCAAATTATGCAATTATTCTAAAACAACTCTCAAATAGCCAAAGCCGGGAGCAGTTTCTGGTACCCTAGATGTGCATGGGAGACTTCAACCAGATATTGGACTCCTATGATAAACTCAACTTATCATAGAACAGAGAAAAGACCTTTGCTGTAAGAAAACGTTTGGATAGAATGATATGTAATAAAATCTGGCTTTCCTGCTATCCCTGCTAAAAAATAATAATTTTTTAAATTTTATGTTTTCTAAGAGTGTGATAGAGTTTCCGTTTACCCTTATATAAAAGTACTCTTTGTATACTGATTTTTTATGTAATGCAAAATTAATTTTGGAAGCTTATGTTTGGATTCTACACCTGCTAATACTTCATTTATTTGTGAATTTCTCTTTTATGATTTATGTCTATAAGCTGCTGTGTTGTGTTCAATGTCTATATTGTGATGGTTGTTGCTAAATATCTTTCACCATTTGGGCTCTCTATATTCTATTATTTTGTGATTTAAACTAACATTTATTGTGTGTAATCATGTACTTTGAACGTGAAAGTGAATGTTTCTAAATTTAAGAGATTTATTGTGAGATTGGTGTAAATATTCATGAACAGTCGCTTAAATGACTATATCCTATTGTATTAAAAAAATTTGCAAGAGCAAGATAGGGAATAAAATAATAAAATCTCTGAATTGAATGTGATCTAGACTAGACTCTTCAAATTGGATGGGAAATTCTCAAGGAGTTTTCAAAGTTAGCTCCGTAATGCAGATCCTGTTGCTCAAAGGACTTTCTGGCAAAAAGTTTAAACTAGAACTGGACTGGACCAGAAAGAATCATCTTTTTGGAAATGCTGCAATAATGATTTGCTCACAAATGTGGAACGAAGCAAATGTAACTTAGGGAGCCCAACATGCAATCTTTGCAAGGAAAAACCAGAGGATATAATGCAAATTCTTTGGGATTGCAGTATGGTTCAAAGTTCAGATAACATTGTTGGAGCTTGTGGAAGTGAAGTATCATGAGATGGGCTTTAAGGATATTTTGGAATTTACTTCAATTCTTTATGTACTTTGTCACTTCTAACTTGTTTTGAGTAAATGATTCCGCTAATGATTTAAATTAGGGTTCGCGACCATGATATTACATAAAATATTATGATCGTGGATTATACCATATTCATAATTTTTCACAGTTTTATACTGCAATGATTGTATTTTTTTTTTTAAATTTACCCACAGTTTTTGCTAATTACAGCAAAATTGTAACTGCAATTTAAAACTCTGGATTCCACTAAAACTCTAGAATTAGGTTCCAAAATACTATCCTTAAAGCTCATCTCCTGATACTTCACTTCCCCGAGCTTCAACCATATTGTTTAAACTTTGAACCATAATGCAATCTCATACAAAAGGCATCACAAAATCGTTAATTATCAAAATTGAATTTAAAAGATGACCACAAGCCGCAAATAAAAATGCTATTGATTTAGAAGTTTGAATTCATAAATTGAAATTAGAAAAAGAAAAAAAAAAGAAAAGAAGGCATTGATTGAAATAAGTTAGTAATCTGCGTGCTAGGATGAAGAGCTCGAAGGCGATATAAAAGTGTTGTAGTCTTAGCGGGTAAAACTCCAAACTCAGGTGAAACAACAACATAATTAAAATCTGTTTGGCTGCAATTTTAAAAAAAATTGATGAAAAAAGGTTCTTTTTTTTAAAAGAGAGAATTCTCTTCCACCAAATTTATTATATTTAATATTAAATATTTTAATTATTTTTAACTATCTTGATAGTTTATAACTATATTTTTATAAGAAAATATTTTCTACCAAAATAATCCGATCTTAAGTGAACAGGGATTTTGACTTCTTCTGATGTAAGTTACATTATGCTAATTCTTTTTAAGAGAGAAAATATGAGATGGTTTTGTACAACCTGTGATCATATAGAATATTTTGAAAATGGTGCGCTAGTGTATGCAAATATATCTTTTATACATAGATATTGTATATTGCATATATCTTTTTATATTTAGTTAACATTTACAGGAAAAATTACTTTATTGTTGTACAACATACATACACAATGATAAATAATACAAAAATAATGGTAACTACCAAATTGACGACGACATGTCTTGCCGTGGAGCAACTTAATTGGTACAAAAGGTAAACCTTAATTTATCCTTCAATTCAAAATACGGTCATAATTTAATTTACAAGTGCTACCTGTGGTCTTAGATTTTATCGGCTGGTTTTAATTGGTTTAATAGTCGGTGAGGAAAGTTGGGTATTAGGAAATGTTTAATTAAGGAAATTTAAAAAATTTTCTACAATTTTTATTTTTTTAAGAAAATCATGTATAACATCTAAAGTTTAAATTATTTTCATTAATATTCTTAATAAATTATATTTTAAGGCCTTCAAAAATTTTCACTAATTTCATCCCTGAATTTATGGTCACTTTTTCCCTAATTTCACTCCTGATTTTACAGTAAGTTAAATAATTGGCTAAAATTAATTAAACTAACCTATCCAACGGGTATCTCAGTCTCTTGTTTTTGTTCAACACTATCTCATTAAATTGATTAACATTTTGATTAGTTTGGTTTTTGCTCTACCGAGCTATTTATTAAAAATTTTTAATTAAAATTAACGTATCACAAGCTTCTAAATTACAATTGTGGTTTTGTTATGATTATCAAAATTATGAAAAAAAAAATGGAAAAATACAACTATTACAGCACGCATTATAAAAAATCGTGGATGGAATGCAATCTATAATTATAATATTACGGTTATGATTAATAAAATTATAGGAAAATGCGAGAAAATACCATCATTGTAATATAAAATTATAAAAAAACCGTGAATACAGTATAGCCTACAACCGTAAAATTACAATTGTGAACTGCAATTTAAAACCTCACATAAAATAAATAAATATATATGCACTACAATCACTTTTTCAATATATATGTGTGTATATATGCACTACAATCACTTTTTCACAGAAAAATTAGTCCCACGGTAAGTCCCACAACTGAAAATCTGCAATCTAATTTAAATGTGGGTCAAGCATTTTTTTTTTCCCATCTAAGGGACGAACGCAGTCCTTTTGGCAAGAAATGCAAAATATAGAATACTACAAATACTGAGGAGTGAGGATCATAATACACATAACACTCAGACTCAACATGCTAGCTAGACATCCTTAACATGCACAGGAAGCCCACAATCCACACCTCTCTGATCGGAGAAAGCAATCGTAAAGAACGCAACCACACTGCCCGTTCATGTATATCTTAGGGGCAGTGCTCTGGAACAACGCAACCACACCTCTCTGATCCGAGCTTTGCGGTTTTGGACAGGAATTTATGTTGTACGTTTGGTTTCTCCGAGTGGTCCGATGCTTGACGACCTTCACCATTTTTCTTTGACGTTTTTGCATTTGTGGGGCCGTTGGAAGCAGCTGTGGTGGATTTGCGGCCTCCATCTGCGGTGGTGTGTGGTGGAATATTAGGAATGTCTATTTCTGTTTGATGGAATAGAGAGGATGGTAGGGTATTTATAGAAGAATGAATCTTCACCTCACTTGTTTGAGTTTTAAATTTTGGTTTTTAAATGGAGTGTAATGATTTTTATAATTATAATATTATGCAAAATATTTTGAATTGCCCCTTGCAATTATAATATTAGGCACAATAGTATTATTACATTAACTTTTACAATTTAATTTTTTAGAATTTTCTTTGCAACAATTTTAGGCTTTTTTTTAAACTAAAACTATCGGAACAAAGAGATATGTGTCGTTATTGTGTGTGAAAGATAAGGTCTGAATTTTATAATTCTGGTTGTTAAATGGATTGTGGTTTTATGAAGTTGAAAAAAAAAGAAACGTATTTTCTCAGTTTTATTTATAATTTTATTAATCCCAGTACTTCTGATGAAAACTATTATAATTATGATTTAAGATCAAATTATATATCGGTAGTTTTATGCATGCAAAACATTCCAGGAAAGAAACATAAGTGAAGTTTTATAAGTATTTACCATAAAATTTTCAATCAAAATTTTATATGTATATATATATATATATTTAATTTTTAATAATTAATTAATAATTATATTTATTGAATTGTAATGATTAGTGGTGTGTTGAAAAAATAACATATATAAAATTTTGATTAAAAATTTCATAGCAAATACTTATCAAATATCATCTAAATTTTCCCTACATTTTAATGGATAAGAATATTAAATATTACATGTGAAAATTTTAATATATCTTAGAGTTTTATGTAATATAGTCAATGCATGACGCAGGACAATCGCCTTCTGTCTTATCATAATATATACCTTACATTTTTATTTACAAAAGTAAATTATATATATTCAATTTTAAAAAATATCTGTCCTCATTTTAAAATTCTATAGGGTGGGGCGGAACACAAATGGGAAATGACAGTTTTGCCTCCAATTTTATATATAAAAACTTTAGATTAATTCTACAAAAATTTTAAAATTACCCATTTTATAAATATTTTGATACCTGATCCCTCCTATTAGAAATTCAGATTCCTTCATTGTATATGCATTTCTTATTTTTCAGTTTAGTATTTGATACAAGTTTTGACTTTGATTAAAAGTTTATTTATAGGTATAGTAAAATATAGAAAAAAAAATTTACTTTATTGTTGTATAACATACATAGATAATGATATAATACATAAAAAAATGGGTAATTACCCATTCCTTGTCGCGGAGCTACTTAAATGGTGGTGGAAATGGTAAACCTTAATTTATCCTATCATGTGCTGCATATGTTCTTATACTTTATCTGTTGGTTTTGGTTCAATCCAGTCGGTGAGGAAAGTTGGGTGTTGGGAAGGGTTTAACCGACGTAGTTTGATTAAAAAAAGGGGGGGGGGGGGTGGTGGTGGTTTGTCTATGGCGCTGAGGTTAAAATCCTGACTACCAAATAAGTACAGTGAGATTGGCAAAATATGAACCGTCCATTTACATGAGACATAATTTGGACCATCCAACGAACTTACTGATGACCCGTGGAAGCAAGGATTATTCAATACTAACATACCGAAATTGCCCTTTTCTATTTGATCAATCTTAGTAACCAGAGGCAGTAATTTAATGAAAAGAAGCACTATAAATTTGTTGGTAATAATTTTAACAACCTAGAAAGTATCTTTATCAATATCGGATAGTAACTTTTATAAGCTTAAATGATAACTTTATAATAAGAAACGTTATCTATTTCTACTTACAAAGTTACTAACTAAAATTGTATTCATTACTCTTTATGATTGGGATAATTACTTCTTAAGTTTCATTTAAGGATGTTACGAAAGTTGCTTGTAAGATTTTTCTTTTTCAAATGTAACTCATTAAGAATCAAAAGTCAAATATTGTTGTCTTGAGTATTTTCTTTATATTTCCTTATCCTGAAAAGTGAGGGATTATTAGAGTGCTAGTTTCCCTATTTCATAATACTCGATAAATGTGTATGTTAAGTATGTAAGTATTGCTTCCATAGTATATCAAAGATTTTGTAAGTATTCTAACGCAACTTACAAATAAAGTTACAGATTGAAATATGTAAAATAGAAACTTGTTAATTGGTGAGATCAGTTATAGAGTTGGTCAATGAATCTTTTGTTGTTTCCACAAAACTGATCTAGATGTATGCTATTCTTGTAGACAAAAGTACAGAGTGAAGACCCGAATATTAGCTTTCCAACACTAAAACTAGCTTCACAATAAATCCAGTCGCCTTCTTGTTGTTCACTAATGACGATAAACAACAATAATTTCTTTTGTTACCATGAAGGGTATAATTGGCTACCATAAATTTTCTAACCCCATTGAAGGAAAATTGCAATCGGTAATAGAGAGTGAACCTTACACGTGTTGTGCTGCCATTTAGTCCTTACAAAGAGTATTAAAAAGTATTGTTAGAAAGAGTTTACAGTGGCGACTTTATACAATGACATTTCTCGGTCATAGCTGTATAGCTTGAAGTTGTACGGCAGGAAGGTTAGGTGCTAAAAATTTGTTTGTCAAACTTTACCGTTAGTGCAGAGCAAAAATAAAATAAAAATAATATTAACCTTTTACTAATGATAATATAGTCAATGTAGGATACTATTTTTTTAAAAAAAATTGAAAAATGTATTTCAATGATATTGGTTGTTAGTATATAGTGAGGGGAGAATCACACAACTTGAAATGCTGATCTATGTATAAGAGACACATATATCAATGATAATACTGTCATTATATGTTTTCTTGGAAACTAAGGCACCACCAACTAGTGCCAATACTCATTATAGCTATGTCGATGACATTGTAGTCAACATAGAATTTTATGAAAAATAAAAAAAAAAAAATTAAACCTATGTTGATGACAATATTGTTGCTATATATGGTTCCTTGGAAACTATGTCGTTATAAACTAGAGCCAATTTTTCATTAAATCTATACCAACAAAAGAAAAAAATTGTCAACATAGACTTAGAACATAAAAAATTGATAGAATGCCATTTTCATGCTACAAAACTCCTTTGAAACTATTTCTTAGTGCTCTTAGGTAAGAATTTGTAATATTATTATTATTATTATTATTATTATTATTATTATTATTATTATTATTATTATCATTTTTTCACTATCTCTCATGTTTTCTAATATTTGTTTTGCAAAATGGTCGTATTGTGCTACTATTGCTTCTCTTTCATTACCTTTTCATCTATTCATTTTTGCATTGAAGTATCTCAAATTTCTTAAATACTCTTCTTCAACAATTGTGATTGGTTGTCATAGTTTGTGAATTGTATATTTTGATTGAAAATGTTATTGCATTGATGTGACTATGATGGCTATTTATTATTGTGGATTTACTATATGTAAGTGCTCATTGCGATATCTTCATTGAATTTGTACAAATATATGGTATGCTATTGATGTAAAGTTTTTTTTTAAGTGAAATTAGTTATGAAATGAATATATTGCACTTGATACATTTATTATGCTGTTATGTTTTAACATATTATATGACCTTGATATATTAATAGTTGTGTTATATTTGGATGTAGTATAGGATTTGTAGACTTGACACATAGAAATGTTGGATATATGATGTGATAGTTAGACTTAAAGGTTAATATAATAATTACAACAAGTGAGGAATATGTAAAAGAATTAATAATTTATTCAAGAATAATGTATTAACTAATCCAAGATAGAAAATTAAATTTATTATAATTGAACATGTAAGTAAGAATATTAAGATTTTAGTATGAGTAAAATTAGACTATAATAGTAAATAAGTATTAAAACTATGTTCATGCAATGAAGAAGAAAATATTAAATAATGAAAAGACATAATCTTTAAAAATTAAAATAATAAAAGTATAAAATATAAAATATTAAATAATCAAAACTTGAACAAAAATTAGAAAAATAAATTATTTGATAATAGAAATTTAAAGTTAATTTTAAATAAAGCAGTGAATAAGATGAAATTATTACAAGTGAAATTTATGCACAATACAAAATGAATATTAAATTTATGTCAATGTAAAGAAAAAGAAAAATATTAAACAATAAAAATAAATAAAATTTAAAATTATAAAATAATAAAGGTATTAAAATTGAAATGATGAGCTATTTAGTCAGTTTCCGAACCAAATTTCACTATTATGTTATGTTTGGCATGTATAGTCAACAAAGTTCAATTTATAACTTATTCTCAAAATTCTAGGCACAAGATATAAAACAATGGGATTTCTATACCTAGGATTGATGAAAACACATTTTACGATCTTCTAGAGGATATCATAAACTTAACTCATTTGAGTTATTACTCTATGACTCTATTCAAGTATAAATGGTTTGACATTGACCATAGAAATAAGAAAATTATTACTAAGAAGAACATAAAAAGTATCTTCATTAGTGTTCAATTGTATAAATATGATCCATATATACTTGCCTTTCAGTGAAACATGTTTTTTACATTAGATCTTCTTAATGGACTCAACTAGAGACTTGTTGCTTATGTAATATATTCTGATATATGGAATCTTTTAAATGATGATGTTAATGATCATGAAATCTCAATATTATAGGATACTGATTCTACAAACTTCAACTTTATAGTTAACCTTGAAAATTTGAACCTTATTAATTTAATGGATCAGAATAATGATCCTTAATGTGCTTTATCTTCTAAAGATATTTGTGCTAACACACAAGGTGTTGATGAATTTATAAATGATGATGACATATTAGAAGATGAAATGGTTGATGATTATATAAAAGATGAGCATTTAAAGTCTAATAATGATGTTGAAACTAATGAGGAAGAAGGTGAGTATGTTACTTTTAGTGATAGTGATTGAAATTAGGGTTTAAAGTCTTTTACTTTTCACATCATAATTATATAATGAATAATTTTGATATGTTGTAATAAATATTATCTATGTTGTATCCTTATAATCATTTCTATTGCATATCTTGTGTAATAATTATCATCTATATAGCTTTATAGCCATGATTATTGATATGTCTTCCCAACATAGAAGAAATAGTAGAGCTTTAGCATCGCAAGCCCTATTCGTATTTGCTATAGGTCTGATTCTAGTAAATTTGATTACATTATACAACTCATTTGTATTTGCTATAGGTCTGATTCTAGTAAATTTGATTGATATAGGTCTGATTACAAGCCCCATTCGTATTTGCTATAGGTCCGATTCTAGTAAATTTGATTACATTATACAACTCATCTAATTTTTTACCTCTATATATATGTTTTTAACATGGTAAATATTTTGGAAAGCTACACTACCTTAGTAGACGTGTATAAATAAGGTCTCTAAATTGCTAGCAACTAATTTAGAAGAACAAAGGTTGACTAATGCTTGTCGGCTTTGATAAGGATGGTCATACATAGTGCTCAATGGGGTAGAGCTAGAGGCACTTCCCATGATTGATAAAAGAACTTGAGAGGCAGTATTGTAAGCCATTCCATAAGTCTTAGCTAGGCAATACTTGAGGAGAAGAGATCACATGTCGATTAGGTGTAAGTATTAACTTATTTTCTTCATTAATTTATGTTTAATATTATCATTGTTCTATACATATATTTGATTGTTATATGTTTTTCAATGCAACAACATTTTGAGAATGTTGACATTTCACAATAGGAGCTGCCTTATGTGATTACTTACATTAAGCACATTGGAGTCAATTGATATAGAGATTGAAAGAATGAATTACATAAGCATCTCATCAAGCATTAGGGGATTACTCTATTGGTGGCCTTGATAGTGTGGGGTGGGTTATTTTGTTGATACTCCATTAGACCACTGAGATAAGTGTTGTAGGTTATTAAATTATTAAGAATACACAGTAAGAATGAATTTAATAATATAGGTCATGGATTTTTTTATTTCAAGTTTATTGCTCTTGTAATTATATATGTTTTTCTTTGAATTTATAGGAGAGGTCTAGCAGATATGCATATGATAAAGAATAGAAGTAGTATAATGATCATCATAGATCAAAAGCCATTATGGCATATCAACATGACAAGGTATTAGTTAACATTCCTGGAATTTAATGCTATCAATGATTACTACTATTGTCTACATTTTTTTTTCCAAACTAGCTAAGAGAAATAAGGAGACAAGTGCATTGTAGTTGCTAATAAGGAACTTTTTTAAGCGTTATTCTAAATCATCAGGGGAATGGGTGCATCTAAGTGCCTAAGTCAATTATATAAGTAGTTTTATTTTTATTTTCAAGAATAAGAAGCTAGATTGGGCCATTGAACTACAATTATAGTCTAGTTCTACCTTTACTAGCTTGATGGTTAGCTCAATGCATTGATGAACCTATCATTATCAATGAGGTAATAGGCACTTCTCAAAGGTCTAGGAAAAGGGGTTAGTTATGTACTTGGAAGGACTTCATATAACACTATCAACAGTAGCTTATTGACTATTGCTTATCCTTTGAGGCAATAACAAAATACATCATTGCTTGAGGATGTGCAACATTTCATTGTTGAGAGTCAATAAGTACAAAATGCCTAGCAGTAGCACTTGTATTATTGGCTATAGTTACAATAACATCAACAATGGTAGCTTTAATTCCTATTCAAAATTGTGCTAGCAAAACTTGGGGTCACCATGTGCCCTCCTATATCACCTCCTGCTTTTCCTCATTTGTCGGCCATCTGTCCTTCGACATTACTTTTTAGATTCATTAATGTTCGTCTTCATTACTACCCCAACCTTAGCCCGATGACAATGATGATGACTTTGTAGCTTTAGAGGATTTTAGATTACATGTTAACTTTTTTATTTGTAGATTATGTTGTTATGTACAAATATCATATGATTTTATTATTATATATCATTCTTTATTTTACTTTATATATTTCTTTTTTGTCTATTTTAGTATCATAATTAATATAATAATATTTTTAAATCTTTAACAATTATAAAAATATTTAGGAATAATACTTACCATTAATATTGTTAAAAAATATAGAATTAATTATTGTACAAAAGCATTTTTGAAAATAAAAAAAATGGCTATACCAACAAGATGTGTCATTAGAATAGATTGTGCCATATCATCAAATCCTATAGCAAAAACACATGGTCATCGATATGGTATTATTGCCACATCGCATATATGTAGCCCACAGAAACCAACTCCAATGACATGTATCATTGACATAGGGTTCTTTTCTGCAATGACAACTTATGTCATTAATATAGGTTTCTATAGGCACAACCCTTTAATGACGCTATGTTTTTTATGACAATGTTGTTAGAATAGACCAATACAAATGAGATTCATATCTATTTTGACAACAAATGTCATCAATATAACCTCTCTTTCTTGTAGTAAAATTTTTTTGTCTAATTTCATCTTTGAGTTCATAGTAACTATTTTTTTTCCTTTTTTTCATCCCCGATTTTATGGTAAGTTAAATAGCTGGCTAAAATTAATTAAACTAACTTATCTAACAAGTATGTGAGTCTCATGTCTTTGTCTATCTCATAAAATTGATAAACATTTTGATTAGTTTGGTTTTTGCTATTTATGTGAAGCAATATATTAATTTTTTTTATTAAAATTGACATACCACTTAGAATATATATATATATATATATATATATATATATATATATATATATATATATATATATATATTATTTTGAATTCAAATTCAAAAGAAAATAAAAATTAACTTCTAAAATAAGATTATATACAATTAAAAGAAGAAAAAAATCATTACAGAATTATCCCTCTTGCTCGAGTATGGATGAATTCTTACTTCTGCATTATATTTTATAAGACGCCGTTGACTTAAACGCGCAGAAAGTGCAAATTTTCATCATATTGAGCATTGATCAAGGTGAAAAATAAATAGTAAAAAGGTCGAAAATCTCTTCAAAGATGTTTTCATCAGCCATTTATGAAATTAAAAGTTATATATATATATATATATATATATATATATATATATATATATATATATATATATATAGAAGAGTGAAGAGAACAAGAGTTTCTTTGTAAAGAAAAAAATGGAGAAAATCATTAAGTTAAAATGGAATTAAAAGCAAGGTTTACAACCCCAATTAGCCTTAAAATACATGTATGGACAGTAATGATTAGATCAAAAGGCCGCAATTGTAAAAGTTACACTTCACAACTTTAAATAGGTATTAATTAAGGATACGTTACTATTTGATCTAAAATGCACTTCATCTTATCTCAACATAGAATAATTAAATATTAAATAATTTTATATATTCAAAGATAGAAATTGAAATTTACTTTATTTCAACTAAAGATAAATAGGTTTATCTGTTCAAAAATAGGTATTACAATTCATGAAATATAGATATTTGTTTACTATTCATTTATAAGGATAGATGGCAAACTTATAGATACTTATAATATCATGTGTTCATTTGTATTCTTCATCAATGTTGGTTTTATTTAGCAATCATTGAGTACTTTCTCAAAATAAATTGTTATACTCTCTATTCACATTTTCACATATATAACAAATAAATTTTAGAATATAATATACAAATCATTGCATTAAGTTTTAGAATATAATATACAAATGCATGATGCTTCACTTAAAAATACTAAATCATCCCACTTCTGATCAATGAACTTACTATATCTAATGTTCATTATCATATGAAACAAGAGTTTCAATTGCTTACGTCCTATAATTGTATGATTACATTAACAATCCAAAACACATAAAAAAAATTTATGTTAAACCTCATGATATTAAGAAACAGTAAATTATTAACTAAGTTCTTAAATAAGAAAATTTGATGTGAGAATAATTAAAATGATGTGTGATATTTACATAAAGGAAAATCTGATTAGAATAGTTTTTTAAATTTGTGTTATGATTTATACCTTAAAATGGTTTAAGTATGGGAGTTAGAGGTGGTCAATATGTGAAATTGCCATCTCCTCATTCACTTCTCCCAAATCCTCATCCTTCTTCAACAATCAATATACTAATGTGAAAATTTTCAAATCTATCTCAATTTAATGAATGCTATGATTAAGTTTTCTTCCACTTCATATATCAAATGTTGATGATTTGGTTGAGTTGAAATGGGGATGAATGCTAAAGGGAAATATTACCTTAATTAGAGAAAATCATTTTTTTATATGCAACAACTTGATCCAACTATCCTCTAATTAGTGAGTAGCATTTTATTTGATCAATTACTTTATTGCAATTTCTCTCATATTAGCTAGGAGAGGCTCTTTATAGAATATTGACTTGATTTATTGTTTGTAGCTTAAAAGTGGTAGATATTATGATTAATTTGAGCTATTTTATATGAATTCCATGAGTTGTCATGATTTGGTTGAATAATTTGATGATATGGACAAGATTTGGGGTTGAAAAGTGCAAGTGAAAAATATATTTTTGATGGAATTTGTAGAATGTTCATAGGTAAATTAATTTCTTAATTAATTCATTGGGAATTGTTTCTGGAAGGCATGAATTTTGTAAATCAATTCACCAAGAATTGATAAAGGAATCGATTCCCAAATTGATTCAACAAGCTTAAGAAGCTCTTTAGATGATTGAAATCAATTCTCCTTGTACAAAAAATTTTCTATAAGGCTTGAATCATTTCCTGAATCAATTAAATTTTGGTAGAAACTATTTAGAAGGTATGAATTGATTCCACAATCAATTCACCTTGTATTTCTTTAAATTTTTATATGTTTTAATGAATTTTATGTTAATATACTTTACATGTATATGCTACATGATAGCAAATGATATGATTATGAATTGAATGGTGACAACTGAACTTGGTAGCTCACTAGCAATGAAAATTCTTGTGTTTTGCTTATTTTAATGCTATAATTGAGTGATGATAATAAAGGGGAGAATTTGTATAAATGATTAGACTTATGCACCAAATCTAAATGCCCATTTATGAAAGGATAAAGTATATTTTAAAGGAATAAAATTGAATTTGTAAAGAGATAAAATTTACTGGGGTCACAAGCTACCCAACACTAAATGCCCCTATCAAAGACAAAAAAATAATTACAGAGATACATAAAAGCATCACACTTCTACAAAGAAATACAAACTAAACATAGCAACTAGTGTCATCCCAGCATTAAAATTATTTTTTTCCTCCTTTTTTTTCTTCTTCTTCTGTTCCTTTTTCTCTTTCTTCCTTCTTAGGGTCCAAACTAATCTATCTAATATCTTTTCCATTTTTTCCTTATTTTTTTCCTTCTTAGGGACGGACCTAGTCCTTTTAACAAGAAATGCCATATAAAAAAAATTGCAAATGTTGAGCACTATAACACTCAAACTTAACATCATTTATTGGACATCCTTAACATGCGCAGGCAACACACAATCCACAACCCTTTGATCATAGAAAGCAATCAACAAGAATGTAACCATTGAAATCATACCATGCACATAGTCATCAACCCGCCACTCTGATAGCTTCGTCACAAATTTGAACTGCAATTGTAATTTGGTTCTCCCTCTCGTAGCTTGACAACTAGTCTGATACATCGATGAATTTGCCATTACTGATAAGGTGTGAGGCACTCATCGAGGGCATAGAAAAGGGGTTGGTCATGTGCTTTAAGGGACTTCATATGGCACCATCGATAGTAACTTATAGATTGTTGCTTATCCTCCAAAGTAGTAACAAAATGCACTATTGCTTGAGGATGTGCAACATTTCAATGTTAAGAGTCAATAGGTATAAATATCTAGTAGTAGCACATGGATTATTAACTATAGTTATAATGACATTAGGAATAGCAACTCTAGTTCCTATTCAAAATTATGTTGTTAGTACTTAGGGTCATGATGTGCCTTCCTATACCACCTCCTGCTCCCTTTCATTTGTCAGTTGTTTGTCTTTCAACATTACCTATTAAATTCACTTTGTGGCCATCTCCACTAGGACCTTAATGCTAGCTTGATGTCAATGACAACTTCTTTATAGGTTTAGAGGATCTTTAAATTGCATGTTGACTTTTTAATTTGTAGACTATGTGTTATGAACAAATATTATATGATTTTATTATATATCATTTGCTATTTTATGTTTTATATTTCTTTTCTATCTATTTTAGTATCATAATTAATATAATAATATTTTTAAATTTTTAATAATTATAAAAATATATAAGAATAAGGTTTACTATTAATATTGCCAAAAATTATAGAATTAATTAATAATTGTACAAAAGTATTTTAAAAAATTAAAAAAAAAGTTATACTAACAACATGTGTTGTTAAAATAGATTGTGCCATGTAATCAAATCTTATAGCAATGGCACATGGTTGTTAGTCTAGTATTGTTGCCACATTGCATATATGTAGCTAATGGACACCAACTCCATAGGATTCTTTTTTACAATGACAACTTATGATGTTGGTACATGGTTCTACAGGCACAACCTTTTAACAATGCCATATTTTTAATGACAATGTTGTCAAAATAGACTAATACCAATTAATTTCATATCTATATCAATAACAAATATTATCAATATAGCCTCTTCGTCGAGTAGTGACAATTTTTCTCTAATTTCATCCTTGAGCTCACGGTAACAATTTTTTATTTTTTAATTTCATCCCTGATTTTATGATAAGTTAAATAGCTAGCTAAAACTAATTAAATTAACTTATCTAATAAGTATTTTGGTCTCATGTTTTTGGCTATCTCATTAAATTGATTAACATTTTGATTGGTTTGGTTTTTTGCTATTTATATGGAGCAATATATTAATTTTTTTATTAAAATTGACTTATTGTCACTTAATATATATATTATTTTGAATTCAAATTCAAAAGAAATAAAAAAATAACTTCTAAAACAAGATTAGATACTATTGCAAGAAAAAAAATCATTACAAAATTATCCCTCTTGCTCGAATATGGATGAGTTTTTACTTCTGCATTATATTTTATAAGAAGCCGTTGACATAAACAAGGGCCGAAAGCGCAAATTTTCATCATATTGAGCATTGATCGAGGTGAAAAGATAAATAGCAAAAAGGCCGAAAATCTCATCAAAGAAGTTTTCGTTAACCATTTATGAAAATAAAAGTTATATATTTTTTTTAATGTAATAAGAGTAAGGGGAATAAGAGTTTCTTTATACAGAACAAGATGGAGAAAATCATTACATAAGTTAAAATGGAATTAATGGCCAGGTTTATAACTCTACTTAGTCTTAAAAAGTCAAATGCTTGTATGGACAATAATCATTAGATCAAAAGGTCGCAATTGTAAAAGTTACACTTTACAACTTTAAATAGGTATTTAATTAAGGATACGTTATTATTTGATCTAAAAATATGGTACTGCAATTCATCTTATCTCAACTTAGGATAATTGAATATTAAATAATTTTATATAGTCAAATATTAATATTGCAATTTACCTTATTTTAATTTAAGATAAATACGTTTATATGTTTAGAAATAGGTATTACAATTCATGATATATAGGTAGTTATTTACCTTTCATTTGTAAGGATAGACAGTAAACTTTACTTTATCTTCATTGAAGATGGATGTTCACTCAGAATTTACCTTATCTTCCCATTTAAGAGCACTTAATATCATTTGTCCATTTATATTCTTCATCAATGTTGGTTTTAATTTGCAATAATTGAATACTTTCTCAAAATAAATTATTATATTCCTTATTTACATACTCACATACATAATAAATAAATTTTAGAATATAATATACAAATGCATGACACTTCACTTAAAAATATTAATTCGTCTCTCTTTTGATCAATGAACTTACTATATCTAAAGTTCATTCTCATGTGAAACGACTTTCAATTGCTTCATTCGTATAATTGCATGATTACATCAACAATCCAAAACACATCAAAAAAATTTATGTCACACCTCATGATATTAAGCATCAGTAAATTATTAACTAAGTTCTTAAATAAGAAAAATTGATGTGAAAATAATCAAAATGATGTGTTATATTTACGTAAAGGAAAATTTGATTAAAATAATTTATTAGATTTGTGTTATGACATAGACTGATTTAATTATGAGAATTGGAGGACGTCAATATGTGAAATTGTCATTTCCTCGTTCACTTGCCAAATCCTCATCCTTCTTCAACAATCAATATACTAAGGTAAAAAGTTCTAAATCCTCCTCATCTTAATGAGTGCTATGATTAGGTTTTTCTACAACTTCATATATCTAATGTTCATGATTTGGTTGAGTCAAAATGGGGATGAATACTAAAGGGAAATTTTATCTTAATTAGAGAAAATCATTTCTTTGATGTTGAATATTCAATCCAACTATTCTTTAATTAGTGAGTAACATTTTACTTGATCAATTGCTTGGTTTATTGAAATTTCTCTCGTATTAGTTATAAGAGGGTCTTTAGAGAATATTGACTTGATTTGTTGTTTGTAGCTTAAAAATGATAGATATTATGATGGATTTGAGCTATTCCATATGATTTCCATGAGTTCTAGTGATTTGGTTGAATAATTTGATGATGTGGACAAGATTTGGAAATGAAAAGTGCCAAAGAACAATTATTTTTAATCTAATTTGCAGAATGTTCATTAATAAATTAATTTACAAATCAATTCGTCAAGCCTAGGATTTGTTTCTAGAAGACGCAAATCAATTCTTGAATCAATACACCTAGAGCTGACAAAGGACTTGATTCCTGAATCAATTTAGCAAGCTTAGGGAGCTCTTTGTATGATAGAAATCAATTTTCCTTGTATAGAAATTTTTTTAAGGTTTGAATCACTTCTTGAATCAATTGAAGTTTGACAGAAACTCTTTGAAAGGCATGAATTGATTCCCTAATTAATTCACCTTGTATTCCTTTAAAATTTTACATATTTTATGGAATTTTATGATATTATACCTTACATGTATATGTTGTATAATGGTGAATGATATGATTATGGATTAAATGGTGACGAATGAACTTGTTAGCTCACTTGTGATGAAAATTCTTATGTTTTGCTTATTTTAATGCTATAATTGAGAATAATAATAATAAGGGGAAGAATTTTTTATAAATGATGAGACTTATGCACCAAATTTAAGTGCCCTTTTATGAAGGGATAAAGTAGATTTTAAAAGAATAACATTAAGTTTATGAAGAGATAAAATTTGTTGTGGACCATCAAGATTCCAACACTAAATACCCACATTATAATATATACATACAATCATATATATAAGTACTTACAGAGATATATAAAAGCATCACACTTCCACAAAGGCGTACATGCTAAAGGCAGTAACACTAAAGGTTGCAACTAGTGTCCCCCTGCATTAAAATTATTTTTTTCTCCTTTTCCTTCTTTTTTTTCTTCTTCTATTTCTTTTTCTTTCTTCTTAGGTTTTCCCTTTTTTTCCTTCTTAGGGACCATCCCAGTCCTTTTAACAGGAAATACCATATAAAGAAAACTGCAAATACTGAGCACGATAACACTCAGACTCAGCATGAGTTGTTGGACATCCTTAACATGCGCACGCAGTACACAGTCCACAACTCTCTGATCGGAGAAACCAATCGTCAAGAGCGCAGCCTCTGAAATCATACCATGCACATAGTCATCAACCTGCCACTCCGACGGCTTCGTCACAAATTTGTAAACCTTTTTCCTTTTCCCATTGTTGGCCTTATCAGAAGTTTTATCACTGTCAGTGAATTGGAAGAGAGAACAGATTGCTACACATAAACCTAAAGCAGCCACATCATGATTCTGCCAATGAAAGAACGCTGCCCGTTCATGTATATCTTGGGAACAGCGGTCTGAAACAACGTGCTTGTTCCTGTTGGCAGGAAGTATCTGAGCTTTGCGGTTTTAGACAAGAATTTATGTTGTACCGATGCTTGAGCACCTTTACCTTTTTGCTGATCCGGTTCAGTATGTGGCCCCGCCGTGTGATCCGATTCTTGACGACCTTCACCATTTTGCTTCCAACGGCGCCAAAAATACAAAAACGGTTCCCACCACAGCTGCTTCCTTGTGGTGGAACCCGTCCCTGCATTTGTGGCGCCGTTGGAAGCAGCTGTAGTGGATCTGGGGCCTCCGTTTGCGGCGGAGCGCCTTCATTAATTTCCGGAATGTCTATTATTATTTGGTCTGAACCAGCTCGCGGCATTTCTATTTAAAGGAAGTAAGTGCGATGCATAGAGCGGGTGGTATAGTTTTTATAGAAGACAAGGAACCCTCACTTCACCAGTTTGAGTTTTGAAATTTGATTTTTAAATTTCATGATTTTTACAATTACAATATTAGGCATTATGTTCTCGATTGTCCTGTGCAATCATAATATTAGCACAATATTATTGTTAAATTTTATTATTAGAATTTTTTTAATTTTCTTTGCAATAATTTTTACGTTTTTTTATGACTTATCGTAATGTAACCATAATTGATCACAAATAATATTCAAATAATAATATTTATTATGAATTATTGTGTGTAAAATATAGGATCTGAATTGATTCTTTTAATTTTGGCTGTGAAATGGATTGGATCTTAGTTTTTGTGAAGCTAGTGAATAAAAAAAAATTATTATTACTTGTAATTTTATTAATCGTTGTACAGTTTATAGTAATCATAATCATAATTTAAAATCATGCTATACATCAGTCGTTTTGCAAAACAAAATTATGCATACAATTCTTTTTAATGGAAAGAGTTATGATTTTCTTTTGATTTCAAATGAGAAGTTTAATATATTTGACAAAATTATTAATTTTATTTATGATCTTGGAAAAATAGTACTTAAATTATATTAAATGACTAATTGCATTTGTGAATAATAGTTTGTATAGATAATTTTGTGCTTCTATACAAATTCATGTAGACAATATCATCTTTCAATATTTGTATGCAATAGATAAATTTGTCTGTATGAACTAATATTTAAAAATAAAATTAATCATAAAAATAATTTAGAAACTATTTAATCAACACTTTACGATTTCGTAATTAAAATTTATAATTTTATGTGATAGAGTCGATCCATGACGCAGGACAAATGAGCTAACCGGCTTTTGTCTAATCCCTTTGTTTTGTGCCATTGACTTCATTAACTGGATTTGGAGTCATGCATGCAACTACAATACCTTGTATTTTCTATTTGCATGAGCAAATTATATATATATATATATATATATATATATATATATATATATATATATATATCCTCATTTTAAAAGTTCTATATGGAGAGACGGAATCGTAAACGAGGAACGGACATAATTTTGCCTAAAAAATGGTGATATCTTCATTTTTTATATATAAAAAAAATTAGATTAATTCTCCAAAAATTTAAAAATTATTTTTCAGTTTTGTATTTGATACACGTTTTCACTTTGATCTTCAAAGTTTACACATAGATATTGTATATATCTTTTGTATTTAGTTAAAATTTGGAAAAAAATTTACTTTATTGTTGTACAACATACATTGATAATGATATAATACAAAAAATAAAGGGTAACTACCAAATCGACGATGACATACCTTGTGGTGGAGCAACTTAAATGGCACATATGGTAAACCTTAATCTATCCTTCAATTCGCAATGTCGTCATATTTTAAATTACTTGTGCTAGATATGGTCTTATATTTTATCGGCTGGCTTTGGCGTAATCCAATCGGTGAGGAAACTTGGGTCTTACGTGTTAGGAAGCGTTTAATTGGGGAAATTAAAAATTTTTCAATGATTTTGATTTTTTTTAATAAAAAATTCATATAGAGCATAAGTTTAAAATATTTTAGTTAATATTTTTAATAAGTTATATTTGAAGTCCTCCAAAATTTTCCCTCTAATTTCATCCCGAGTTTATGGTAACTTCTGTGTTTTTAATTTCACTCCTGATTTTACTTTAAGTTAAATAGCTGGCTAAAATTAATTAAACTAACTTATCTTACAGGTTTCTTTCCCCCTTTTTTTTTGGGCCGGGGGGGGGGAGGAGGGAGGGGGTAATGTCTAGCAGGTATTTGAGTCTCATGTTTTTGGTTATCTCATTAAATTGAATTGATTAACAATTATTAGTTTGGTTTTGCTCTATGGAGCTATATATTATTTTTTTCTAAACCGACATAGCACTTTATATATATATATATATATATATATATATATATATATATATATTATTTCGAATTCAAACTCAAAAGAAACTAGAAAATAACATCTAAAACAAGATTAGATTGTTCAAAATTTTATTATTTTGGACCTCGTATTAATTTATAAATAAATTATTCATGTTAATTTGGTTTAACAATGTTAATTTTGTTTAATGTCCAAATTTAAGTGAGTATTAGATTGTAAGTATAATGATATTTATACTTAATGTAATTGGCCAAATAAAATTTTTTCAATGAGTAGAATTCATGACTCAGTTTAATTAATTAACTAATATAAGGGGTTTCTACCCTTAGAAATCCTAGGAGGTTACAACTTTTCCCATTAATGTGCAAAATAGAATTACTCTCTTGAAAGAATGTGATGTATAGTTTTGATAGAGGAATTGAACTCTTATCATTAATTTTTTTCCTCTATGTTATTGCAGATGCATTAAAGATATTTACATCTTCTTTCCAACTTTCCCTAAAGGGAATCTCTTAATCATGCTATGATATATGACTCAGGACAAATTAAATTATAAGTTTTTGGAACAAAGGTGTCATAGCTTGGCTTCATCATATATTATAGTTGCTTTAACGAGGACAATCTTGGGTGAATTCTATCTGCCTACCTTGCTGCATATGAGAGAAATGCTTTAAGTATGTGAGCCCAACATTCATAGGGATAATTGAATAATTAAATGCAGTTATAATGCACATGATATTTTTCGTTTGTGTGCTATGTCCCAACCAAAGGTCCATTACGTATGTATATGAGTCGGTAATTGCCGTGGTTGTATGGACTTTGTCATGCATATATTCTACCGCGTATTTGTGAAATATTTGCATATGAATTCTCTGGATGCATTTTCATAGTGCGTATAGAAAAAGACATTGAATTTATGCTTACAAAGAAAACATAACATGCTGGAGCTCTCAGCAAATTACCACAATGTGTGTCTGCATCAAGTTTTGGGCGTTTATATTGTTTGCCCGTATCTGCATATTGCAGTGTGTGAGTGCCAATTCACCATGTAAAAAACTGTTTTAAATGTGTATGCTTTAGTGCAAAGAAAAACTCACTTAATCCGATGGAAAATCAATATATATACATACATACATATATATATATATATATGTTCACTATTACAAATTTATCCTTTAATGTCGATTATCTTAAGGTTTTGATGCTGGAGTGTCATTATAAATTTGGCATATTCAATATCAGTTTTAAAATGATGCAAAATATAAGTAACATGTCAGTTGTTTAAAAAAAAAAATCAACTTGTTTAGTTTCTAGATATTGACTAACCATTCATACTAAATGTTAGTTTATAACTGACATAATAAGTTATAATAAATCAACATGGAATATGAACTATGATGTTGGTTTGAAAATGGCCATTGAAAATGGATGTTTATTCATAACATAAATTTCATATATTACATTGGTTTCAATTAATTAACTAATGTAATATGTCTTAAAAAATGATGGTCTTTTATAATAATTGATGTTATTTATCATTTTTTTCCAACAATATTTACTTAAACCCCATTACATCTAGAGTAGTATGTAAACCTAATAACAGACTCCAACTGCCATATTATACAATAGTATTATTACAGACAGCAATATCCGAGCCTCATCTCAATGTCACTATGGTTAAAAAAATAATATCCAAATACAATAAACACCCAAGGCAACAATTTTATACATTAAATTAAGTCCATATAATTAAAGACATATAATATTTACATATTGAAGTAATTGGATTAATACCTTTAAAT
Organism: Sindora glabra; assembly: GCA_020226215.1. NCBI lineage: Eukaryota > Viridiplantae > Streptophyta > Magnoliopsida > Fabales > Fabaceae > Sindora > Sindora glabra. The sequence continues at coordinate 84,037,093 of CM035228.1, forward strand.
GTTGAAGATGAAAGTTACATTATATTGCAATGATATGGCTATTAATAGAAATCTTGGTGAAACCTATTATAGCAAAAGAAAGGCACAAGCACATTAGAATTGATGTTCAAGATCCAACATTACTACTATATGATTCTTTTGAAGATAAATTAAGTCCATGTAATGTTTGTTGAGTTAAAAAGCACCATTCTTAGCACTAGATGTTGAGATAATTGGGGTTTTAAGTAAAACTTGCATTATAGTAAAAGATTAGAATATATAAACAAGTATTGAAATTGATTAATAATCTAGTGCTACCTACACATTATAGAAATTTTGATAAACATTGGTTGATAGACATTGGTTTACATTAGCACTGATGTTTATGTTGAAGTGGTGATATTTTTCAAATTATATAAAAACATAAAACAAAGGACAAGAATGTGATTATTGTCTTTATTGACGGTGGGAAAATTGTTATATTGGTTATAAAATCACTGATATCTAAATCTTGTAGGAAAACTCAAAATATTGATTTTTTACTTTACTATTATCTAAAGGCAAAAGTTTCTCTATGGTAGCATAACTTAGTTTTAGTGGATAAGATATTAGTTTTAGTTAATAACTATTATTTAAAAGGCATTCTAAAAGTCTTGTTGGAAATTATAGATGCATAGGACATCTATTTAATTAAATAATTAATGTCTAAAAGGCATTTTAAAAATCTCATTAAAAACTATGGATGCATAGGATGTTGGTTTTCCTATTGTATGCTCTTTTGATTGAAATGGAGTAAAATTGGAATGGAAAAGCTAGTGAATGATGATTTGATATCCAATGGATCTTTTGTACTCCCACTCTACTTTCATATTGCCAAAGTGTACAAACTGGAGAAATTTAAGCAAAAAATTGGAGTTTGCATCATTGGTAAACACTTTGATATATAATGATGGTACCATTATTTTTATGTATTCATGTAGACATGTTGTTTTTGTTTATTGATGATTTAGTGTAGTTATCATGTATAAATTTACATAATCATTTCTCTTTGCTCATCTATAAGTTGTTTTTACATTAAAGTTCTAAAATCAATATTTGGATTATATAAATTAATGAAAAGAAGATATATCAAAATAAATATAACTTTCTTTATTAAAATTAGTTCAAAAATAACTTTCTTTTCACATTTACAATTTCTACTTAAACATATTGTAAAATTTATATGAAACTAGTTTGAAAAGTTTTTAAAATTGTAACTAAAGATTCTTATAGCATCAGTTGTTTCGATAACTGAATTCAATAGATAATCAAAAAGCCTCTATTTTGGAAAAGGAAAACATAAAAGTGCTAATCTTGGGATTAACCGATGTCTAATACGATGACATTTCCTACAAAACTGGAGAAATGTAAATGAAAGTCATTTATAAAGAAATATGAATCAATGAAACTAAAGATGAATAAATCAATAAACTTTATGAAAATGTCTAAATGAATGGACCTAAAGATAACTAAATAATTGTATTTATGAAGTTGAGGAACTTACAATGTTAATTTTTTTTTTGTGGTGACCATCATCTAAGTCCACTTCAATTGACATGATAATTCATCAATAGTTAACATATCATTTTAATATTTCATCAATGTCTTTTGGCATCACCTCTATACATGTGGTCAAATTTATGACATTGATTTTAAATTAATAATCAACATCTAATGATTTGCTATTGGCCTAAAAATATGACTCTGTTTTCCTATTTGAAATAAATAGACAATATCAAAATAGCTTTCCTTCCATCAAAAAAAGTGGCTTTAAGGTGCTTAATTCCATCAATTTTGTGTCCATTAAAGGTGCTTGATTGCTTCATTTGCTTTGAACCTCTGACTGTCTCTTTATTTCATGCAAGAATAGACATATTGCTTCCTCCATGTACTATCTCAAACTTGGTAAAACATGTCTTAGTTGTTCCATGATTGGTATTATTTAATGCAAGGTTATTGTTATGGAATTTCTTTAAGTTTCATGCATCAATGCAAAATATAGTTGTGTAGAAATTATGAGCTATAGTAAGTTTATGGAGCATCAAAACTCACACCCTTATAAATCATGTTTCTGCCCTTTGTAAAAAGATGGTTCATAGAGTCATGAGTTTTAATGCTCTATAATCTTATTGTAACTCACAATTTCTACACAACTATATTTTGCATTGATACATAAAACTTTGAGAGATTCTAGAACTTTCTCAATAACTCTGCATTGAATAATACCTATTGCCATGACACAAATAAGACATTTTTTTACCAAATTTGATATAACACATGAAGCAAGCAGCTAGCATTCCATTCTTGCATTGACAAACATGGAAAACTAGAAGTTTATAACAAATGAAGCAATCAAGTAATATGAAGGAATTACAAAAAGAGGATAATGATTTTTTCTCTTAATTTGTGTAGGAATGTTATGTATATTTATTGTAAATGAAAAATTTGTTATACGTTATAAATAACAATTTTTTTCATTGTATATATTCATGTACTCATATAAAAATAAATAAAATGGAAAAATTAATTCTCATAATAGATTGTCTCCTTTTTCTCATGTTTTTATTTACATTCAATTTGTTGCTATTTGTGTCTCTTTATTTGTATTAAAAATATATAATGTAAAAAAGAATTTTAAAGTTATTGATTTCAATTAGAGTAATATCAATTAAAAATAAAATAGATCAGTTCATAAAATAATATCAATATTCTTATAAAATTTAAATTTAATTTAGCTTAATTCAAAATTTGTTGCCTCTATGTGTATGTGATGTATATATAAATTGTTATTTGCTTCTTGTCCAATGAATATGATGTATATCTTATTATTTTAGAATAATTATGAAAAAGTTTTGAGATTGTTCTCGAATGGTTATGAAAAAAATTATAGAAGCAAAAGAAATATTCTTTTTTTAATATTATGATATCAATTTTTATTTAATAACAGATGTTAAATATATCTTAATGGAACAATGTCCTCATAGTAAAGATGACGGTGTCTTTTATTTAACCAACCTCTAAGTTTAGATGCCATTTGTTTGTATCAATCGATGTGGAAATGGTGAGCAGATTTCAATTGCTGCCCAACAGATTTCAATCATACTGTTGTTGTTCCGCCTGAGTTTGGAGTTTTACGCTCTAAGACTACAACAGTTTTATGTCGTCTTCAAGCTCTTTCATACTAGCACGCATATTGCCATCTTGTTGAATCAATGCCTCATTTCCTGATTTCAATTTTTGGTTTCAAACTTCCAAAATCAACAAATTTTTTATTTGCAGCTTGCCCCCAACGTTTTGTGATACCTTTTCTTGAAAACAACTGACAAAATAGCAAGAAACAGAGGTTTACAATAGTGCGTATCATCAACATTTTTAATTTGAGTTCATAGCCAATTCATCCCGCCTAAATAATGGATTAACTCAACGAATCCCATTATGTAGAGCAATGCATTGCTGGACTCTGTCATTATTAAACCTTGTTAGATTTATGAGATAAAAATGATCTAAAAGCCTAATTATCACTGATAAAATTTGCTGTTTTATTTCAAAGCGACTTTATTATCTTAGCATTAGAGTTATTTTTTCAATTACATATTACAGCATCATCATCGCTGCCGAGTTTAACCAACAAGTCCAATCTTCTTCCTCTTTCTTAAGAATGAAAAATTTTACTAGAAACAAAACCTCAAAAAGGCTTTGTTGAGATATATCACTAATCTCACAAAATTTTTATAATTATATTAAGAAATTCAACTCGAAACTTGACTTGTACCCGGAATTGCAACGCTCTAACAAAATGGTCCTTACATTATATAAAAATATAATTTAATTTTTAAATAATAATTTGTAAATATAATTTTACCCCTAGATAATATGATTGAGAAATGAAATTATATATATAGACTATTATTTTGGATGAAGTTGCAACTTTATATAATTTAGAGCTATTTTGTTAATATCTTATAATTTCAAGAATAAAATAATTAATTTTGCAAACCTTAATCACTAACTTTGGTTAGAAATAAACTAGACCATTCATGAGTGGCTTATGATTTGCCTTATTAAAGACTTGGCTTAATTTGTTTATCTAATCAAACAAACTAAACTTAGGTCAATATATTGGCCTATTTATTGAATAGGTCTAGCCTATTTAACTTTAAATTTGGCTTGTTAGCTTATTAGGTTAGCCTATTTAACTAATATGTTATTTAAACATAGTCCACTTTAATTAATTAACTAATTATATTATAATTATTACTACTATTTTATCATTTGACCTTCTTTTTCTTTTTCAATTTAGTTATTAATATTTTCAAACTTTAAAATTTGTGAATAATGAATTTATATTATTATATCATTTGATTTTTTATTTCAAATAAATATGACTATAGTTTGTTCCATTAAATTATTAATACTTCTATAAAAGTGAAACAAAGTTTTGTTTAATGTTTTATTTATTTAATAAAATTATTATTCTTTTTTAATTGAAAAACTTATTTATAATATATATACCTAGATTTATAAATCTATTAATAGCTCATTTAGATTTTAATATTTAGGTCTAAATAAGACAACAAATTAGGGTAGGTTTTTTAAATTTTATAAATAAATCACATCAAGCCAAAATTTTGGCCCACAAGAGCTAACAAATTTTAAAATTGGCTTAACTTATTTATACTAGGGCTTAACTTGATTTGTTTTCACCCCACATTAACCTTACAAGTTTCTCTTCTTAATTTCTATTGACACCGGCATACTGATAAAGTTAGTGACACCGAAAGCAGCAACTAGTCACTGCATCATTAAAGATAGCAACCAGTGTTACTTTTATTGATGTGAAATTGAGTTGAATCTATCCCAAATTAGATGCAATTAAAGAAAAAAAGGAATGGTATTCTCGCCATGCTTCAGAAAAGAGGAAATTGGAAGCAATAAGAAATATATTTGATGTCACAAAGGTTGAATGCCCTTTGATAAGTCTTTAAGTTCATACAAGAACTTAGAGAGAAACCCTCATAAGCAATCAGCTTTTTCTCATCTCAAAAGTTTAAATCTACTAGAATAAGGAACAAGCCTCCTTATTGATTTTAAAACCCTAATTGAAAAATGGGCTCAAATAATACCAAATAGGCCCAAAATACTCTAAAGTGATTTAGCACAAAATAAATACAAATTAAAAGCTCAAAACATCAAATAATAGAAAATGAGATAAGGTGGTGCCAACTAGGACTATGACTGATATGGCAATGATGTGGCACTATCTTCTTGATGATGTGACAGCAACATAGACTGTGGTTGATGTGGCGGTGACATGGCTCTACCTCTTGATGATGTGGTAGTGATGTGGGACCACTCCTTGGAATTCATATCACTTAAGGTTGATTAGCTATAATGCACCTTATGATTTTGTTGTTCTCTTCTAATCTAACTTCTTCAAGCATCCAAACTCTTTTTATAAGCCTTTGAAATCCTTCCTTGATCTTCTTAACCTTAACTCTTGTCATTGACCCTCCAATAAATGTGGATGAAAAAGTGCCTCTTCACTTTTGGAATTCACATCACTTATGCAAGCTTCTATCACGTTTTTCATTGACACTTTTTCACTGAAACATTGAACCTCACTTGGATTCGAGTCTTCAAAGTTTGAAAAAAATTCATATCCAATTTAAACGTGGTTAAGCATTTTTTTTCCCTTTTTTTTTCCCTTCCAACTTTGGCCGAACACAATCCTTTTAACAGGAAATGCAAGATACAGAAAACTGCAAATACTGAGGACCATAACAATCAGACTCAACATCACTTGTTCGACATCCTTAACATGCGCAGCATGCACACAATCCACAAGTCGGATAGAAGAAAACAATCGTCAAGAGCGCAACCGCTGAAATCATAGCATGCACATAGTCTTCAATCTTCCAATTCGATGGCTTAATAAAATCGTAGACCACTTTCCTCTTCCAAATGTTGGCCTTATCAGATGTTTTATGTCTGTCGGGGAATTAGGGGGAAAAAAAAAAAAAGATTGCTACACATAACCCTAAAAGCAGCCAGATCATCATTCTGCCAATGTAAGAACACTGCCCGTTCATGTATATCTTGAAGACAGTGGTCTGGAACCCGTGCTTATCCCCGTTGGGAGCAAGTATATATCCGAGCTTTGCGGTTTTGGACAGGAATTTATGTTGTACGTTTGGCTTCTCCGAGTGGTCCGATGCTTGACGACCTTCACCTTTTCCCGGACCCGTTTTTACGTTCGGGTCTGCATAATTGGAAGCAGCTGCGGTGGATTTGTGGCCTCCGTTTGCGGGGGAGTGTGGTGGAGCGCCACCATGATAATTGGGAATTATGCATATTTGTATTTGGCCTGACCCAGCTTGTGGCAGTTCTGTTTGAACTTTGAAGAAATTTAGTGCGAGGGGGAGAGTGGGAGGTAGGCTTTTTATCATATTTACCGGGAAACGTTGAAATCCCCTGCGTACCATGTTCTAATACGAAACATACCCAATGCAGTACATTCTCGTTCCAATATGTGATAAAATGCGATTTGAAAATAAATTTGACATACTTATTAATAATGATTTATTATCAGATTTTTTCTCTTTTTTATTATTTTATTCCACATGCAGTTTAAAAACTAAAACCATTTAAGAAAGAGGAGAAGCAACGATAATGATTGAAGAGAGAAGGAAAAAGGACTAATCAGTGGAAGATGGAAGGAATTTTGTTACTAACTTAAATGCATTGAATACCTTCTTTTCCATTATTTATCCGTTAACCAACAACTACCCCACACTTTAAATATTATCCTAGCAATATATATTCATTGTTTTGTTATTTATTTACTAGCTTTTGAATAATTTATGTCAATTACATTTTATTTTACAAAATATCTTATGATATATATAGTTGTTGTTTTGATTATAATATAATATTCTTAATAAGATACGATAAACAATAAAATCTGTAGCTATGTATTAAAAAAAAAGTCAATAGATAAATACATGTAAAAGAAAATATTGTGTATGAAACATTACACATAAAAAAATTTATAATTCAAAGGTAATAAAAAATATACCAATATAATCACAATGTATTAACTAAGCCTATCCCAATATATCCAAATTTTTAGAATTAACATATCTCGTACCTGGATTGGACTCTGCATTTTAGAAGATAAAGTACATCATTATAGCTATTAATGATAAAATTAATGATTTATGATTTTATAAATAATAATAAATAAAAAAGATAATTTTAAAATTTATAATTATTCACTCTCTTAATTTTTTTATTAATGATTTTGATGATGTATTTTATTCTCTAAAGTACATCTTACAATTTAGAGAAGTCAAATCCCCGTACCTATATTTATATTACGTTCTCCACGTACCGCATTTATGATAACCATGCTTTTTATAGAAGACAAGGGATTTTCACTTCATCCATTTGAGGTTTAAATTTTGGTTTATAGAATGGAGTGGGTTCATGATTTTTACCATTAATTATAATATTTGGCATAATGTTGAGGATTATCGTCTCTTGTCATAAAACTACGTATAATATTAATTGAACGGAATTTGGCTGCAGGTAGTGGCAGAAGCCCACAGGGCTGCAGCCACAGCCGAAACAAAGTCATGTGGCAAAGTTGATTTTTCTCGTTAAAATGCGTAGTACGTGAGTCTTTTCTTTCTCTAGAACGCTTTTATGCCACCACCGTTCCTTTCTTTTTATTTAATATATTTTGAAAAAAAATTATTCCTTTTTTTGTCACCTCAAAATTCTAATAAAACATTAAATATTCCTTTTTTAAATCTACCATTCATTTTCATTGATAAGTATTTCATTATTCTATACTATTAATTAACTTGCATTTATTCCTTTATATTTCTCTCTCTATTTTTAACTAAAATTTTATACATAAAGGATAATTTTATAAAATTTATTTAAAATAAACAAATTAAATTACTTCATTAATATGTGTAAAATTGGTTAACAACGATAAATAAATAGAAATGGAGGAAGTAAAATCTATTTATTTAAAAATAATTTAATTTTAATAATTTTTATTTTATCAATATTTTTAAATATATTAGTGATGGAGTTTCTTAAACTTTCTATTTTGATTTTGTTACTTTATTTTAAAAATAATTATTTTTAGTAACTTTTCCATTTTCCAATATTTTTAAATAAATATTGTTTTCAGTTTTTTAAATAAGAAACATAGGTTTCAAGAAAAAGTGCAGTTAAACAAATTCATTTTATAATATTTTAATTTTTATAAGATTTTATTTTGTTATATGTTATAATATTTTTTTGATAACAAGTTACAGTTCTTTTATGAATTTTGCACATAACAAATAAATTTGAATTTTTAATCATAAATCAGTGAGATATACTGAAATTTTTATAAAAATTGTAAATACTTACTGATATGTGTGAAAGCATTACCATTTTATTACTAGCTGACTAAATATGATTTTGGTCCTCCACTAATATAGGTTGTAAGATTTAGTTGCTAAATTAACATTTCTATTATTCTAATCCAAGTTTTAAGTTTATGTGTCGCACTTTTTATTATTTTCTTTAAGAAAAACTTGCGTAGATTTCAAATTCGGTAGGAGGCATTTTTAATTTTTCGTTAGAACATTTGTATTTTTTTAGAAGAGTATTTGCTGCAGCTGGGGCAAAATAGAAAACATTTTTATCAAATTAAAACATTATAAAATAAATTTGTATAACTGCACATTTTAAAAAATGTTTCTTGTTTTAAAAAAACTGAAAACAAAATTTATTTAAAAATATTTGGGAAAACAGAAAAATTGCTAAAATCATTTATTTTTAAAATAAAGTAACGCAATCAATATAGAAAGGTTAAGAAAATTCACCACTAATTTATTTAAAAATATTGAGAAAATAACAAATTATTAGAAATGAATTATTTTTAAATAAATAAATCTTATAAATTATCAGTGGTAGAGGCATAAAAGCTCTCTGAACAAAGAAAAGATTATTGTACTTAGCGTTTTAACGAGAGAAACCAACTTCGTCATATGGCCTTGTTTTGCCTGTGGCTGCAGTTCAGCAGCCCATACCTGCAGCTAAATTCTGTTCATATTAATTATTGTTACCTTAGCTTTTACAATTCAAAATTTTTATAATTTTGTTTACAACAATTTTATGTATTTGTATATAATTTTACTAATTATAATGTAATTGCCACTGCAATTTAAACACTGTTATATTATTCTTAGACTAGCCTTTTCACATACCCTCCCACCTCTGCTTAAAGGATTTTTTTACTTAAAAAATAAAAAATTTTAATTATTATTACAAATTATTGATTATAAACATAATTTGTATCAATATAATAACATCTTTGTGACAAATGAAAATGTATAATATTAAATAAATTATAATTACTATATTATTATTATTATTATTATTAAGAGGAGTAAATTACTTTTCTAAAAAAATCATTAAATATGCATAGATCATACAAAAAGTGATACAAATTGAATTTGATAAAAAAAACTTCCATCATTAATTATAAATATAATTAAGATATAATTCAAAACAAAACTTTTTTATGAAATCAAAAAAAAAAATTTGTTGCTACGATTAATGGGGAAAGAAAAGAGAGAGCAAGTACATAAATATATATAAATACATCATTGTTTAATAGTAATACTTAAAGGATAATATACTAATTTTTTCAAGATAATAAAAGTATTTAACCAAGATTAAAATTTTAAACCTCTCAATTAATATGAACATATTAAAAAATGATTAAAATTTTATATTTAATTTAGTCAGAAAATTTGATAAAATAGAATAAGGAATGAACTTTTAAAATAAAAAGGTGATTATTAAATTATGAAGAGAGAGAATTAGTAGGAAGTTGCATTCATTTATAAATGAAAATTATACAAGTTTCATGTAAATTAAATAGTCCTTAAATATTTAATAGGTGTCAGTTTAATATTTGATTTTTAGGAAAAGTAAAAGTGGACACCAAATACTCTAATAACCTTTTATAACAAATTCTCTTCATCTTTTCTCTCCAAAAGGATTATCATAATATGACATACATTAGAAAGAGCAACAATCCTAATTAGCTCAACCGTAGCCAATTTCTTCAAAATGCCACCAGCTGATTTCAATTATATTGATGTTGTTCCACTTGAATTCAGGGTTATAAACTCTAAGACCAAAACACTTACATGTATCCAAGTTCTTTCATCCTAGCACAATAGCCAACTTGTTGAACCAATGCCTCATTTCTTCCTCAAATCTTTAATCAGAAGTACATTTCTTAGATTTATGAGATGAAAAATCATTGAAAAGATTATCATTTACAGCTGATTCACAAGACATTGTATATTTAGAAAAAATAAATAGGGATAAAATATATTGTTTTATTTAAAAGTGACTTTTTATAATTATCCTATTATCAGAACTATTTTTTCCATTACATTACAGCATCATCATCGCACATCGCAGTATAGGGTAACCAACAAGTCCAATCTTCTTTCTCTTTATGAAAAAACACGAAATATTTTATTAGAACCAAAACCTAAAAAGGCTTTGCTGAGAAATATCACAAGTCTAACAAATTTCTTATTAGAACCATTCACAAATTCAACACAAAACCTAAATCGTAACCTTACATGTTTTTAATACGAAGAGACATAAGTATAGCAACAAAGCAACAAATATCACTGCATCATTAAAAATAACAACTAATTTTACTTCTAGACTCATATCACTTTTTCACTTGTACTTTTTTAGAGAAAATTTGAGCTTTGCTATGAATTCCATGCCCGAAAAGCTCATATTTAATTTGAACGTGAGTCAAGCATTTTTATCCTTTTTTTTTTCCATCTTAGGCACTTATCCAGTCCTTTTTAACAGGAAATGCAGAATACAGAAAACTGCAAATACTGAGCACCATAACACTCAGACTCAACATCACTTGTTCGACATCCTTAACATGCGCTGGCAGCACACAGACCACAACTCTCTGGTCGGAGAAAGCAATCGTCAAGAACGCAACCGCTGAAATCATAGCATGCACAAAGTCTTCAACCTTCCAGTCCCACGGCTTAACAAATTCGTAGACCACTTTCCTCTTCCCATTGTTGGCCTTATCGGAAATTTTACGGCTGTCGGTGAATTGGGAGAAGAAACAGATTGCTACACATAACCCTAAAAGCAGCCACATCATAATCCTGCCGCTGGCAGAACACTGCCCATGCATGTATATCTTAGGGAGAGTGGTCTGGAACAACGTGCTTGTCCCCGTTGGCAGGAAGTATCCGAGCTTTGCGGTTGTGGACAAGAATTTATGTTGTATATTTGTCTTCTCCGTGGGGTACGGTCCTTGAAGATTTTCCTGAGCCGTTTTTGCATTTGTGGCGCCGTTGGAAGCAGCTGTGGTGGCAGCCGTTTTTGCATTTGTGGCGGCGGAGGAAGCAGCTGTGGTGGATCTGTGGCCTCCGTCTGCGGTGGAGTGTGGTGGAGCGCCTCCATTAATATTGGGAATGTCTATTTCTGTTTGGCCTGAACTAGGTTGCGGCATTTCTGTTTGATGGAATTAAGTGCGAAGCATGGAGCTGGTGGTCGGGTTTTTATAGAAGAAGGAATCTTCAAGTGTGGTTCATAATTTTTACAATTATAATATTATGCATAATATCGTAATGTTAGGCACGGTATTATCGTTACGGTAAATTTTACTATTAAAAATTTTTGTGATTTTCTTTGCAACATTTTTATGCATTTTTTTTGTGACTTTAAACCGCAATTAGAATAATATCAAAACAAAGTTAATTAGTGTGTAAAAGATAGGACCTGAATTTTTTAATCAATAACATCATATACAAAAAATAATAATATTTGAAATTGGATTTTAAATACAAATCAAAAGTTGTATGTCATTAAATACATGATCATAAAATTAAATTCAATATATATAAAATATTCAAAATACAATTTTAAATCTTATATTTTGTATCTATAATTTTTTTAAAATTTTGGTTGTCAAATGGGTTTTGGTTTTAAGTGTTATCATATTTTTATTTTTAATTTTATTAATCAAAATAATATGATCACATTTTAGATTATGCTATATATTTTTATATTTTCAAAACAAATTATACATACAATTCTTTCACAACAAGAAAATATATAATTGTCAACATTCATGACCGTTGATAAAACAAAATATAACCAATGATAATTCCTTTAGTGACATAGAATTAGTCTTTGATGATCATCACAACAACAAAGGGTATCACAAATTGTATTAGCAATAATTAAAGATCATTAATAAAAATTAATTATCGACGGTCAAGAAAGGGTGTCACAAATTGTATTAATGATGATCAATGACCATTGATAATAATTAATTATCAACAACCATAACTGTCAAAATAAGCATACTAAAAGACCACATCTTTCCTCTTGAGATATTGTTTTTGCAACACTCATTAACCATAAAAAATAATTAAATATTAATTTTGACAAACTCTGACCATCACTAATAATTTAATTTATCTTAAAAAATTAGCCTCATTGACCTTTACCCCTCTATGTGTGTGTGTGTGTAAGAACAAAACAAACAAAAAATATATGCTAAAATTCAAAGAAATATCAATGGCTTTTGTAACATATAATTTAAGTCTAAAAGCATCTTAAGCTAGAAAATTCATCACTAAATCAAATTTATGTTATAGGACATTGACAACATCAACAAGATGTTCATCACTACTAATTAAGCATCACAATTTAAAATTTCAAAATATTCTTAACACTTTACTGCAACATGAAAAATGAAAAACACTAATACAATGTTAGAGAAAAAGCATTACTGAGGTGTGGCTAGAAATATTTGGACATGGCTCCACATGTTGAAAATATTATCCCTTCATGCAAGTAAAAAGTTTCTCTTGCAGTAACTTCGCAAGCTGCAATAGTGTCTACCAATTGATGTCCACCTTTGTAGTAAGAAAAATAGAACACATTAGAAGTTTTGTACACAAGTGTTGGCATTTGTAAAAATAGAACACATCAATACTACATAAATAACTATTATAATGCTGGTGTCTTCCCTTTGGGGCTTGATCATGATCTACATAAGTAACCAACATGTATGAACTAACAACTATTACAACATTTATGTTTTCCTTTTAAGCCTAAACATAATCTACATAAGTTACCAATCATATCAACCCTTATCCATAGCAATTATTACAAAAGAAAGAACACCATAACAACTAGCAAGCAAGAATTGTAGATAACTAAAAAATTAAGATAGCCAAACATAATTTTTCATAATAATTTTAATAGCCAAACAAAAAGAATAGAAAACTAAAGAAAATTCAATGTTTAAAAATGAGTATACCTATAATAATTAGGGTAAGCTGCTTAATAACCACAAGGTAATAGTAAAAAGGTTTTCACATATGTTAGGGCAAGATCTGGTTGAAGTCAAAATAGAAGTGATATTGACTACCAAGCTATTACAATAGAATTTATAATTAAGAACAATTTACTTAATTCTTTGATTCCTACCAAATCGAATAATCTAATACATGTATTCTTTTCCTTCTAGAAATTAGATATTAAAAAAAACCTATTACAAAGGAAGATTCAACATTAAAAGGCATAACCAAATATTGCCATGTTATATTTAATATGATATCACTATTTAAAGTAGTGCGAACCATACTTAATGATACAGGAAAAAAAATCAAACCTCATGCCAACATCTTTCTTTTTCTACTTTTACTTTATGAGATAAAAAAGAAACTCATCTATGTATATACAATAAAAGAAAAAGGTATTATACTCTCAAAAGCCCAAAAGCAAAAAAGTAGAAAATAATTTCTTGACTAAGCAATTACACTTATTCTTGTCTCCTCTTTTACTTCTCTAATAACAAGAATGGAATTATTCTTTCCTTGTAATTTGAATTCAAATGCAAGCTAAAAAAAACCTTTAGAAAATAGATAATTTTAAATAATCCTATAAATACTTATTTTAGTAATAGCTCTAGTAGAAAACTTCCATATACATATGCCACTAAATCTACAATCAATATACTAAACAACAAGTACCTACAATAAACAACAAAAATATCATCAAAACTAGTTCATGTTTGATTCATTAAATTCACCAACAATTTTTCCAATATTGGTTGTTTTCCTTATTTTCCATCTTTACTTTGTTTAGTTTAAGATTTAATGTCTCCTTATCCTTACCCTACTTCTTCTCTATTCTTTGAATAGCACATACAACTTGAAATTTAAAAATGAATCAAATTATTAATAATATAACTAGTTATATATATATATATATATATATATATATATATATATATATATATATATATATATATATATATATATGATTTTGAACTAGTTTAGTTTCATTAAGAGTAATGCCAATTTTTCCTTTTTCAATCAAGTTCAAACCTATTTTGGAATTTGGCAACATTCCTTTTAAAGTACAAATAGTTAAATAATGTGCAAGACAACTAGAAATCCAGTAACATATATGACAGGACTAACAATGATATTAAGAGACATTGAACTACTAAAAAAAATAAAATATCTTAACTTATGATACTTAGTTCAAGACAAAATATCTCTATGATGGTCAGTGTAAAAAAAATAAAAGCAACTGACAAGGATGTGATTCAAGCAAAATAGAAGCAACTTAAATTTGATACCATTGATATCTAGATGGACCCAAGTTAAATATAAGGAAGTTCTAGAAAAAAGAAGTAAGACATGGGATGAACTAATAAAGTTTTGTATAAATAAATAAAAGTCTTAGACTATAGGAGTTCAAAAGGTAAGAAATTTTAGTTGCTATTAAAAAACTTCTTTTCCATAGTAATTATATTCAAGAAATACATTATGGTGAGTAACAAAGCAATAACTGGACCATACTTCTTTTATGGTGGAAAACTATGTCAAGTGAGAACCATAGAGTACATTAGTGAGGCAGAAGTAGGAAAGAACAAATTACTATTTTTTCTTAAAAAAGGATCTCACTCATAAATTTTCTAGAAATTACCAATAGTTTAAAGTGTTTTGTGGTGATGGTATGTTAATTGCTAATTTAACATATCGATTCCACCACCTTTAAATTAAACAGCTAGAATGACTTTAGGAATGTGCATTAGACTAATTAATTCCAAAAGTACAATTGGTAATAAAATTCCAAAATAATACAATTAATGTAAGCAATTATGAAAAAAATAAAATTAAAATTATACAAAATAGAAAATGTAGCTAAACATGATAAAATGATCACATGGTTAAGGGATAGCAAACCTTAAAGTGTCAAAATTGAGCTACAAGTATTATTGGCAAGAGAAAATAAGGAAGTGGAATTGTACTAAGCTTAGAAACAAAACCACACAACCACGGCAATTCACCAAGCTTGCTATTTCTTAGATCATGTAAAACAATTCAAATATAATAGTATTTAACTCAAAATCACGTCACCCCAAATATCGTTTAACAAGTATACAAGTGTGGATAAAGAAACCAAATATTAAATTCCTATTTTTATTTTTCTTGTATGTTTAAATGTCAAAAAAAGGAAACATAAAATAATTTTTAAGTAGAATACACACATCAATGTATGTTAGAGTACATCCTTAAACTCATTCAAAGTGAAATTAACTATTTTTAGGATAAGTTAACTAGTAAACAACTTCATAGAAAATAAAATATTAGCCAAAATTATAGTAAAAGAACATTAAAATGCATATAGGTAGTAGAAACAAAAACTTACACAAAAGTTATCTTTGGGATATTGGTCCCTTGCTATTCTAAGGAGGGATTCTCGAAGTTATTCCACATTCTACAAAACCAACAAATTAGGAACAAATAAGCTAACATCACTTTAATTGAGCAATACAATCAATTTAAAAGATCAATAGAAAATAGATCATGACTAATGGGAATATAAATTTGCTCATTCTTAAGATATGAGTTTGGATCATACTCTTCTTTTGATACTAGAAAATATCATAATTTAGATAAAAATTGCACAACATCAAACTAGAAACCACAACAATATTGCACAACATCATGCAAAATTATATACATTTTAAAGAAATATGTGTAGAAATGAATTTTACCTCAGACTTTTTGCATTTCAAACAGAGAAACATAGAGTTGAAAATAGATTCATAGCTAAAGGTTGAAAAGGATGATGAAGACATTGCTTACCAATCCTCATTCAACCCTATGCTAAATTTCAATGGAAAATCAAAGGTTGTGTACCATTGCTTTAAAGATGAAGTGAACAAAATTCTATATTCATTGTTTTGGAATGGCGCACTTGCATTGCAATTTACAATTACACAAATAGCAAGAATTAAGTACATCATGAGTAATTTAATTATTCATAAATTAGAAATAGTTTGACATACTGATAAAATTTGGGTTACAGAAAATAGAAGTTCTATAGGAAAATAGAAATTATAGGTGAAAAAGTGTAAGGAATCACAGAAGTTTTCTACCATTAAGGACTCTTTGAATATGCTTTTTCCTTTTGAAAATATTTTTAATCTTGAACTTGATTGAAGAAGGACACGAGCTTTTCTTCTTGTCATTGTTTGAATTAAATGAAGATGACAAACTAGAATTGACATGCCATAGTTGATGAACCGCAAAAAAGAAAGAAAGAAAAATTTCACAAAGAATGAAATTTTATATCTAAAAATCCATAGACATGCGAAAGAGTGTAAAATGATAGGTTTGCCTTTAATTTTCAACGGCCAAGTGAGATTTATTTTTGCAATTAAAGAAAAAGTAATATATTCATATTTGGTTGTTTAAAAATAGTAGCATTTTATTAGGATATTTTTAATAGCTACACCATTGGAACAAATAAAATAACAGATCCACATAATTTATCAACAACTATTGATTAAGTGTCACAATTTCCTTTTATTTTCTATAGCTTTATTTGGCCATAAAAAGAAGTACATGGAAAAAGAATGATTTTCTTGTAGTTTTTGTAATGGGAAGGACTTATGATTTTCTATTAATTTCATGTGAAAGGTTTAATATATCTCATAGTTCTAGATAAAGTTGATGCATGAGTCTATGACGTAGTACAAATAAGCTAATTGGCTTTTGTCTAATCCCATATTGTTTAATGCCATTGACTTCATTGAATGGATTTGGATCCATGCATGCAACCACAATACCTAGCACTTTTATTTATATGAGTAAATAATATATTGATTTTACAAAATATCACTTTTTATTTTATTTTATCTAAAATAATTTTAGATTGGCTTTTCACAAATTTAAAAATTATATATATTCTATAAAAATTTTGATATATTATCCTTCAAAGTTAAAAGTCCAAATTCTCTCATTTTATTATTTTTGGAGTTTAGTGTTATATTAAAATAAAATAAATAAATGTATATATATAGTTATATGGATTAGCATTAATTAATTTATTGGATATTTATTTAAAGCAATTAGTTTTTATATTTTACATTAAGCTTAGATAAGATTGGACCTTGGTTCAATGTGTGGTCCGTGATAGATTGGAACATACATAAGCTCATATGGATAGAGGCCCTAACCTACAATCCTTTAAAGATTAGTGGTTTCCTATTACAAGTTTGATCACAAGAAGAAAAAAGTTTTATATAAAAGGGTTACTCCTTTTGAAGAAAATTAATCCCTCATTCTTTCCCTTCTTCTTCTTTAGATAATCTAAAGGGTAAAGTAAGTTACAAACTCTACTCATCATCATTATAGCATAATCATGGCTTCATTAGAATATGTATCAGGTATGCTTATAATTTATTATGATTAATTTATATACATTGTTTTAATATTTATTAATCATACTATCAATAGATGGTATCAAAGCATTGTTGATAGTATGTTAATGTTAATTATCTAATTATGAGCAATTTAATTAATCTTGTTAAAATTCCTAATTTTTCTTCTTTTTTTTTTTTGCACATGGAAACTGAACAAATTGGGGTTTTTGTATACTAGGAAAATTTGGATCTTCTTTCCTTTAATTGAATAATGAATACTATTTGTATAGACATATGGAATATCATGTTGTTACTTGTTACTTAATTATGTTTAAATCTTGTTATTATTGTGGAGCGAAGCTTGAATTTTTCAGAAAACTTGTGGCCTTTATTTGTTCAAATTTTAACCCTTTATTCTTTTGATTAATACATGGATTTGTGTTGAAAAATTGGCTAGATAGATTCTCTTGCATTAAAACAACCTAAAATGCATTTTTTTAGAGCTTGAAAGCTCCATTAATAGGGAAAAAATGCCATGGGTGAACCAAGGGAGCAAGGTTGAAGACAACTTGCTCTAACTAGTTCACCACACATAGGGCCACATGCATGAAAGTGCATGAGCATCATGCACTAGGTTTTTGACCCATTTTAATTCTAGCTAGTTCCTCACGCTTGAGGCTATGGCCGTAAGAGTGTGTGAGCCTTATGCGTATGGTATTTTGACCCATAGCAGCTCTAGCTTGTTCCCTACAAGCGGCGCCACACACGTAAGCCTCACACGCTAAGTTTTTTTTACCTGTTCTTTGGCCTAGTATCCTTAAAATTTATTTTTTTATTTATTTATTATTTTTTCAAAAAATTTTATGGCCAATAAATATTTATTTTGAATTTTATAAGATTTATACAATATGAAAAAATGTAATTTATTTATTGAGTTTTGGCTTGTAAAAATTCATAAATATTCTTCACAATATTTCTGAACTTGGTAATGAATCACTTTCTCTGATTATGAGTTTAGCTATACATAATAAATTGTTAAAGCTTTAATTAGCTAATTTTCATACATATATGGGTACCAAAATTATTTAATTCTCATCAGCGAATGATTAAGATTATAATAAGTTATCTTACATGAAAAATTTTGTCCTTTTGGGAGGTTTAGGAGTATATTGTATTGACAATGGATGCACTCTATCGGTGTGATATTGTTAATGTAATTTTAAGATTTGGACTCTTTTGGATAAGCATGTGGCATTTATAATGCTTCAATGTTTCTTATACCCTCTTGATATAGCTATATTGATTACATTTTTGTCTAAACTCTTGCACAAGCCAAATCATGAGGTACATGTAATTTTGTTGGTGTCACTTTGTCATATAGTTACTTGATTAATTTTGTTTTAATTGGGAATCTTGTATAATAATTATGTAGTGCACATATAATTAATATTTTCCAATTTTGTAGCATTAGTCTCACCCTTTCAGCAACTATCTATGGTGAGGACTCTTAATAGAGCAAACTATGATGAATGGAAAGAGTCTTTGAACATGTACTTGATAATTTCTAAGGAAGATTTGACTCTTAGAGAGTTAAAGCTAGCTGATCTCTTATCTAAGTCTAATACTGCAGATAAAACCTATCACAAGCAGTGGTATAAGTCAAATTGAATTTGTCTAGCAGTGATTAAGTTCACTATTGAAAAAGAAATTAGAAAGAGTATCCCAGACAAGGACATTGCTATATAATACATGAAAGTAGTTGGAGAGGAATTCAGGAAGCTGGACAAGACTCAAAAGGTCTACTACCTCTCCTTACTTAACAACACTCGCTATAATGAAGTCTCAAGTGTCAGAGAGCACATTATGAAGATGATTTACTATTATAATAAGCTAAGATCATATGATGTTGATCTAGGAGAGAGTACTTTAGTCTATAGAGTCCTTTAATCATTACCATCTGAATATAACTACCTAAGAACTTCTTACAATTCATAAGAGGTAAAGTGGTCAGTAGACCAGATGATTTCTATAGTAACTTAGGCAGAAGAAACCATGAAAAGTAACTCACAGCCACTTTCTATGAATCACTTGTCTTAGGGCTCTAGTAATAAGTCAAGTGGTAATGATAAAAAAGGAAAGAAACTAGAGACATAGATATCTGGAAAGCCTAGGTTCAAGAAAGAAGGTGAAAATGGTAAAGGACCACAAAAGAAATTTAAGGGCAAGTGCAATTATTGTAAGATCCCTAGTTACAAGATGTCTAATTGTTATAAGCTAAAGAATAAGCATGAGAAAGAAGGTACATATTCTATTTTTACCCCTTTAACTCTAATATGCTTTGAATCTAATAGTCTTGAAGCATCTTTCAATTTTTAGTAGTTAGATTCTGGTGCAACTATTCATATTGCAAATTCTTTACAAGGGCTCAAAAGTCAATGAATCCTAAGTAAGAGAAAAAAGATAATCTTGGAAGTAGTAAGGAGTAAAATTGAAGTTGAATGCATAGGATTAGTTTCTTTATGTTTAAATTCTAGACATATTTCAAATTTGAATAATGTTATTTATGTACCTTTTATGAGAAGGAATTTGATTTCTAGTTCTATTTTATACAATTGTGGCTATTCCTTTTGGTAAGGAAATGGAAAGATTGAAATTTATTATGATTTTGCTATTGGTGGTATTGCCACTTTACATAATGGTTTATATTGTTTGAATTTGAATGATTGTCCTGTTACATCTTCTAATATGGCTGTCAATGTTGTGATTAGGCATAAATATCCTAGAATCAATGAGAACTCTTTTATTTTGTGGCATTAATATTTAGGCCACATTTCTGGAGAAAGACTAGAAAGATTGATCAAGTAAGGTGTATTATCAAATTTAGATTTCTTAAATTTTGAAACTTGCATTGACTGCATTAAAAGAAATTTTTTTGCTAGAGCTAGAAACAAAGAGGCATGCAAGTTCAAAAATATTTTTAACTTGATACATACTAACATATGTGGGCTAATTACATCCAAAGCTATTGGTGGTTTTAAATACTTCATTACATTTATAAATGACCATTCTAGGTGTGGTTAGATCGACCTTATAGATGAAAAATCAGAATCTCTAGATGCCTTTAAGAACTTTAAGGCAATAATTGAGTTAAAGATTGGGAAGGCTATAAAGTGTGTTAAAGCATATAGGAGTGGAGAGTATTATGGGAGATACACTGAGGCAAGCAAAAATCCTAGTCCATTTGCTCTATTTCTGTAGGAACATAGTATTGAGGCCTAATATAATGCCCAACACCCCACAACAAAATAAGGTTGCAAGGAGGCATAATTGTACTTTAATAAACATGGTCAGAAGCATGATTAGTCACTCCTTATTGCCAAAATTCTTATAGGATAAAGCCTTAAAGATCATGGTCTATATCTTGAATTAAGTATCTAGTAAGTTAGTGTCAAAGCCTCCATATGAACTCTTTATTAGAAAGAAGCCTAGTTTGAAATGTTTTTGAATATGGGGTTATAAGGTAAAGGTGAAATCATATAATTCCTAGTTGAAGAAATTAGACTCTAAAATAATCAGTGGATTCTTCATTGGGTACTGTATTGGATCCAGAAGTTATAGATTTTATTATCCTACTCACACTACTAAAATTATCGAGCTTAATCGGGCATTCTATTTTGAAGATGACTTGGATAATGAGAGTTCAATACTTAGGACTATCAATCTATGTGATGAAAGCACCATTTTGCCCATGCCTGCTCTAATACCTTCCCTCACTAAAGATGATAATTTGGAAATTTGAATCATATAGATGAAAAACCTTAAAGCGATTTCAAAGGGTTTGCAAGCCTACAATACTGAATGATTATATTTTATACTTGTAGGAATTTGAATCGGACTATATTAATGGGATAAATCCCATATCCTTTTAACAAGTAATGTTAAGTCCTCATTCTTCTAAGTAGCAAGGAGCTATGAATGATGAAATTTCCTCTATGCATTGTAATCATGTATAGGACCTTGCTGAATTACCAAATGGATACAAAACAATCGGTTGTAAATCTGTCTTCAAAACTAAACGGGGCGCCAGTGGTGAAATTGATAGGTATAAAGCTAGACTCATAGTTAAAGGCTACAATAAAAAAGAAAGTATTGATTATACAGAGACTTTCTCTCCTATGTCTATTAAGGATGCTTTTAGAGTTATCATGGCTTTTATTACATAATTTAACCTTGAACTTTATTAGATGGATGTCAATAATTTTTTTTCTAAATGGAGACTTGTATGAAGAAGTTTACTTGACTCAACTAGATGGTTTTGTTGAACCCAGCAAAGAGCACTTGGTGTGCATACTACGTATATCCATCTATAAGCTAAAACACGCCTCTAGGAAGTGGTACTTGAAGTTTTATAAGGTCATTTCCTCTCTTGGGTTTATTGAGAATGCTTTAAATCAATGTATCTATTAGAAATTTGATGGAAGCAATTTTGTCATCTTAGTACTCTATGTTGATGACATTTTGCTAGTTAGCAACTCAATTGATTTCTTAGATAAGTCAAAATGCATGTTGTCATGCCATTTTGATATGAATGATCTTGGTGAAGCATCCTTTGTTCTGGGAATTTAGATCCATTGAGATAAAGCTCATGGCATTTTGGGTTTGTCACAAGTTAATTACATTGAACGGGTGCTTAAAATATTTCAAATGAATACTTGTGCTTCTAGTCCAGTGCCTACTCAAAAAGGTAATACATTATCTTGATCACAGTACCCTCAAATTGATATTGAAAGAACTAAAATGGACAAAATTCTTTACGCTTCCATTTTTGGTAGTCTTATGCACAAGTTTGCACTTGTCCAAATATAGCCTTTGTTATCAGTGTGCTTAGCAGATACTTAAGTAATCTTAGGATGGATCATTAGAAAGTAGCCAAGAAGGTAATAAGGTATCTTCAAGGTATCAAGAATCACATGTTAACTTATAAAATATTTAATTCACTTGAAGTTATTGGTTATTCAGATTCAGATTATGTCTCATATATAGATGATTATAAGTCAACATCTTGATACATTTTTATGATGTCTGGAGGAGTTGTTTCATGGAAAAATGTCAAACAAGCACTCACAACTACCTTAACTATGCAAACAGAGTATATTGCATGTTATGAGGCCACTTGTCAGGCTGTATGGTTGAGAAAATTGATATCTAGCATGCATTTGGTTAATTCCATATCACAACCTCTAATAATTTTCTGCACTAATTCTTTTGCTACGTACTTCTCTCAAAACCATAGGAATTCTAATCATATTAAATATTTAGATGTTAAACTCTTGTTTGTTAGAGAGAAGATTATTGAATCTCATACTCAAATTGAACACATCCTTAATGGAGACATGCTGGTAGATTCGTTAACTAAAGCCTTGCCTATAAGAGTATTTAAGAATCATGTAACTCATATGAATTTTGTTGAATCTTTTGATGAAGCCTTAGTCTAGTAGGAGTTTGAGATATGCTTGTTTTGTTTTGTCATTATTTGAGACTACTTATGTAATCATTGCTCAGTTTGGATATTGAAATATTGGTGATGTGTTTTATATATATCATTTGTTTTTCCATTGGATTCAATGATTTTAAGTTATTTCTCTTCTTAACAATGGGCAAAAGACTAACTTTATATTTTGTTCTTTTCAGATTATGAAACATTATATTATTATATATTTAACATCACTTGTCTCCTTATCACATTTAGTGATTCTATATGGTTTCATTCTTTGAATTGCATTTGTGGCTTAATATACACTAATTGCTTATTATTATTTAAACTTTGTTGTTTCAAATATTCCATGTAATTAGTTAATGTTATCCAAGTGGGAGATTGTTATATTAAAATAAAATAAATAAATGTACATATATAGTGATATGGATTAGCATTAGTTAATTTACTAGATATTTATTTAAAGCAATTAGTTTTTATGTTTGATATTAAGCCTAGAACAGATTGAGCCCTGGTTCAATGTGTAATCCATGATAAGTTGGATTATACATAAACTCATATGGGTAGAGGCTCCAACTTACAACTCTTTAGATATCAATGGTTTCTTATCACAAGTCTAACCACATAGAGAAAAGAGAATTTTTTTTTATATAAAAGGATTACTCCTTCTGAAGAAAATTAATCCCTCACTCTTTCTCTTCTTCTCTAAATAACCTAAAGGGTAAAATAGATTGCAAACTCTACTCGTTATCTCATAACATAATCATGACTTCATTAAAATATGTTCATAATTTATTATGATTAATTTATATACATTGTTTTAATATTTATTAATTATATTGTCAACATTTAGTATTTGAAACACGCACATTTTGACTTTGATTTTCAAAGTTTACACGTAGATATTGTATACATCTTTATATTTAGTTGAATTTAGAAAAAAAAATATTTTTTGATCGTACAACATACGTACATAATGATATAAATGCAAAAAAATAATGCGTAACTACCAAATTGAGGATGACATACCTTGTGGGAACTAATATGGTACAAATGCTGAACCTTAATCCTTCAATTCGCAGCTAGAGTTAGACCCATACGTCGCAAGAGTGCTAATCTTCTTATGTTATTTATAATATTAATATTTTTTAAAAATAATAAAAATATTAAATTATTTTTTGAAAATTAAAAAAAAACTAAATTAATAGTAAAAATATTATAACATCTATTTGGTATAAATTTTCAAACTTTACATCAATTTAATATTTGTCACTAAAATTATTATAAATAGTCATATTCATATCACTTGAAATTTTGATTTTTCTTTCATTCAAATATATTCATTATTTCAAATAACAACATAAGTTAATTTTTCAATTAGTATGAAACATTAAGGAATTTTGATTTATGAATTTAGTAAAGATAAGAAGTGCGATTCTTGAAATTTCAAACTACTACTTTGTAATAATTATTTCACAATAATATTTAAATTTTTGTGCCAACTAAAAACTTATTAAATATATGTTATTTAAACAATTTTAGTAGTAAAATTATATAAAGCGGAAAACATTACTAAATTAATAAAAGATACGAACAATTAGTGTTAAATTAATATTAAAATACTTTTTAATATTAATCTGATGCCTCTTAAATTTTTAGATATCTATTTAATGATTTTAGAAATATTAATTTAGTATTTAATTCTAAAATTTCCTTCCCATATATCATGCAATGGTATTTGATGCTATTTTGATATTCTCTTTTTTTTCTGATGTTTTTTAATTTAGGATGCTGTTTAAAGTGATTTGCTACTCACATAAAAAAAATAAATTTATTAAAATTAAGAGTTCTGGATAAATCAATTCAAGATTTTTTTATTTTGAAGATTTTATGTCTTATTTTGTATTAGAGTTCAATGTCCAATTTTATTCTTTACGTATCTATATTTAATAATTTAATCACGGATTAAAAAAGAATCAATTAAAAGTAAGTATATATTTAATTATCTAACAAGAAAGGGATTCCAATATTGAGAGAAGGCTCACGGGGTCCCACAGTGAAAGTGTACGCCCCTTGTCATCCTCCGCAGACTACATAAACCAAATCGAAAAGTATTTGATATGCCTGAGCCTCAATTTTACAAGGGAATCAAATTGCTTGGTTCACATCCATTACAATTCTCTAAAAGGACATATAAGTTTTGAGTCATGAGAAAAATTGGCGATCCATCCAGCAATTTCTTTCACTGAGTTCCAGAATTCCATGAAAAATAGAATATTTTGAAAAAGATTGGGACTGTTTGTGTGGTGCATGAACCTCGGAGAAAGACAACTTAATAATCTCAAAATAACTAATAAATATTGACCATTGGATTCTATCATTTTTTCTTTCAAAAATTAATAATATACTATAACCAATAAGATTCTTACTTGGTGAGCAAGCTTGATATTTTCAAAATAGAAATAAATGAAAAATTATAAAGCATTTTTATCATACGAGGAAAATATACTTTCAAGAAGTCAATTGAGCTTTTGTAAATACGAAAGTATGATGGCCCAAAATCTATAAAACATTTGAAGAGTTTCATAATCATAATCCATCTATTTTTGGACCCAAATAAGTTGGATAATAATAGTAAGAACTAATAAGCCTAAGTTCCAAAAAAATATTTTATAAATAAATCTAATTTATTTTCCATTTATTTCCTAACTTTATAGTCTATACCTTCCTTTTGGGAGTAGCCTTTAGCTACTAATTTAGCCTTATACATCTCAATTTCACATTGAGCATCCTTTTTTGTCTTAAAAACCTATTTGCATTCAATCGACTTACAACTTGCAAGAAATTATACTATATCCCACACTTAATTCTTGTGCATTGAAGTTAGCTCATCCTTCATAGCACTTATCTAATCAATATGGTTTGAACTGGATATGGCTTGAGGAAAGGTTATAAGATCAGTATTATCATTAATGTCATATTCATATTCTTATGATATACAAGATAATCATTAGGAATTGTTGATTTGCAAACTTTATAACATATCCTCAATGGAATTTTTTTTGTTTATTTCATTGGTTTGACATTTTCTACCATTAAATGTGCTAGATCAGCTGATGGAATAACAGAAGATGACTCAGCCAATGATGGTGCTAATGAAACAATTATTTTGTTTTCAATGAAGTATTTGGCTCCTACTATCTAATTTATCCTTGAAAAAGATAGCTTAATTAGATTTAATTACTCTAGTTGTATGAGTCAAATAGTAGAATTTATTTCTCCTTAAGCCACAGTAATACCCAATGAAATATCTACTAACAATCTTTAAATTAAATTTTCTTGCAGATAGAATATATGATTAAACTTGAAAATACCTTAAACTAGGCTTTTTATTGTATAACAATTTACAAGGGGACTTAAGTATTAACTTATTGAGAACTTGATTTAGAATGTATGTCACAATTCTCAATGCATTATCCCATAAGAATTTTGGTAGCAAAATATAGGCTAGCATGTATCTCGCCATGTTTATAAAAGTCTAATTTTTTCTTTCTATGATTAGGTTTCACTCTAGCATTGCAAACATAGCCTAACTTGCTTAAATTTCATAGTCTTGAAGGTATCTTGCAAAGGGGCTAGGGTTTCTTCCTATTTTATTATATCTACCATAATACTCACCACTTTTGCTAGAATTAACACATTTCATCTATTTCTCCAATTTTAGCTCAATTGCTATCTTGAATAATTTGAAGGCTTTTAGTGATTTTAATTTCTCACTGAGCAACTTTACCTAACCAAATTTGAAATAATCATTGATGAATGTGATGAAGTATTTATAGCCTTTTATAGCATTAAGTGAGATGAGATCACTAATGTTAGTGTAGATTAGTTTTATAACATTCTCTTTTTTGTTTCTCTTACCTTTTCTAGTTCTATCTATAAGTTTTCCTTTAATGCAATCCATATAAGTTCCAAAATCTAAGAAGTTTAGATCACAAAGTACTTCTCCCTTTACAAGTTTTTGAATTCTTTCTTTAGAAATGTACACTAATTATCTATGCCACAATATTGAGGATCTTTCATCAATTCAACATCTTTTCTTGTCCATAATGGAGTTTATTGAGTTCATGAAATTAGGATCTAAGTTAATTCCATATAAACAATCACACATAAAACCAATACCTATAATAGAAGATTTATAAAATAATTTATCCAATAGAATCCAAAGTAATAACTAAAATCAAATTCTTTCTCATGAAAGGTAGAACTATTACATTAATAGTTCATGTCCAATCTTCAATTTTAACTTTACTAATCATATGTGCTCCACTTCAACTGTGTCTCCATTTTTGAGTCTCGCAATTAGCTCTCCTTTAGCACTTTTCCTTTTTTCTCATCCTATTTCTTGTTTCTATAATAGTCTACTTTTTTGTGTCTAGACTTCTTACAAAACTTGTAGTTACCCTTAAATTAGGCGTAATTGGGTTTATAGCATTTCTGTCTACTAGATTTACTTTTCTCACCCTTCTTCCTTCCATGATTATAGTGACCCTTCCTATCTTTCTAGTTAGACCTTATACCATGATTTAAATATGTGCCATGTGAGGTATAATTAACTACACGAGCCTTACTTTTCTTCATGTCTTTAAAACATTAAATTGAGATGGAAAGGACTCCAGTATGTGTTAAGTTAAATAACTTTCTCCAAGATCAACTTGTATAATTTTCAACTTGTAATAATTGACCAATCTCAAAATATGCTCTCTCACCCCATTAACACTATTGTACATAGATTATTCTAGCAGTTGAAGATACATTCCTTTCTCAGCCTTATCAAACTTATATTTTTTAGTTATAAAATTTAGGAATATTTTTGCATTGGTTTTTTCAAAAATACTTTCTCTTATAGTCTTATCCATTATATACTTTATTACCATCAAACACACTTTATTAGAGTAGGCCCACTTTTCATGATGATTTTTTTGATTTGTTGTAGATTTAGCATTAATCTGAGGTTCTATTTTTCTAATCACTAGATCAAGGCTAGAGACCCCGAGGTATAACTTTAATGACTTAGCCTAGTCCTCTAATTTATCCTATTAATTATCTTAATCACATTAAGTTGCATAGGTAAAGGAGTTAAGGAAACAAATTAAAAAAATTAATACATATTTAACCTTAATCATACTAGAAATTTTTTTTAGTAAATTATGCAATTAAACTTAATATTATACTATAAGACCTAATATCAATAGGGCATTAAAGACTGTATAATATAATATAAAGATTAAATATTATATTCTTAAAATTCTAACACTAACAGCGTGAAATTTTTTTTAGAAATATAATATTTATTCCTATACTTATATTTTCACCAACAAATCATATTAATAATATTATACCAATAGAGTATGAAAATATATTAATATGATTAAATATTATATTAATAAGATTAAAGACTCTATAATATAATACTATAATATAATATAAAGATTAAATATTATATTCCTAAAATTCTAACACCAATAGCGTGAATTTTTTTTTTAGAAATATAATACTTGTTCCTATACTTATGTTATCACCAACAAATCATATCAATAATATTATACTAATAGGGTATGAAAATATATTAATATGATACTATTTTATTAAAATGAACAAAATTTTAGGTAATTAAGCCCATGATAGGTGGCCTCATAATTACACAAAATTCTAGGATATAACATAAGTCCAAATAATTTCCAAAAATTATTTTCCTATACACACATATACATAGTAAAATAATTAATAGATTAAATAGTGCTAAAAAATTTCACAAAAAATATATGTGGAAGCTCAAAATGTAAAAATGTTATAGGAAAAATTTCAGCCCAAAGTAAAATTAATTAGCCAGTCAGATTAAACAAGAAAATATAATTAAAATATTTTTAATTTTAAAAAAAAATGCCCAAAAAATTCAAACTTATTAGGTAAATGTCAACTTAAGATTGAAACTAGGACTTGTATTGGTACTATAATAACTCGATCTAGACCTACCTTAATGAGAAAGTAGCCCGGCTTGCAACTAACCCAACGTATAATTTTTACCTGTTGAGTTAGCCTGGTAAGATTGAATTAACCTATTTTGACAAGTCTACTAATGCATTTTGTTTATCATTTTCCCAAGCTAATCAAGTTCATAACCAAGTTAGGTGATCAATTTTTATACCCACATAGCCCAAGACCAAAATTATCCTTTTTTTTTCATTTTTTCAATGTATTTTTCACACATAATCCTCCTTTAATGCATTTTAATGTGTTTAATGTAAAATTTTTCCACAAAAAATGCATTTAAAATTGGTTTAGGTGTCTGAAAATATTCCAAAAATATAACCATGGAGTTTCAATGCCTTTTCCCTTTAAAGCTTTAATTTAAAGCACTTATAAATGCTAGAATATATTTTCCTTAAATTGTAAAATGCTAAAACAAAAATTATTTCAAAATTGATTACAAAAATTTCAAAACTCCATAATTATTGGTAATTGCCAAAGATTTCTAGACGTTCAATTTTGTGAAGGAACTGAAATTTTTCTCAAATAGAACTCAAGCTTACATAAGCAACCTTTCATGATATACA